>VWYP01003831.1:136218-158276 GCA_013400435.1 Pycnonotus jocosus | reverse complement strand
TATGGCCTTACCACAGTAGAACCTGGTTTTGCCACAGAAAACTTTGGACAAATTTGTGTACTTCTACATCACTTACATTTTTCTTTTTCCACTGTTTCTGAAGATTTATGCTGTATTCCTCTAGATCTATGTTCTTCAGTTATCTGGGTAGCCAAGTTTTCCACCTACACACAAAACAAAGATTTTTTTTTTTTCCCATGAAGCTTATAAACACAGAAGGGAGAAAATTTTCCCTACTTGCTACTTCCAAGTACAACATACATTAAAATGGAAAGCAGCCATTACAAAAGGAATTTATTCCTAGAATTCAAGTAACATTCTTACTACAGAACAGCATGATCAAAAAACTTCCAACTTGCAGTGTTTTCAGAATTTTTGACTGAACTTTTTATTGAAAAAAGTCTTGGAATTAAGCACCCTACTACATGTTTTAAAAGTAGTTCATCACAGCAAATTACACAGAATATTTCTAGATTTAAAGGCAATCTCCTACATGAAGGAACAATAGAATTATCTCATTAGCATCAGAAATGTGGCCAACCAGGATTTCAATATAGTCATAAATAAATTTACCACCAAAGTTTAAGCAACCACAAACAATTTCAGCCTGCTACCTGTATTAAATGTCATGGTTTTGCTCCTTAGAATATACTTTACTTATGCAAGTTTTCCCGTTATCCCTCTTGTAAGCTCTTGTGAAAGACAGCAGACTGCATTAAAGTAGTTCTAATTTTGATCAAAACATCCAAGAATAATCCTTAATTTTTTTCCTCAACTCTTATGGAGATCAGCAAGCTTCTTTTTTCTGCCACTTAACAGTCTTGAAATAGACTATGGAACAATACAAGATTTTATTTATTTAATGGCAGAATTGAAAGAATAATTAGACATCAATGTACACAGCTGCAGAGTCTCAATAAACATGGACTCTGCAGATACAAAAATATTTTCCTTTAGAGAATATTTAATGTAAATAAAAGTAAATTCAAGTATGAGAAAAGCAGCACAGATTTGGAGAATAAATTTAAAAACCAAGTACTTACATGAGAAGTTTCTAAAGGAATATTCCTCTGCAGCATATCTATTAAAAATAATTTTAACACAATCAGAAAACCTAAGCAAGCACAAAGTATCACAATATCCTCTACTTTACCTCCCTGAAAGGATTCCAGAGAACCTGAAACTAGGTAAAACTTACTTTCAATGTTGGAAGTAAGAGACATCCAATCTCTTTAACAATATATCCACGAAACAAGAACATGAATTTCTGAGCACAGGATAACTGAAAATCACATTGCCTGAAATACAGGCAACGAAGGGGCTGTCATCTTTGAAATTTATGGTGACTTTGACATTTCAAAATAGTTCTACCATTTGGAATTAGAATTTCATCCATCCCAATCTTAGATACTGGACCATAGGATGAAGTAAAACACGATCAAGCTATATTATGCTTCCAGAGAACTGAAGTTTGCATAACTGTACTACTGAGACCTGTAGCTGATAGAATGCACACAAGGAAATTGTACAGCTGCTAAACTACTATACTCTAACTCTTATGAAGCAGAGCCTCAGCCTTCCATATCACAAAAATAGGGAAAATAATTAATCAGTTGATGAGTGGTCTGGAGTTTTGAAAGAATGCCATAACTTTCAATACACAAAGAAAATTATAAAGAAGCTGCTCTATCAAGTGTTCTTAAAATCTGATTCATAAAAGCACCAAATTAATATCTTGATTTAAAAAAGTGCTAAAACATTCCAAGCGAGTTTCTCTTTAGTTACAGTAAAAACATAAACCTAAAATCAAATAAACCCACTATTTTTTTTTACATAGAGTTTTATGTATTTTGTAGCTCATTTCTTAAATCTCCATGTTTTAGCAACAATTCTTCCACAGCTCTACTGCTGAGTTGCACATCTTTCAATTTTTAAAGCAGTGTCAAATGAAGAGCTAGTTCCTACCCACTCAAACAGCAATGGTTTGTTTACATTCCAAAGAATCTTGGACTACTAAACTACTGTGTCTGCTGTTCATACTCATGACAGGACACACGTTTGTCTTTTAAACAACTTCCTTTTACGTATGTTGAGCTGTATGTATATATGCATGCATATATACATATAAGAGAGATTATTGTGGAGGAGAAAAAAACCTCTCTACCAAGATCTACAAAGCATTAGTCTTCACTATGTCATATCTAACATGATTTACACAACAAATGGACTTTTGTTAAACATTTTACAAGAAACAAGATTATCTCAGCTAGTTCAATCTGCACATTTAAAATTTTAAGTATGGTCTGTCTGGGTGACTGACTGCGTGATGGGAAGTGGCAGAGTTTTGAAGACACTTCAAAGAAACCTCACAATACAGAAAAACCTGTTCAAACTTTAGATCTGCTGTTCTGAAGTCTACATTCTTCTAACCAACTCTCAGGGTTTACATTTGCTTTCTTGTGAGCAGAGCATGTCTCTTATCACTCAGCTCAATATACAACACCCAATAACCAGGCATATGAATCTGACCCACCTGAGATAAAAAAAGATTTCCAAAGCTTTATACCAATGCTCATATTTCACCTTACTGCTGTTCTTGTTTTCTATTTGGTATGTCTAAAAATTTAGAAGTGAGCTTAACAGCATGTCCCTTCACAGTATGTAGGCCTTCAGCTGCAACTTTCTGCTGGAGGAAATGCATCTTCAACCTCCCTGGACAATATAAGCAGCAGTAACACTGGTACCTCTTGGGATTCATTTTAGATCTGCTTGTTATTCCAATAACTGAGGATTAGCTCTCATCTGGTAGTGTTGTAAACATCTTTGTAATGCATCTGGAGCACAAAATCCATCAAGATGGGCACAAAGCAGGCGTTTGTTTCTGCTTTAACAGGAAAGCCAAACAGTTGCAATGCATAATTTGCGTTCGGGAAGAATAGATTCTTTTTCAGTTTTGGTCCTACTGAACTTTAGTTTACATGGAAAAAGAGTTACTGAGCACAGATCCAAGTTGACTAATTGAGGTTTCTAACTAGATGATTACCTACCTACAACTGCTCTTCAAATTTGAGTCCATGGCCACAGTTATTTTTATCTTTTGGAGAGTAAGAAGAAAAAAACCCCGAAGTTTTCTGTAAAGTCTCTGTGACTTGTCATAAAGTACTTACTATTTTCATACCCTCACAAGGCCTGTCACAGCACCCTAAAACCAAGATGTTCTAAACCTATAAGGAGAAAGCCATTCCTTGGGGAAGTTTCTGTATCTGTCCTGGACAAATTTAAGTAGAATATTAGCAGCCTACTTTTTTTTTTTTCAATCTCAAATTTAAAAATCCTTTCCCACTTTCAGCATATCATGTTGGAAGAAAAGTCTGACCCTCCTTTCCCATAAACCAAATTCAAGGTCCCCTGAACTCCCACATACATTCAGATTTCTGAAGGCCTTCTGCAATTCCTTTATATGTCATATATAACAAATATGCAACCCTCCCATCACAAGTAATAATCCCTTCAGCATGAAAGTAAGTTGCTATCAGTATAAAAATCACCTTTTTGCAATTCTTTAGTTTGAAGATCCACACATCCCTCTTCACTTCTTGCGCTTTCAGGTTGTTGTGACTAAACACAAAATGCAAAGAAACAAGTATTGCAGATATTCAGAACACGTGTCTCACTCTGCTCATTCACATCATGATGAACGCTGTCTTATCATGAACTATAAAAGTGTTCAAAAGATTTCTTATTAAGACATCAGTACATATATTAAGAAGGAACAGTCATAGCTAAGTTCAACAGTACAGTATTTAGATTTGACCTCAGAGTTAACATTAAGTACCAGAGATTAGCTTAAAAAAGCAGATTTCAGGAACTCAAGGTGCAACACCCACTCTGAGTTCCAAATACAAGCAATAGCCTAGAAATGTTCATCTATACAAGAAAAAAAAGATCTGCTATGTATAATGAGGTACAGTGATCCCCCTTCAACTTGTGTTTTGGGTGGATTTTTTAGGTTTTCTTGCTTAAAAAAAAAAAAAAGTTTGCAGATCAGCTCAAAGTTACCATTGCATAAATAATGCTATATGGAGCTAAGTGTATTAAGTCTGATCTGACCATTGTAAACAGCTACAGTTCCACATTATGGCTACACTGACTCTAGAACCATGTTATGCTGATAAACAGTGTAGCTGTTTGCAGATGGAATTATCAGTAATTCCCACCAGACTGAAGCTGACTTCCACTTTCCTGAAGTCTACCCTTTCACAGATGCTTGAATCTCTGAACCATGTTAGCCCTCAAAAACTTATTCTCAGACCTTGGCAAGATACATGAATGCACCCCTGCACCTGAATGAAGAACTAAACCATGTGGAATCCTGCCTACTATGGAACACAGCCCAGCCACAGAGACTCAGCTTTGGTCTCACATAAGCTGACCATGTGCCCAAGCACCCTGGATTATTGATAACAGGGTGCCCCACTCTTCTGTGACAGCAGATAATGGGCTTATCAGAACACAACAGCAGCAAGTGTTGCTCAAACACACGTGGATGTGCGAGGCTGAAGAGTGGCCAGGAAGGGATGCAATGCAAGGAACAGCAGTGTAGGTTTGTTTGCTGGTTCAAAGGACTAAACCAACATTTGCCAGCTCTAAGAGAGTGACTATTTTACAAGCACTATCAAGCAACACAGTATGATCAATTTTTTAAAAAAACAAACTTCAATGTCTGCCGCAGAAGGAGTACGGCTGAAGGAGGGAATTATTCCTAGCACAGAATAACATGGACAGCCCACAATTTAAAGGCCATTGTACTTAGAAAACTACAGCTGAATAATCTGAAAAATTGCTCTTTCAAAGTTCTCTAGTTTAAATTTTTAAATCTCCATTTTTGCTGCACAAAAATCAAAAAGTACAGGAAGAAACTCTAGCAAGATGCATGAATAAGCAAGGGACAGTGCAGTAAAAATTTTCAAAATAACATAAATACCTTGTCAGTTCTCAAGGTACTTTCTTGTTCTTCCACCAACTTTGGTAAGGCTGCATTATTGCCTAATGAAATACAAATATATTAAAATTATCAGATTACATTATGTATTTATCTCATGCTACAGTACAGTGTTATTTCTCAGTGCTACTTCATGAATTCAGCACATGAATTTAAATCCTTCCTGTGGAAAACAGAAACAATAGCCAGTCTGTTTACAGCAAACCAGCTCAAAAAACCCCCAAATTCGGCATCTGCAAGAACACAAGTACTGCAATGTTTTCCTTAAATACAAAAGACTTGGAAAATACGGGGTATCAGGATTTACCACAGCTTACTTATGAATTCTGACTTTGACTTTTTTTTTCTTGCTTGTTTATGAATTCTAACTTTGTTTTTTTCTTCTTGCTTTTCCTTCAAAAAGAAACCATCAACAGATTTTTTAGACCAAATTCCAAAGAGCAAACTGCCTCTGCATTAACAACTGCAGAACTAAGAGTTAATACTACGGATATATTTTGCTTTAAGTGACAATTAGGTCTGAATCTGTCAGATTCTCTACCATGTCCAATTTCTACAGAGACTGAAAACTCAGTAGTTCCTGTCAGTATCAATGTGGTTTCAGAAAAACACAAAACCCTTTCCCATTTCATTCCCCAGGGGAATGAGTGTATGCTTATAACATCTTAAAAACAGACCATGATAACAGCGTCATCACGTGACTTCTACAGCATTTTTGGAAACCTATTTCAGAAGCCTGCTTAGACAGCTTTTCCTAAACAAAAAGAAGTAGTTACAACGTGATAATTTACTAATGATGCATGTGAAGTGATTAAATTATGGTTGCAGTTCACAGAATAAGTACCATTACCATTTACAAAAGCTACATCAATGGACAACAAGGATTGAGGCAAACATCAAGACAGCAATACTTTACTGTATAGCATTTTACACGTTCATGGCTCATTTGCCTCTTGTATAAACAGCAAATAACACTTTTCAAGCTAACTAAACCAGTATCTTTCCTAAAAAAAAATTCCTAAAATCCCCAAATCTGCAGAGACAGGTTTCTCAACCCCAAATGTCAATAAAACTAGAGAATAAAGCCACTCTTTGAGAAATTGGACCTAAACCCACATTATAAAATGTTTTTTGAAATTATAGCAAAGACAGACATGAGAAGGAAAAGATTTAAAAAATAGTACTTGATCAGCATCATTCCACTTACTGTGGCATAAACAAATTTTTCTACAGTTTAATTTCTCCAAAATTTATAATGAAGTCACAATCTTGACTTCATTACAGCATCTACATAATTCAATAATTTTCAAAAAACCCTGGTACTTCAGCTACTTCAGAGAGTCAAAGAGATGCAAGGTCAAAACTAGTGGGATGTTCATTACCCTGTACTTTATAACCATGCAGATTCACCTCAAATGTTAGCATAGAAAAACAGATCTGTATACAGAGTATGATATCCTTAATGCCATATAATATCTTTTTCTATTTAAAACAGACATCTACCACTCACTTAAAATACTTATTTAGGAAAAGTGGCTGATTGCTTTGTAACACAAAGCAGAACCATTTCCAGTATATTCACAAGACAAAATTAGGTATAATACAGTGAATCTGAGCATGACCACTAAATAACGACCCTGAGAAAATCTGCAGTTGTGCTTAAGGATGGCCAATCTTAACCTTCAAAATCACAATGAAGTTACCTTTCTAAAATGATGAACATACATCAAAATGAAATGCATCCTCTTTCCTAAAAAACCTTTTTGCACTCTTTAACACATTAGTAACAAAACCCATGTGTACCTCCACAATAATTACCTTTTGCAAATAACTCCATGTATTAGCTGACAACTTTAAGTCAATGTATTTTAGTAATTTTTTTACTCTAATATTTGTTTTCCAACACAACACAGGTAATTGTGCTCAGTTGGTCTTGTTCACTCAGAATCACAAGCTTATTTATTTGTCACCAATTCTTAAGTGTATTAATAGCCATTTTGCAACTAAGGAAGAAGTGACTTATATTTGAACAGTTATTATTATTTGAAGTTATTTCTAACTATAATGGCAAAATGCATCTGTTTATACAACTTATAAACTGAAAAATTAAAAATAAAGAAATCCTCACCTGAATTAAAGGTTGCATTACTTTTCTGAAAAGTAACTTCAATGCCAGTATCATCTGTTTTGACCAAGTTGGTTTTGTCATCACTGTCACGTAGCTTTTCTACATGCAACGAAGTGAGGTCCCTTTTCCCCCCTAGTTCTGCTTCTATTGTTACTTCACCATGGCTGGTGTTTACAGTCACTTCATTTGCAGAAACTGAGGAAAGAGCATGTGTCTCAGGCAGGGGAGTCCTTATTTCAGAAAAGTCACTTTCTAAAAGCGTGTTTGAATTTAATTTATCATTTACATTCTTTACAGCTTCACTCTCTCTCACTGTTTCTGAAATCGTCCTACAGAGTTCTGATGTAACATCCTCATGCAAAACATCTTCAGCTTGCTCGGCATCCTCACCTGCCTCTGAGGAAGGACTCTCAGCAGCCTCTGTACTAATCTCCACACAAAGGGCCTCATCTACACTCATGAGGTTGACTGCATTGTCATCTGTTTCTGTGATTTCGCTGTCTACTGTGGCCTGAGATGCTGCTGATTCTGTCCTCACACCACTCTCATGTGTCTCATTCTCTCTACCAATAACAAGCAAAGAATTTCCACTTTTTTCTGGGCCGGGAGTTGAAAGGATGCATTCCATCTGGTTAGCAGTATTAAAAATTTCATCACTTTTGTCTTTTACTTCTGTGCTCTCAGCAGCAAGTTGACTTTCTTCTATAACTGTAAAGGTGAAGAGACTATCACATTCTTCCATTGTGCTCAGAGTGATCACTGCCCTCTCCTCCTTATCTTCTGTATTTGAAGCAGTGTGTTGGTCTTCACTGTCAGTTGTGACTCTTAGCACAGGAGCTCCACATTTTCCCACAAAAATCATAGAACCTTTGCTTTCCCCATCATTGAAAGCAGTTAGTCCAGTTAGTTCATCTGCAGTTGCAGTGGTCTCCACCACCCTACATTCCTCTGATGCATTTGGAGATACAATGGCACCTTCATCTCCTGCTACAATGAGTTCATTTTCAGTTTGTGGTGCTGCACTGATCAGGACTATCTCACATTCTTCTGTCATGCTTGTAGTGATCATAGCAGCTTCGTATCTTCCTTCTGTTTCAGAGGCAGTGAGTTTGTTTTCATCTTGCATAGCTACACTAGACATAGGAGCTTCAAAGCATTCCGCTGTACTTGTAGAGATCATTAGTGTTTCATTCTTTGACTCTGTGTCTGAGATATGTTGAATCACCTCTTCTGTGACTTCACTTGACATCAGGATGACTTGTTCTTCCACAACACTTGTGGAAATCATAGCACACTCATCCCTTTCTTCCTTACCACTAGCAGTTGGGTGACTTCTGTCATCACCATTATCATCTCCTCCTGTGCTGGATTCACTAGGCATGGGAACCTCATACACTTCTGTATCTATGGAAACCATAGCATTCTCATTTGTTTCTTCTGTTTTCACAGAGGGGAGCTGACCATCACATTCCATAGCTGCACTTGACATAGGAGCATCAAATTCCTCCACAATACTGGTGGAAATCATCGTGCACTCATCTTTCTCCTGCTTATTGCTAAAAGCATTCACACACTCTTTAAACTCTGTAGCAGTGCTGGGCATAGGCACTGTGTCTTCAGTGCCTATTAAGATCATAGAGTTTTCCCCACTATTATTTACTCTTGCAACAGCAAGTGGACCTTCTTCAGCATCTGTGGCTGAATGTAAAGGAGCACCTTCTACTGTGCTGGTAGAGATGACATCACCTTTTACTTTTAGTTCTCTGTCAGCAGGAGTAAGAGAAGTCTCATCTTTCTTTGGAACTGCACTACCTATAGAGGCATCAAGTTCTCTGCTGTCAAAGGAAGTCATGGCTCTCTTATGTTTGTCTTCAGCACCAAACTGTGTCTTATCTTGCATTGCCATAGCACTAGTCATGGGACCCTCACATTCCTCAGCATCTGAAGGAAGCAAGGTACCTTCACACTTTCCTTTCTGTGCAGCTAAGGCACCATCATCTGCAGCACTTGCACTGGTCACACTGCTTTCAACAATGGCTTTAGCATTTTTGTAGTCTGTGCCACAATTAGCTTCTCTCGCTGCACTTGTCATGCTGTCAACAGTAAGTTTATTTGTATCTCTGCCAGCCACTCCTGACTCAGCTTCCATTTGTTCAGCAACTATGCAGATAATGGAACTTTCACCTTCTTCTGCACCTATACAAATCAGGGCACTTTCACTTTCCACTCCTGTACAAGTAGAAGCATGCTCATTTTCTTCATTTCCTCTTCCTGTACTGGTCACAATATCCTCACCTTCTTCATCCTCTTCTTTTGAGCCTGTACTAGTCACAAAACCTTCATCATCACACAGACCTACACTAACTGTAGTGATATTGGCTTCTTCTTTTGCCCTTGTACTGTCCATTAGACTTTCACATTTTTCAGCTTCTAAACAAACTACAAATCCCTCGTTGCTGTCTTCTAGCCCTGTGCAGACTGCTGAAATTTCAGCATCATCTTCTGGGGTTATGCCTGTGCTGGTAACTGCACTTTCACCAGTTACAGTATCCTCAGATTTGTCAGCACTAGTTCCAGCTGTGGCACTGTTGTTTGCGACCACTGCAATACATGCACCAGTAACAGTGTTTTCTCCTTGGCTATCTGTTCCAGTCACAGAGCAGATGATGAAGTTAGGACCTCTTTCTTCTGCACCTGTGCAAGTCACAGTACCTTCATGTTCTTTTCCTTGGCCAGGTGTCACATGGCCCCTAAATTCACCTGAATTATCACCACTGGTTGACCCTTCACCAGTTTCCATCCCTGCACTAGTTACAGCTCCATCGCTCTCCATTTCACCTAAGCAGGACACAGAACTTTCAAATTTGCCTGTATCTACACAAGTTGAGGTCTTTTGCTTTTCTTCAGAGCCTGCACTAGTCACAGCATCATCTTTTTCTTCTGTCCCAGCACTATTCACACTGTCTTCAATTTCTACTCCACTTGGGTTCACTAAATCCTTAACATCTTCTGCATCAACCAAGGTGCAGTCACCATTTTCTCCTCCTTCTGTACTTGTTAGGAAGCTTTCACTTTCTGCTAATCCTTCAGTGACAACACTGCCACCTTCTTCAGCTGCTGCAACAGTACAATCACCAGTATCTGCTCCTGTGACAAAACTGCAGCCCTCACTACGTTTTACCCACACGCCTGTTGTGAAACCTTCATCAGCTTCTATGCTTGTGCAGATTACTGTCACCTCACTTTCTTCTTCTGAGCAAGTGGTTGTAGCAACACTGTCCTTCCCAGAATGTGATGTACCCTCGGCTCTTTCTCCTCCTGTACTAGTTGCCATTGCAGTGCTCTCAACCATCTTTTCTGTGCTAGTTCCTATCACACTGGCTGGAGTTTTCTGTATGCTGCTGTACAATGAACTGAGTTTACTACTTCCTGCACTGGTGCCTACAGCATTACTTTCATTTTTGTCATCCATGCCAATTGCACTAGTCTCTTCTTGCCCATTGGCTATAACAGAGTCTTTGAAACTTTCCTCAGGAACTCTTTCAGACACTAAAGCAGAGGAAGACTGGATCATATCATCAGTGTCATGCACCCTCTTCTTTTCCACACTATCCATCATGGTGCTTCTTTCTCCCTTTGTGGAAGGATCTATATTCAAGCACTCCCTTCCTTTTCTTCTTAGGGTACGTTTTTTTGTCATTACATCTCCATGATCTTCAGTTATGTCAGACATCAAGTGTTCCTCTTTTCTTTTTAACTCTCTATATTGAGAGCTTTCTGACTTCGCTGCTCCATTGTAGTCTTCTTGCCTACATAACCCAGCTGTACCATCTTCCATTGCCTGTTCATCAGGCTGGGACACCTCATTAAGTTTTTCCATACTGTTTGCCATGCTGCTGTTGTCACCATCTTTCATGGCAGAACTTGGCGCTGCACTATCTTGCTCCATGTATACAACCTGTGCTGTATCATTCCTCGAAAGGAAAGCATCTTCCAATAAGGATGTCCCATGTGAATTGTGGTATTCTTTAGAAATGGTACCTAAAGAATCTGTAAAATTCGAGATATCCATATCCATGGACTTTGCCTCAGCAGCATCTTGTCTTGAAGAATTAGCTGCTAAAGGAACATCATCTGAATTAGAATTTATCACAGTTTTTAAATTCTTTGGTCTTTTGCTATCTTTTGAAGCCTGATCCTTACTGGACACATTCTTTAAGGTTCTACTGCTTGTTTCATACACAATACTTGTTTTATAAGCTCCGTGTTTACTGGGTCTTTGAGCCATGGAAGCTTTTTTGGACAAAGGGTCTAAGGCACCAACTTGTTTATTAGAAGTATCTTCTTGTTCAACAGTTTTTTCAGCTGCAGGCAGAAACTGTGATTCACAGGCTTCAGGATCTGCCAAGCTGTGCTTTAACTCTTTATTTGAAATAGAACGAGATCCTTTTTGTTTTACTGCACACTTGGCATCTGTGGCTCGGAAAGATTTTTGCATGTTTTTTCCATCAATGTTAGATGCTTCCTGTGCTTTTGTTTTTTTCAAATCAAGTTCCATCAGCTCTTCCCCATGACCAGCATGCAAGTCATCATTATTCACAGTTGCCTTTTGAGGGGGTAGAACCTGGCTGCTTTCAGTTGTGCTAGCGGATTGCTTTTCCTCCTTAAGCAAATCTTGGTTTGATATACTGCCTTTTCTGTTTTCACAGGATACCTTCTTGCTTTGTTTTTTATCTACTGATATTGTGACATTAGATAATTTTTCATGCCCACTATCCATTTCTTTAGTATCTTTATCTTCCAATTTGATGCTCTCTTCCTTTTTCTTTATTTCCTTGTTGCTGTGCTTTAAGTTTCTGCTTTTATGACCTTCAGCAGAGAACCTTCTTTCTAGTTTGGAATTACTTGAATCTTTATCACTTCTGTATTTCTCTTTTACAGCCCCTTTTTCTCCAGACTGTAGCTTAACTCTGTGACTGAAGTCTTTTTGTGATCCCTGAGTTGACTGCGGGCCACTTGCAAGCTGAAACTCAGCACCACTCTCCTCCAAACCTTTATCTTCATTCCTGGATTTGTGTTGTTTATCTGAATCATTGCCTTCCAGGCTCTTATCTTTGTCTAGTTTCTGTCCAGTGTCTTGTTTTGTTAATTCTTGTAGTTCTGTTTCAGATGCTTTGAACTGTTTACTATGACTCTTTGACTTGGACTTTAACAAAATCTTGTCTTCTGCAAGGCTTTTAGATCTTCGTCTATCTTTATGAACACCATCTTCCAGTTTTACATTACTATCAGAGTTAGTTGACTCTATTTCATGTTTATCTTCTGAGTAGCTTTCACTCCTTCTGTGTGAGGCTGAACCAGGTTGCTTTGAGGCACTTAGGGAATCCTTCTGTGGCTTAGAATCACTCAAAGACCTTTTGGTCTTGCATTCTGCTCTTGGTTTGTCTGTTGAGAGATGTCTATCTTTTTTGTTTTCTTTCCGCAGCAATTCTTCCCCTTTTAAGGTTGACTCCGAAGGGCTTTTTCCATCTTTTCCTGTTACTGATACTTTCCGTTCACTTCGTTGTTTACTTTTTCTTTCATATTTGTCATCTGAGGAAACTTTTATTTGTTGATTATGTTTCTGGCCACCATCCTCTCCTTTCAAACTTCGCTCAAATGAATGAAGTTCAACACCTTCACCTGATTTGTGAACAGCATCTCCTTTATATTTGTGCTTTAAGGAAAGTTTATCTTCTGAAGCAGTTTTTTCCTTTTCATTTTTATCTCTGTAAGACTTAGCTTCTTTTTTGGCAGAATTTCTCACATGCTGAATTTCTGTGTCAGTATCTTTTTTGGGGTGTTTCTCATTCTTAGATATGGACTTCTGCTTCTGTGGTTCTTCAGTATTGACTTCTACTTTATCCAGTTGTTTTTTCGGGTCCTTTGTTTCAC
The DNA here is from genome assembly GCA_013400435.1 of Pycnonotus jocosus. Lineage (NCBI taxonomy): Eukaryota > Metazoa > Chordata > Aves > Passeriformes > Pycnonotidae > Pycnonotus > Pycnonotus jocosus. The sequence goes on along the minus strand of VWYP01003831.1, from coordinate 145,212 downwards.
TGTCCTGCTGAGCTCCTTCAGCCTGAAGAGAAGTGGAGGTTTTTCTTTTATGTTCTTTTTCTGCTTTAGAATCATTTTTGCTTTCCTCAGCTGAATGCCCCCATTCCGAAAGTCTTCTAAGTTGTTTGGAGTTTTCATTTTTCCCATGATTGTGCTTCAATTCTTTGGAAGAATTTTTTTCACAAGTCTACAAAAGAGATTTTTAAAACATATATAAGTACATATTACACAATCCCTTCATTTATGTGCCTGAACAGAAGCGGCAAGCACAAATTCTCGAAAAAAACCCAGTAAACTAGGGCATACATATAACATTGTAATAAAAATTCATCTAATATAGTCAGTCAGGAAATGAAAATTGCCATTTTCATTTCAGCTGTCTGCTGTAGTGGAAAAATCTAAAGCAGAAGAAATTATCCTTCAGCTGTCTGAACTTTATTATCTTTTATTCATAAGGTAATTTTTCTAAAATAACTTAAAAAGGTTTTTGAATAGACAGTCGCAATTTCAAGTACTCTGTAAGCTACTTTAAATAGCTATTAAGCTGTCTGATAAAACAAAACTGTAACTAAAAATAAGAAACTAAATACACACTAAAACCTTAAAAAGATACATCTAGACTTTTACTTGAACTTTCACTCCCACCTTTTTTAATTTAAACAATGTCATTCATAAAACTCTCACCATAAAATTTTCTTTCCTTTTGTGTTTGGAGCACAGTCCAAAGTTCCTTTAACTTTCCAGTAAGAAGTTTAAACATATCAAGCTCAAGTCTTTGCATATAAAGGACACTGCTCTTTTTAAAAGCCTAGCATGCTTCACAGATTAAGGCTCAAACCACATCTAAGGTTCTACTACAACACGCATCAGCACGGAATACACAGACCACATTTCAGTGGCTATTGGAATTCAGGAAACATTACTACAGTGATGTCAGATCACCAATATGACTGAAAGAACAAGCAGGGAAGAACTAATGAGTGAGAATGAATGCAATTATATGCAGTTTGGTGTGCACACATGAAAGAACACTATCAGAACTAAAAGGAAGATTTTAAGATTTATACTTAAGAGACACCTACCTCATTTATCTTTTGCATTTCTTTAGAATCTTCTTCAGATGGCTCATTTTTCTTTCTGCAGCTATCTTCAGCATGCCTGAAACAGGTATTTGGACAATTTAACACAGAACAATTGGTACCAGGCTAACACTAGTTTGTAAACTTTCTGCTTTCAAAGCTGAATGAGAGAAATGTCCACTAAAAATACAGAAACAGAACATGATCACCAAACTTCTGACTAACGAATTCGCCCAGGCTTGTCTTGTAAAATTATATATATTAGCTTCAAAAAAACCCTGAATACCAGTGCTTTTAAGCAGTACTAATATGACATTAGTACTGTTGTTGGCCCTGTAAAATGGGTAGGAGTTCTCCTTGCCACATATTTACTGATATGTAGACATTTAGGTACACAGGTATGTATCTACATGAAACATCAATCTAAAGATGAAGTGAACTTGACTTGCCTATTAGCACAAACATGTAAAAGCTCTCCATTTTCATGCCTTTATCACCATCCTGTGAAAAACCACATAAAGATTGCTACTGCAACATATGAGCTGCAACATATTAGATCAGCTGTAATTTTTCTGCCTGAATTTTGTATTTATTAGTAACAATATTATGCAAATATTTTAAGAGAATCTGTTTAAATAGATAAGGCTAAGTACAAAGTTGAAAAGATTCTGAAAAAATGAATATTCAAAACATTAAGTCCTTTTGAGCAAATACATGAATACCTTGAATCTCTTTTTCTTTTCCTGCTCAGGGCCACTTTTTTTTCCAAAAATTTCTGTTCTTTAAGCACATCCTTAATGCTGGTACCAGTAGTTTTTGACTCTAGATTTTTTGATGAAGGTTCTTCTAACTGCAAGCCACTTTTTCCTAAAATAATACACAAATGGTGAAATACAGACACATCATTATATTACTGCTTCAGCTATAAACATGACAGAATGCAGTATAGAGAGTACTAAGGTATAGCAGAGAATAGAACTTAGGTATTAATTGAGCTTAAGCAGTGTAATGGATACATGAAAAAGTGAAGAAGAAATTCTGTATTAATACTCTGAATTATTTGTTTTTCTGTTACATCACTGTTGAGATGTTAAGTTATTAAGGGAAGAAAACTACTCCAGACCTCTATGACCATTATTCAAAGCTGAATGTTCTTTCCTACACAGAGTAAGTGAGGGCAGGGTGGTGTGGGCTACTCACAGCTTTCCTCCTCATACCTTTAGCATTCTGATTTCCAGTTTTTAGGGATTTTGTCTTTTCTGCAGCCTTCTGTTTACGTTTTTCTTCAAGTCTCTCTCTGTTAACTCGTCTTCTAAGGAGTCTCTCTTCTTTTTCTTTGGCCTAGAGACAGAAAACCAAGGGAAAAAAATCATTAGGTAAAAGAACATTCTTTGACTACAAATATAAAGTCTAAACTCCATAGAAAACAGAACACTGCAGCTTAAGGTAAACTAAAACATAAATACACCTCAGAAATCACACCAAAGTTAATGGAATCCTCTAATATTTTTGTGAAGTTAATTAGCTGAGATCCAGAACTTCCTTGCTGCTCAACACTGCAGACTGAAGCTATGCAACCTTCTCAAAGAATGTACATTCTATTTGTGTGTATATATACACATAACGTATTTATTATATGTGTAACTATAAACATATGTATCTGGCCAATGGAGAAAATATGAAAGAACTGCTGCTCCCTCTTCTCTGTGCTGGCCCTTGTGCCACAGAACAGAGTGCACCTGCTTAAATCTGTTTCCATTCTCAGTGGAGGCACTTGCTACAAACTACCAATTTCATGGTCAGCAAGGACTAGATTTGTAAAGAGTTGTGGTAATGAAGTAGCCTGCAGTACTCAACACAAGCCTGATCTCCTAAAAAACCCCACTGAAGGCAGGCTGCAGGTAGATATGGGTTATTTTTTCATCCATATTATCACTGTATTTTGGGGGGAGAGGGAGGGAGACAGAAAATTTTGTCACTGCTTTCATTGCCAGAGGCTTTCAAACTATAATCAACAGAGCAGAGTGCTGTGCTGGAGAGCAGATCATGCCATCCTGCTGAAATTCAGAAGAAAGGGAAGCTGTAGTACAAGGGAAATAAAAACCCTGAAGGGAGGAGAAATGGAAGATTCCCCCTCACACAAACCACAACCAAATCAGAAGTGGAATTTCTGCTCTAAAAAGTTTTGGGGCCAGAATGTGAGCAGTAGCAACGGGTGCACTCACAATGGACTGACGGCGCTGCTCCACAGTCCGTTCATCGTCAGAGTCACTGAAGTACTTGGAGTACAGGAAAGGCTTGCGAACGTACGCGTGGCGAACGGGCTTGGCTTTCCCATCACTCAGCTCGCTCGCAGGCGGCTTCGTCTTACTGTGACTGTTTTTCTCCTCTTCATCTAAAGAAAGGTTGGTGAGTGTAGAGATAGATTGATAAATTAGGGCAGTGCTTTCAGCATAACTTTTGAGAATGCAAAGCTACTCAAAATGTATCAACAATTATTTACTCTAAAACATAAAAAGTTAAAAGAATAAAATTCTTTTAGCATCAAAATATCACCAGATTATGACAAAATCAAAAGTGCATAGATGTATCTGTGTATGTCATTCAGCCAAAAAACTGCATGACACAAATCCAGTAATAAACCAGGACACAAAAACTGAGCTCACCCCTCTTGCCCGTAGTCCTGCTGCCTCTTTACATGTAGTATTTATTAGCTAGCTACGCATGAGAAGTCAATATAAGTTCTGCTATATATTAAATTATAATTCTCCCAACACCAAAAATATCAGTACAGTATTTGACCACATAAAAACTAGTTGGCTTACTGAAATAGAAACACGAAACACACTGTTGGTTACACACATCTAAGTATTAATCAAGTAAATATAAATAAATCTATCTCAGTTTTATCAGGATTACTAGAAATAGTGCAATACTGTACAAATTATTTGTATTCCTGAAACATATTTAAGGCTTGTTTTCATCTCATGAATATTTAGTCATAACTGAACATAATCTGTCATGTTTCAAAGTAAGACGAAAGCAAGAGAATACACAAGTGATTCAGTGCTTCTAAATTGTATTTTTAGAGCATGAAAGGTAAGCTGTGAGCATACTAGAGAGAACTCATTCAGGTGCTAAGGCATTCTACATTGTAAAGTGGAAAGTTTAATAACTGCAGAAGTCAGTCTGAAGTCTGTACTAGACAGGGAGAACACAAAAAAGCAACACAGTCAGTGAAATGACTTGGTGTTTCTGAACTTTTAAAGCTAGATCCATTCCCGTTCCTTCTACTGTGGCCAAGTTCCTGAATCCTAAAGCTCTGAACCCCATCTGATCTACAAAATCAGCTACAACCACTACTCTGGGATCACAAGCACTCCAGTGTTGGATACCAAGTTCATGGCAGACAGGAGGGAAAGAAACCCTGCAGAACAGTGACACTCCCCATTAAGTGCTTTTGTCATCTATGTAATACTGTAGCAGAAAATAGATTTACAATGTTTAGAATATACCAAACTATATTATGTGAATAAAAATATTCACAAAGTAAATCCACTCTTCATCTTTTGCAACTGCACAAATACTATCCAGTTCACATTCAAAGTCTCTCTCATAGGTAGGTACAATATTGCAAACCCTCAAATTTATGACATGGTACACTCAATAAAAGCATTACAGACTCCTTATTGCCCATTAACAATGTAATTATTTTACCACCTGATGTGATCTCCCCCTCTTCAGTACTGTCAGAAACTACAGGCTCTTCTTCACTCTCCTCTTCAAAGGAAGAAAGGTCACTGGTATGGACAGAGCTGACCGTGATGTCACTGAGTACGTCCATATCTGAATCTATTAACATATCTTCTTGGAAAGGAAAAAGTAAAAACAAAGAGCTGTAAGGCAGCACACTGAGTTTGTGAAACTTTTCCTACCAAAATATCAATTTTGTTACTGATAACAAAACTATGTCAAGAATTAGAAATAAGAAAACAAAAGTATAACACAGTAATGAAATAACCAGGCTAACTCTAGTTGATTCAAAACAAAAAGCACCCTGAGGTAGAAGTATAAACCTTAAATAAGCACAGAAATTGTTGAGAGAACTTGCCAGATTAAGATGACCAATCACACACCTGAGGAGTCAAAAATCATCTGACTCCCAATTCAGGTACCTGAGTTAAGAGAGATGGATCAAGCCCAATTGTCACTAGCAGACCAGTCTGCCAGAACTAGCAGAAAATTTACATTCCAAATATACTGATTCAGCTCCTCAATTAACTTAAAAATCTCACTCCTTATCCGTATTTTGTGGAAGAGCATTGCCCACACTATACCTTCTTTAGTGCTTTCAGCTGTTTTATATTTATTGCTATTTTTTTCTGGAAGTAACTGTTTCACTGGTTCCGACTCTTTTGCTTGCTTTTCTTCTTTTGACTTTGTAGTATCATCGCTTTTCTTTGAATGATCAGACTTCCTGTCAAGCTTTTCCTTCTTTTCTTTTCTTCTTTCACCTTTTTCACTGCCCTCTGGTCTCCTGTCAGATTTATCCAATAATTTACTTTTTACATCTTCACTTTCCTGTTGAATATCTTTACTTGTAAAAGTCAAAATATTAGTATCCTTTGCTAAATTTTTTATTTCTTCACTTTGGCAGGGAAGCTCATTTACATCTTCACACTTTGCAAGTGTTTCAGCCCCTTCTCCAGAAAGGTCACAAATCGCTTTCTCTCTGTCTGGCAAGTCCTCTGCACTTCTCTCTTTATCAGTGCTACCATCCACACTCTGCTGAGATGAGAGTTTTTTTGCAACTTTGTCATTGTTCTTGGGATTTGAGGTCTCTGTTGAAGCCCTGGCAGCACTTGCTTCTTGGTTAAGAGAAGTTATTGTTTCCAAAATGGACATTGCATCACTGGCTACATTAGCACTTGGAGTTGTAGCAGAGACACCTTGAATAGTAAGAAAAGACAGTTTTACTTCACCCTAGTTTCCACAATTCTGTTCAGATAGAAGGTTAAACAAATGAAAAGAAACAAAGTAACCACTTTCTACAAAATATGTATAGTTAATTAAACTGTTTGACTAATTTTGCCTTGAGTGATTTTGGTTAAAAAAAAATGAACAAAAATCTCCAAGATGATGCATTCCTGAAGTAAGCGACGTACAATTATTAGAGATTCATTTTGCTCTGTGACACACCACTGTTCCTGAGGTCAGCCTAGAGAAAGTGAGCATTGTCAATGGGAAGGACATCTGAACACAGCCCTTGCTCAACTTTACCAACATCCTAGAGTAGGATGATGACTCTGGATAAAACACATATGTGTATATATATTATATATATACACACTGCAGGAATAAGTCGGTAGCTCACATCTCTAGTATCTCCACAAATATCATGGAAAATCAACTCAGCATATTGACGATCAGAACAGGACTATCAGAAATACTTTATCACTTTTCCATCATTTTAGAACCAGCTCTGAAGATGCATGACTAAGAATTAACTGGACTAGCACTAAGAACTGCAGCTGGTTTGTTAAACCATTTTGAAGGAAGTGGGCCTCACAGGAAAAAGGCTTGGATTTAAATAAAGATTACAAATAGATGGATGTCTGTGGAGTCTCTTGGAATAGGAAAGAATGGACAGTTACCTGCAGGAGTGTTTAGGAGTGGATACAGCTAAAATTAGGACCTTAGCCCTCCAAATTTTACAGCACACAGCAACTGCACAGGTAACTGTCTCTTAAGTAATTACTTTCATCTCTACTTATGGACAGAAAAGTTGCACCATTCTTCTCTTACAGCTATGTCTTATCTGATCCTATAATACTGAGACCAATTTTTCTCCCCACAGTAAACCAATCCCTCATAATCTCAAGCAGAAGTGAAAGAGTGCCATGGTCATAACAGCATGACATTTCTTTTGCTTTCTACCTTTATACCTAGAGTAAGAGACAAGTGTTCTGCTATGCTGCCTGGAGCTCAGCTTGCTAATACTGACACTAACAATGTTATGGTAGCAGAAAACCTAGTCAATGATTCCGCTCTCTCAAACCCCATTCTTTTGTTAATAGATTGCTCAGCAAAATGGTAGAATACCTTGTACTGTAACAGAAGCATCTGCTTTCTCCTCACTTGGAGATGTACTGGGGCCTGCCTCCTCTTTTTTGTGATTCAGTGTGGCTAAAAATTCATGGACAGCTTTTTCCACCTGAGGTCTGAATGTGTGGTTGATCTTTGGGTCCACAACCTGAGAAATAATTCTGTCAATTCCCGATTCCAACATTCCAGACCTGGAATAAATTAGTACGAGAAATTAGTTTTCAAGAACATATTAATGAAATGTGATCATTTAGATGTGCTCCAGTCAAGCACCAATGTTTCCTAAGCATTCCCACAGCTATGCATTTAGCCTGTGCCTTACCCATAAGGAAAAAACGTGCTAGAGAAAGAAAACAATCCAAGCACAGATAATAAATACAATAGCAGCCTATTGTTACATCATTAGTGGTTACACTTACAAGTGTGATCTAACTGCAAGAAACATATTTTGGAAAAAATTTAGAAGACACTGTGTATTATCAATTACCATAGCAAAAAAGAGATGAATTATAGAAGGCATGAGGCATAAATAAAGACTAAACCACTCAGCAGCACCCTAAGTTACTTTCTGCCCAGTATGAGGTGGCAAGTTCTGCAGCTTTATAGAACACACATAATCTTCAGAAAATAAAATAGAAAAGAAAACCCACTGCTATAAGGCTTATCTCTTTAAACCCTGTAGTCTTTTGTGAGACATATGCTACCTCTTGTCCTCATTGCTTCTTTAACAAGAAAGAACAACTGCTCTCCTCCCAACAAACCAAACAGTACTCAGTACAAGTCATCAATGGTACCACCACAGCACAACTAGTTAAGTTTGTTCTCAAATCCATAGTTTGACCCAATTTAATGGCCAAATTCAAGGTACTTCGAAGAAATTTCCCAGTGATTCTTGTAAGTCTAAGATTTGAGAAGAAAGACTGGAGGAACCTTCATGAAATAATGTAATATCAGGTTAAAGTACCTGATCATAATTTTAATGTAACAGCAGTTCTTAAACCTCTTCTCTGTCCAGCTAGATTTAAATCCATTTTTCTATTTTGTGGCTTTAGCTTTATACTCTGCTGAGTTTAGTTTGCAAAATGCTTCTCCTTAGCTTTAAACATGGTAATTGCAATATTATTATTACCCTCCTTAAAAGAAAAAGTAAAGGTAGCCTTTATCTTGGGGGTTACATCCAAGTCGAAATATCAAGGCTTCTACCCCTGCAAAACTTGGACCAGATCAAAGAACATCCGCAGCCTAATTCTGACTAATACTAATGGCGAGTTACTACCTCAAGTGATAGCACATTTTAAACACCGAGAGGCGAAAACAACATTAACTTCTCCAGAGGTTTCTTTGAAGAAAGCAGCCCACTTTATATTGACCCAGAGCCTTTGTCACCTATCACAGCACACAAGCTTGTTCAGAAAAACCCCAGAGCCGTCACTTACTTGAGAACCTGCTGTCTAATGTTATTTCTCAGCTGGTTCTTGTTGAGATGAGGACTCCAGGTATGAGTTGCTAAATGATTGGAAACGAAGTTATCAACGCGCTGTCTCAAATTCTGGTAGGCAGGCTAGAAAGCAACAGCAGAGAGGTTGAACTGGAAGGCTCGTGTGAGCGGTTGGTTATCCTCCCGGGGGCCAGGCTGCTACAGCTGGGAGCCCCGCTGGACCCCCCCGGTGCTCTGCAGGCGCGGCCGCTGCCCTGCGGCGACGGCAGCGCCTTAAACGCTGCCCCCCAAACCCTGGCGAACCAGGTGCGTATGACCGTGCACGCACGGCCGGCCAGCCCGCGCTCCCCGCCGAACGCGCGGCTCCGGCTG
>VWYP01003831.1:0-129936 GCA_013400435.1 Pycnonotus jocosus | reverse complement strand
TTTTTCTTAGCAAGGTTTTAAACCTTCCTGAAATGGAGAAGTGTCATGTTCACTTAAGCAGTGGGATTAGTAAAAACACATTTGTGCTCAGTAAAAAGGAACTAGTGAGGCTGTAAAGGAAGAAGACAACTTTGCAAGAGCCTTTTTTTCCTGTTTTAAGGATATGCTGGCTGGAAGGAGGGTGGGTGGCTGAAACAGCTCTGCTGTCACAGATCTCCTGGATCCAGCCGGCTTGGCTGCAGCCCCTTCTGAGAGGAGAGGGCAGGACTGCTCTGTGTGCAGCCTTTTCTGTGCTTGGGTATCACAAACAGGTCCTCTATATATTTTGTCCCATTGTCTTTTTGTTGCTGTGCATTAGTGATTATCACTTGACTGGCTTTGTTAATGTCATAGAGCTTGTTTAGTAAAAGGATTTCTTAAGCGACCAGTGTTGCACTTCAGTGGATTTAATTTGTAGTTAGAAATGTAGGGAATGCTTCTGCATGCTGCAGGGGGACAAGGTGGGTTTTGGCTTGCTGAAAACATGTGTGTTCAGAGGCTGGCTGGGAAACGAAGACAACTCTCACTGGACCTCAGGCTGCCCTGCTACCCTCAGGTGATACACGCAGTGGGATGTTTTGCAGTGTTTATCACTGAAAACAAAATATTCTGGTCCTGCCAGGGCTGCTGGCATCAAAGGAAATGATCTAAAGTGGTAACAATTTTATCTTTCTGTGTGTTGAGAATAGATGAAAATTTGTTTCTTTTACTCTCCATAAGTCTGAATTATTTTTCCAGGACTGTTTGATTTCTCTTGTGAGAAAACAGTCTGAAATTTTCCAGAGTTTTGATTGTATTTACTTTTGTCCATTAATGAAAAAAACACTAACTTCCAACTCTTCTTCCATGGAGATAGAATGAGAAATTGCCCACATTAGACACATTATACTTTACTCTTCCTTTCTTGATTTCTAAAGTAAAAAGGAGCGAGAACACGAAGCTGTGTAGCCATTGAGAAAGCTGAAGAGGAAAGGAGCTTCTCAGGACTGCTGCCTTCAAATCAGTCTGTTAGATTGTCCCAAAATTTCATATTGAATTGAAAAAATTTCATATATGAATTGAACAACTCTCTATATCCTGGTTTTGTGCCTCTCCTGGCATGAGTTTGGAAGGTATTTTTTTCAACTTTAATTACTGAATGATTGTTAATATCAGTTTTATTTAAGAACTAATACAAAGATCTCCCTGATAAAATTTGGATTTTTTTTTCTATTTAAAATGTCCTTGCTTGTTTTAGCCAAATTTGTGATTTACCTTGGAAGAGGTGAGAGTCTGAGGAGACAAGATTATAAAAAATATGATCACTTCCCATAAATTAAAATCCTATGCAGAATAACAGAACTTTTTTCACAAGCCTGCAATAAAGTATCTCTAGAGAGAAAGGGAGTCAGGAGGAAGATACGTGAATTTTCAGAACTCAATAAAAAACTGGTAATAGTGAAAGTTTGTGAAATCTACCATTCCTGAAAAACATCTGTAGCACCAGGTTATGCCTTGACTTTTCCTGACATGGTTTCATTAGTTGTAGTGGTAGAGTACTGCATGCAAATCAGAGTGGGATTTTACCTTTATGTAGCAGAGGAGGGAAGGACAGAGTTGCCATATGCCAAATTTCTCACTTTGCCTGAGGGAAGGATTAAATTAATTTGTTAGACAAGTAATCCAAAAGTCTGGGATAGGTGAAAGTATTTCTGTATTCTCCTAGGATTGTATACGATATATTACTCCTCTGCTATTAAACCAGGCAGAGTGAATAGGGAAGGGCGGGCCTCTAATATCTGTTTCCTCTATAAAGCTAATCTCAGATTCTCATCCTGTCACAAAATAGCAGAGAGCCTGCTATCTAAGAATTTCATTGAACCTTCCTTCCTTCCTTCCTTCCTTCCNCTCTGTGTTCTTGCAATGCTATTTAAGATGGCTGTTTGCACTAGCATATGAGCAAGCTGGGAAAATGCAAATAGTGTATTAAATGAACAGGACTTTGGTAATTTAAAAATATTAATTTTATGCATTTTTGGGTCCTTTTGCTCCCAGGCAGACAAAGGAAACTTAAATTATGGATACCAAAATTATGCCATATATTCATCTAGGCTTATTCTATTCTTCATATGAGCTCCCCAAACACATATTTGTATAAACAGAAGTATCTTAATTAAAATTTTTAGGGAGTCATGATCTATTTAAAGTCTCAAAGCACAATTTTACTTTTAGCCTTCTTATTGTGGTAGTGTAAAAGAGCAAACTTTCTCTTGGAGCTTTAAACAAAATGAGGTGAAAATTTTCGTTAAGTATTTGCTATTTGGCTGCATGCTGCTCTTATCTCCTCTAACATGCACCTGATTTCCTTTTCTATCTTGCCTTTGTTCATTTGTAAATCTCCAGCGGTCTTTCATGTTTTTTAAAAGACTGCAAAACTCATTAAAACTTTCCAATTGTTTATTTCCTTGTGCTTTCTCACTTAACCCTCTTCTCACAGTTCCTGCAGTTTGACATAAAGTAACAGGCTTTAAACAGTTCAGGCATACTACTGTCTCTACCAAAAGTATTTGCAGGTCTATTTATTGCCAATATTTATTTCTGCTGATGATGTACATGCTTAGTTCTGTTGATTTTTTTTTTTCAATCTAGTGTCTTTATTTCCCAAACAAGGACCGTGTTATTCCATTTCTTCTAGTCCATAACAATGGTCTCCATTTTTTTTTTTTTTTGCAGGATGGCAGTTCTCTTAGGTTTTTCTCTCCAAGATGCTGTGTCAAAGTCTTCCATTGAGGACACCTGTGTAACTCAATAGCTACATATATTTGAACCTCATCTTTGGTGAAAGAAGCTCTTCAGTGTTTATACAAAGGGGCATGTTCCCTCCAAATCCAGAAAACTTAAATTTGTTGTTGAAGAAAGTGTTCCCACATTCTCTGTAAGAAGAGAGAGGCAGTAATACACTGAGCTCAGCCAACTTTCCTCAGCCCTAAATTCACCTTTACAACAAATCACTTTCTTTGTGTGTTGGTGTGTGACTTGCACATTTGGCAAGAGTCTGAAGTGGGTAGAATTCTTACGCCCTCATCAACAACACATATAATAGCCAGTTTGGGATTTGTGTGCCACTTGCTGCAAAATGAGGGCTCTGAGACAAACATCCACAGCTTCTTTAGTGGATGGTAAGTTTGTTGCCTAGGAAAGAGAGCAGAGAGGAGCAAGAAAGTAGTTGAGTGAATAGCCAATACGTACCTGTATGAAATAATGTACTTAAAAAATAAAGAACTTGCTTAGAAGTCATGAATACAAGTTAGCAGTGAGAGACTGCTAGAAGGTTCAGTATATAGGCCTGTGCCTGCAGCACAGAAAAGTTCTTTTCATTTGAGCATTATTGCAGCAACATTTTTTTCACAATAATAATTTTCTGACAATTTGGGAACTCCTGGATTTGCTTAATATACAGTTTTGAACAGACTAGACTAGAAGAGAATACCACAGTTGAAAGGGACAAAAAACCCCTGTTTTCCAACTGTCTTACCAATTCAGGGCTGAACAAAAGTTTTAAAACATGTTGTTTAGGGCACTGTCCAAAGGCCATTTAAACCCTGACTGGCTTCTGGCATTGACCACCACTCTGGGAAACCTGTTCCAGTGTTTGGTCACCCTCTTGGTAAAGAAATGCTGGCTAATGTCCACTCTGAATCTCCCCTGGCTCAGCTTTGAGCCATCCCCACATGTCCTGTCACTGGATACCAGGGAGAAGAGATCAGCATCTCCCTCTCCATCTCCCCTCTTCAGGAAGACGCAGAGAGCAATGAGGTTGCCCCTCAGTGTCCTTTTCTCCAAACTCGAGAAAGAATCCTCAGCCACTCCTCACAGGACATTCCTTCCAGCCCCTTCACCAGCTTTGTTACCCTCCTCTGGATGCATTCAGAGACCTGAACATCCTCTTAAACTGCACAGCAGGCAGCCCTCCAGATGTGCTTTAACTTTCCCTGTGTGATTTGACTGTGTTCTCAGAGCCAAATGAGGCCAGGTCTACTGTACAGTGGCCTCTTGCAATTGCCCCTGAGCACATCAGGCTATGTTTTCAGGTTGGAAAAATGTGACATTTTGCTTTCAATTCAACCTTGAATGAAAAAATCCAAAATCGGGGAAAAAAAAAAAAAAAGGGGGAAATAAAAAAGAATAGCAAAATTTATATTTTAGGTTTTATATCTTTACATGCTTCTAGTAGTGTGTACAATGCATGTCTTGTTGGAATACACTGTTTTGTTTCAGGAAGAAAACAAAGCAAATATTTCCTTGAGTATTTATTCTCTCTTGACAGTATGGAGAGGAATTAGCAACATAACATAATGCTGCCTGGTCTCCCTGTTAAAGTGTGAGACACTGCTCTGACATAGCTTGATTTCCTTCGGATTATCCATTAGTGATTAGCTTTGGTATTTAAGCTTCTGGTTTGAAGCTTGCCTCTGTGGTTGGGGCATTTATAAGGTCCCCATACATAATTTCGACCGACCTTGGGTATCTCTCCGAGTCCCCGGCGCTGCCTGCCCTGAGTTCGGCCAGGAGGTGGCAATCTCTACTTTCTGTGCGAACTTTGGGAAAGTTTGCCCCCCCCAGCACCAACTCAGTGTTCAGAGCTGCCTCTGCTCTCCGTCTCGTGTTCTGACTGGCAGCGGGGCGAGATCTCATTCCAAATCTCTCTTAACATTTCAACGTTTACTTAGTCACCAAAGTATTTCTAAAAGAACGTAGAAAGGCTGCTTTATAAGTCATCGTTGTTCCTTTCCCATCCCTGCCTTTCAATTACAGATAGAAACTCCCACAATTGAAAACTCAGCCATATAAATCGAGTCGTGTGTATCATATCTTCTACTGTGAACCACAGACATTAATTAATATGGCAGAACTCAGGCCTCATAAACTTCATGTTCAAACATCCAGACTTAATGTTACTTATTAATATTTTAAATTAATCTTGTAAACAGGTAATGGAATGCGAAAAAAGAAACAGGTATTTTCCATGCCTGTTGTTAAGTGTTTGCCTCACTTACTAGATCCCAGCAATGTAATGTCCTTTCCTTGTGGAACGATTGGCCAGTAACTGTACCCAAGGTCAGCGAGCCCTTGAGCTCTCTGCTGTGTAAGTGCAGTGTTGCAAGGCAGTTCTAAGGTTCTTTCAGTACTACATTCCCTCTCCCTGCCCCATTCTGAGATCTCTTTTGCATACCAGTGTTACAGCAGCCATAGTTTCATATGAAAATGAATGAACACTGATTTTTTTTTTTTTTGCCTTAGCTTTGTGGAATACTTGAATTTCTCTTTGAAACTGGGAGACACATGTATAAGTCTTTTCACAACAGGTGTTTTGATCTGAGCCTTTCTGTCTGAGATATATAAGCAAACTAAAATACTGTGATTGCTTGTCTATTGGCAATGTCAAGAGAAAAAAAAATTTTTCATTGTTTAACTGCCATTTGCTCTGGACTATTAATACCTAGAATTTGCTATTTAAATACAGTCTGTATTCTGGCAGCTCGAGGAAATTTGATGAGGATTATTAGTAAATTAAATTACAATTAAGTTAAATAATTATGCTGAGGCCATGCAGTCCACCCAAACAAATAAACCTGTACAGATTCGTCCTGGTGGTCAAAAGCAGAGTATGAAACATTATTTTCATTCAATTGAAGACATATGGTGAGAGCTTTATGCAGTTTGAAGTTACAGCAGCAGATAAGGAAAAAGTGCAGGTCATTACATTTTCTAGTGTACTTCTCAAAGAGAGTTACTTTTTTTAAGAACCTCACCTGCTTTGTTTATGACCTGCCTCTTTGCTCCACCTACACTTGGGTGTATCTTTGTGCTGCTTTTGACGATGAATGAGCATCTGCTGGCAGCCTGGGAAGCACTTCTGGCTTTCACCACAGGCAGGCAGCTGGAGGTTTCATGCAGGAGCAGGGTCACCCGTGTTTAGAGAGAAATGAGAGCATCTTGTTAGCCCTTGGCAGCCTGCAAATGCACTGGGTATTGTGCTGTCCTTGAGTTCTCATAGCTGTGCTGGGAGCTACCTTGCAATAAGGTATTGTTCCTTAGGTACTTGTTTCAGGTGCTTGGATGCCATGGTGATGACTCCTGTCAAGACAGATAAGTAGGAAAGGTTGCTGACTTAAAACCAGTGGGATATTCAGCCCTGGCAGAACTGCTGTTCTGAGGCAGCACTTGAACAACAGATGTTTTAAATACACATTTTGGCTAGAGAGGTTCTACAGTCTCTGTCCTCAGAGATTTTCAAGATCCAAGTAGCTAAATTCCTGAGCAACCTGGTCTGATCTCACAGCTGACCCAGCTTTGATAAGGAGGTTGGTCTGGAGCCTGCTGGTGGTCCCTTCCAGCCTGAGTTGTTGTGAACATGCTGATAGACCTCTGCAATGCCTCAAGCCTTGAACCTGGCCAAGTCCTGCTGTGCCTGTGCAAGTCCTGGCCCCAAGACGTCTCCAAACACTAGTCATTTCCAAGTTGTTCTTCACACAACATTTAACCTTCAGTTGTTCTGTGAGCTGTTGTCCTAGATTACTGTTGGGAAAACCATCAAATAGGTGACCCTGGCTGAAGCCCCAGGAAGGCCTCCATGAGGGCTAAGATTGGGATTTGGTAGTGCAGCTGGAGGAGGAACAATTTTTCCACTCCAAATTAATTTCTTGTTTTGTACTAGGCTGAAGTCTGGACATTTCAGACAAGATAGAGAAAGGAATGTTGTTTTTTTTTTTTTTTTTTTTTTTTTTTTTTTTTTTTTTTTTTTTTTCCCAGATCCAAGAATAACCAATAACTGAGAGGTGCACTGACAGGACATATAATAGACAAGGTTACCATCCCTGAGTCAGTGAGAAACACCATGGATTTTTTGACCTTTAGATGTTCTGGATTTGCCTAGTCTTTCTCTAGTAGTTACCAGAAGCTTTTACAGCTTCTACAAACTTACTCGGCTTTCTCCATTCTCCTCCCTTTCAAAAAAGTCTGTCTATCTATCTATCTATCCATTTATCTATTTATCTATCTACCTATCTATCTAGTCCTATTAAATTTTTCCCTTGCTGCTAATCTGGCTTTTTATCAGAACATACCTTTTGTCCAATTCTATAACCTCATCTGGCTGGGAAACACCAGCTCCTAATTGTGAGCTGAAAGCATTAGATGACATAGTCTCTATTGCAAATGACATTGTTTGAACTGAGTGGTGGATGCAGGTGGAAATCACAGTTCACTTGAACTAGGAACTCTGGTTATCAGTGAATGAAATCTAGACTCTACAGTCTAGCAGAATTTGCATTCAGATGAGTTAACAATCCTTAAACTCAAGTCTTGTTCTATTTGTAGTTGCTTACAGACATTTAGTGCTGTAATCATTTCCTCTGAGAGTAAAATACAAAACATCCCTCTTCTTATTGGAGCAATTTGCCTATAATGCAAAGCAGAACAATTCCAAAACAACTGCCTTTAACTTTTATGCTTTATTCTTTAATCTTAATTTTGTATTTTCCTTTTAAGTGTCATCCTCAGACAAGAAACTGTCTTAAAAAATTAATAATCATCATTCTCATCCTCATCATCATTCTCTCATCATCTTTTTTCCCATATGTTCAAGCACATATTCTGTCTAAGCAGTAGATTGGATTCAAAATCTAAGTCACAACTGTGTTTCACTTTTGAGACAGTGTCAGGCTCCACAAAGATGCTTCAGAGTGTTGTGAGCTCCAGCTAAATAAATGGCCACAGGTTTTTCTCTGGCATTGGGACCTAAGAAAGACAAGTGAGGTATAATGAAAGAGGCTCACAAAGAATAGATTGTGCTGGACTTCTCTCACATCACCCCTTGATAAAAGCAAAGTTTTGGTATGGTCTTGAAGTGGAAGCTGCTGGAGTAGAGCCTGCCTGAAGAAACTGGAAGGCAGAGACCATGGCAACAGTCATTAGTACTGGAGAAAGAAGTACCAGAGAGATAATAAAATATTGTTTATAGAGCCATTTCTATTTCTTCCCTTCATTAATGCTTTCTTTGAAACATAGGGAAGGAACGATGCTGGTTGGCTGGAGTTGAGCAACGCTGTTCATACAGAAAAAAAGCTGGGATACAGGATGGAAATGAGGACTGGAGTAAAAGGAGATGAAATCCATTAGTTCAAAATGAAATATTATTCAAGTCTACTGTACCCGAAGCAGTTATCATGAGGAAATGCCTGAGGGAGAGAAAGATCCAGGCATACTACATGAATGGATCATGAATCCAGTTTTCTAATATGATTAATCTGTAAAAACCCCCACATGTTGTGTATTAAAAATGGTGCTTCCAGGTAAGATAGGGAATCCTGCAGAAGAATGAAATCCTGAAAAGGAGTGTTGTTGTGTATAGTTACATAGTCATAAAAGTTCTGTGCTGCTTCCCTTTAGAAGTAATGCCACTGAGAACTCCAGCTCCATGTTTTTGTAGAAATCTTAATGGAGCCAGTTTCTTGTGAAAAGGAGACAGATTTGCTCCACAACTTACTGACTATTCTTTTTTTAGAGCATATTCAGGAAACTTTGCAAGATGAGCCTTGCAGAGTTTCATGAAAATTTCTGTCCCACTGGAGAAGAGCAGCTTGGCTAAGCATGAGGTTCATTAACTTTTGGGTGACCTTTTCACAGTAGATACATGACTGTTGCAGAAGCAGGTAATGAAATGCTGATAATTTTGCAGAAAACATTCCATAAATGTGGCTAGAGGCAGCAATATGAAATCTGAAGAAATAGGTTTCCTGCGTCTAACTTGGAGTTAAAAATGAAGCTGAATTCTGAGACAAATCAAATTGTGTGAGATTATTAATGTGATTTAGAGAGAACCAGTGTTGTCGGAGGTTTTGTTTTGTTCTTAGCATGGAGACATGGTATTTTCATTAAATGGATGAATAATAAACGGATTAACCTGTCAGAGAGGAAAATGGCATACTATGCTTAAATTCGGCAGCTATTTTGGGGAAGTTGACAAATGTGTGAGTGGAGATTAGGCTGTTTTTCTTTTAACTCTTTCTTTTCCCTCCAGAAGATACATGTAGCTGCAAGTAGAAAAGATGAGGCAGGTGCCTGCAGAAGGGTAGGTTAACTGTGAATGTATGTATTTTCTTTTAGTGGGAGCACTTGCTTTTAAATAGGAGGTTGTTTATCAAGTAACCAGGGATTCCAGGACCACGGGAACAGACCATTCTGTGCTATGGCACATCTGATTATGTTCTCCTTGGGAAAATGTGCTCAGGTTTCATCTTTTAGGGCTTGCCAGTTGTATGTGTCTATCAGTGCACCCTAAGGATTAGTTTTGTCAAAAACTTAAAAATACAAAGGATGTCTCTTATTTTGTATGATCAGAAAATGAGCACAAATGAACCATAAATCACTAAAGTACACCAAATCTGCTGCAAACCATATTTCTAAAGTAAGAGAGTTTTTTACAAGTTAAAGAATTGAGACCTCCAGCCCACTTTTTGTTTGTGGTGGGACTGGGATAGGGCTGAGAAATTCCAGTCTGGCTCATGAACATTTTTGTATACAGCTTCTCGGGAGTTAAAGCACAGAAATACCTTTGTCATCTTCTGGTCCTACAACAAGAAGTTTTGAAGAGCTATCCTCCATCGGTGAAATTCCATTAAAGGCATCATAAGTACATGTGAAGACTTAGTGAGTTTCAGGTTTTGGAGTTGAGGCCTGCTCTAACATTTGGTGAAGAGATTCACAGGTCCTTGGGGAATGGATCTTTCTCTCTAAATTCCACAGAATTATCATAAGGAGAGCTTAGTATTTCCACTGCTGTATAAAGAAATACTTACAGCCTGATTATAATCAAATTGCTGTAAACAAAATATTGATATTTTAAAGCTAGTCTATTCTATATAGCTGATATCTGGGTTCTAAAATATAGACAATAATCAGATGTGGGACTGAGACCACCCTGACCTCTGGAGAGAATTGGGTTGAAGCTCTGTGGATCAGCCTTCTCAGCAGATGTTTTCAAGCATGAAAACAATGCTTTTAAGATGGGAAGGAGAGGAAAGGGGATTATGGAAATCCCAATGAGCTATCATAGCTTTCACATTAGTTATTTGCTTTACTTTTCTAGGGAGTTTCTGAGGAGAAAATGGCTAAGAAGCATTGCCGGTGTCATCTTTTGTGACCAGAGCATTATCTGTAACTTGAATTAATTTAAGAATGAGTTATATAGTCATAATTGGCCTTTTATAATGTTTTATCTGACTTGCTACTTTCTTAGGAACATTTGGGGTTGGATTAGTAGCAAAGAGTTAGCAGCCTTACAGAGGGGAGCTTGAAGCTTCCACTATCTCCTTCACAACCATTTTTCTTGTTGTATTGAAGACTCATAAATTTTATAACCTCCTAATTCTAAACTGCCATCTCAGAATATTGGAAACAAACTGAACCACATCTAGTGCCTGCTTAAATGTGCTCAGCCACAATTTAGGTTATTTGAATTTTCTTTGTGAAGTACAGGAAAGGCAAGTCTGTATAGATAAATTCGATAAAGCTGAGCCTCTCTGCCCTCACAGGTGGGCCATATGGCAATGTCAGTAGCTTGGCCCTTGGTTGCAGGGCTTTAAGCTTTGTCAGGATGCTCTGAAGATCAGAGATATTTCATGTGCACACAATTCACAGCTTTGTAAATGAATTTTGGGGGCTGGAAGGTAAACATGGGCCAAGCATTTACTTTGGTTTGTATAGTGTCATGAACCTCACTTTGGGCTCTGGATGTTGGTCTAGCACTAGTATTGAAGCATTGGTATTTCATCCTCAGCTGGGAGGGAACAGGTACCTACAACACATATGATACAGATGTAGCTTTTAATACAGTAGAAAACTAGTTCTATATGGATTATTGATGCATATTTGTAGATCTGGAATTTGTTGTTTGCATTTTGTTTCTTTTTCCTTCTTTGCAACAAAAAACACTTATAGCCAAGGAGAGTATTTAATGAAACTAAGCTGAATTTGGATTGCATTGAATTATTTACCAGATTAGATCTCAGGGCAAGGCTATTGTCTCTATTGCAACAATAGGTACTTGTTCACCTTTTTCTTATTGCCTTGATTGTTTTATAAAATAATTCCTAGTTGCTACCAGAATGAAATTCTTTAACTCATTGTTAAACACCTTCCTTAAAAGTTAGGAAAAAAGGTGCAGAGGAGATGTTAATATGCAGATGTTAAAATATAAGCATATTTTATAAATGCTTTGTGATGACATATCAAATGTCATTTGTGCATGGTGGCAGATACTTCTTTATTTTTAGGATATACCTGGGGTTGATCATAGACCTCTTAATATGCCAAAGCAGAGAAGTGGAATTGAACTGGAAGCATAGATGAGTGAATAGAGAATAGAAACTCATCTAATACTGTGATATCCTAACGGACAGGAGTTGGGGAAGACACAAAAAATACAAATACTATTTTAAAAAGGACTGTGGAGCTTTGCCAAGTGTAAAGGGGTACCTGTGTGTTTTACAGTATTTGATTTATAGCAAAGAATGGAGGAAATTTTCTCTTTATCATCCATTACTCATTTTAGGAAGTGAGAGAATGAAGTTCATTTTCCTTTTGGAAGTTGCTTCTTCACAGCTGAAAATCCACCCTCTTTGTTTCTGTTGCCCTCTGATTCTTATGCTCCAGATTGCAGTCTAGTTGCCTGGCTGAAACTGGAATTAGTCTCCTAACCACAAATAATGTCAGAGAGAATGAGGTTTCACAGTGTAGTAAACTTACACAGGCAGTGCCAGATGGCTTTTACAGTCCAGTTTGGCCCATGAGCGTTTGCTCGTTTGAGTGCATGTGTGTATTTAAAAAAACAAAACCAAAATCTAGTAGCTGCTGGTAACTGGACCATCTGGTAGCTGTTCCATCCAGTATAATGTAATTTACTTTTTTGCTTTTCAGGCAGGTCTGTTTTTAAATGGCTTATTTTAATCACCAGAAAGCACATATGTGCCAGTCAGTCGTCTAGTAGTTCCCAGCATTCTTCTCTCTATGCAGCCTCCTTCTGTCAGCTGGGGTTTTCCCCAAGATGCCACTCACACTGATATCAACTTTGTCTTTTCCCCTAGGCATCTTCCAGCTTTGCATATGCAGTGCATTTTTTTTTCCAGCAGAAAGCAGTTTCTGTCTCTATCATTTCCTCTTTGTAAGAACAAAATCTGTTCTCCCTAAATACTCATATCTTGTTCAGTCTTACCATTGTTCGCTCTCATTCTCCCTTAGGATGAGATCTGATCTCACCTGACCCCAATGAATGCCTAAAAAATTTAAACTATAAACCCCAAGTTTCTTATAGACTTCCCCCTGTGTAGCTGAGCTGGTTACAGAGCAGTGCAAGTCCCCAAAGCAGGTGCATGGAAAAAAATGCTTAACTGCCTTATCAGTGGGGAAAAAGCATTTCAGTAAGCAGATCAGGAGGAAGGTGTAAATGGCCATTGGCTAGATAGCTTGTTCTGGGTCACCCCAGATCAAGCTGAGCACCTGAGGCTTCAGAGGGTGCTGTTATTTAACCATTTATGCCCTTACCTAATGGGTTGAATGGGATCCAGAGTCAGGAAAACAACTGCTAAACTCAGTGTGCTTTCCTACATGAACTATTTTCTCTAGCTTCCTCATGCATCCTATGTGCATTTAGTGTCCATGAGATAGTGTTATTACACACTTCATTGTTGTGGAAAGAGCTTCCAAAATGGGGATTCTGCTATTACTACTTATATTAGTTTCCCCCAAATATCTGTTAGGAAAAGAACTGAAATTAGCTACCTGCTGTATGTGTGCAAATGCCTTAGCCCTTTCTCATTTTTTAAAAGCACGGCAGATTTCACATTCTGCTTACCCTTTAAAAAGCCCATGGCTGTAGGAAATTTTGTTAATGTGGCACAGGGTAATCTATGTTATCTTTTCTTTTCTGTCTCACTGTAATTTGTATTAGTGAAGTGTTGTGAAGGGCTTTTAAAGAGGGCTGTACCTTCGGTGCTCTCTCACCCTGCAGCATCCCTGCAGTCTCGGCGCTGGGCTGTGTAATGCAGAGGTTGTAATGCGCAGTGTTGCTCCTAAGATTTAACAACTCTGCATTACAGCTCACCCATAGGCTTGTGTGAACTATAGCTGCCACCCCAGTATATCTTTCTTAAACTAAAAGTGATTTCTAACTGTGAGTGGGGTGGATGGTGAGTTTAAGTAGAAAAACAAGAATATAGAATCCTTCATTTTTAGGCAATCTCTGTAGGACAGCAGGTAATAATAATAATCTGAGTTTGCTACTCTGCCAAGATTTTTCGCTGTTGTAATTTATGCAGTTTCTTTTTAATACCTTAAATTAATTCTTTAGCTTAGTCAAGTGATGAAACTGTGCCATTTTGACATTTGTTCACATGAAATGCATTTCATAATATGCATTTTTAATTTGTGCTTCCTCTGAACAGCTAGCATGACTGTGTATTCTGGGATTGCAAGCAAAAGTAAAATACATGGTTGCAGTTCCACGTTTTATTTAAAACTGAATAATATTATATCTTTTTGTGTGAAGACAACGTTCATGTTGAATGAATGCATGATTAGATAATCATGACTTGAAAAACATATCCTAAGATAGAGCTGTATTAAGTCAGTGTTATGAAGAGGATTCTCAGCAACAATCTTCACTATCATTAAAGAACCATGGCATTACTATGAAATAGGAATGCTTTGTTTTCTTACTCCCCACAGCATTGTCCAAGACAGTCAGCTGTGATCAAGAAATTGGATTGGCAAGGTATTTTATCTATCACACTGTACCACTATTGAGGCTGAAAATTATGCCTGATTGATTTACAGACAGGATTCATAGATATCTTCATTTATGAAACACAGTATATCAGTGCTATATATATAACTCCAAGAAAAATATACATGGACTGGTGCGTTTACTGGCATCTGGAAGAAATCTATGGACACAGGTGCATTGCCTTGTAGGGGTGTGAGCTCTTGTCTAGCAACTGCATAAGTGCCTCCCTTTCATCAGCAGTTCGTTCCAGTGTTAAAAGAGAAATCCAGTGGTATGAAAAGCCACTACTTTAAAAATGTGCTTCTACTTGTTTTGTGGTGTTCATGAGCAAACTACAAATGGTGTGTGGCCTTAATGTAATAAAACCAAAATGTCAAGATCCACTTTAATAGGGAGAACTGAAAGGGAAAAAATGAGGTTTTGACTTTCTCTTTTCATGAAACATGCAGAAAAAAAAAGTGTCAACTACAGATCTAAATACAGATCCTAAATACAGATCCTTGCATAAACTTACAGCTCTCAAATGAAATAAAAGGTCCTAAAGTAATAATCACATCTATATTTGTTCATCAAATACAACTTTTCCAGAACTTGAAGAAGAAAACAGTGTTTGGCAGATATATCTGTACTTCCTTGCTGCTGTTTGTTTCATTGCATTCCATGAACCCCAGAATAAAAGAAGCACTGTGTAGCAGGATGTTATCTCTGATAAATATATAGCAAGCATGGAGAAAGTTGGCACTCTGACCATTCCAACACATTGCAGAAAACAACATGAACCCACTCAACATAATATCTTTTCTCTTCCCCAAACCAACCAACCAAAGAAAATTCAAGGCTTTGGACTTCATGCTTCTGACCTCTGATGGCTGGGGTTCAGTTTACACACAGTGCTAACAAAAGCTTTGTGATAAGGACTATGTGCAAGGTTTCTATGTCTGCAGCAAAACAGAACTTCCTACAGATAAAGTTTATGTTGACTGTGTTCAGAATAGAGGTTTCTTGGCAGCCTAAGATTAGACCAAGCACCCACAGCAGATGAGGATAATCCCAAACTCAAGTGCAAGTCTTTGTGCTTTGTCTAAGAGGCATAATTATATGTACAGATGATGTATACGTACTCCTACCAAAACTGAACACTGAACACATATACATGTATGTGTATATGGTATTTCAGGGGGTGTGTGATTACTGTCTGTCATGTCACCCAGGACCTCAGCTAGAACAGGTGGAACAGCACTGGCCCAGCCCAGCTTTAAAGCAAGACTAGAGAGACATAGCAAAGAGCACTGTCAGTAATAAACAGCATAAGAAAAAATGCTAAGAAAGAGAGACTGTAAGGAGTTAGCTGTACTTAAAAAAAGAAAATAAGAGAGTGATGCAGTCTAGAAAAGAATACAGAGCAAATGAGGCAGAAAACTCAGCTCCATTCCTCAGTGAGCGGTTTCTTTTCCAACAACAAAGCAAACAATCCTTTTGAAAAATACTTACTGAGTATAATAAGGACAGGTCCAATAGAACACTCAGAAATACCAGTATGACTTGGGTATAAAAAGAAATAAGTGTGGGCAGGTTAATAAAGACTGAACAGTATGAGACATCACTGGATGTGACACCTGAAACTGCCTCTTTCAGTAGTGACACTCAGTAGCTAAATTTTGTTTTATTTTGCATGGCGGAGTGTTGCTGATGGCAGTATCCTCACTTTTCCCTGTACGCACAGCAGATTACTTCTCTTTCATCTCAGACCTCCTACCTCTCAGATACTTCATGCAGAATCCTGTTTTCCCACTGAGGTCTCATGTTTTCTCCAGGTTTCCAGACTTGGCTTTCCTCTCTCAAGACTGCACACCCATGCCTCTCTGTTCTTATGTTCCTTCCAGCCTGGCTCCCACTCTGTAACCCCAGTGCTCCCGCTTTCCCTCACCCACGCTCTACAATACCCTATTGCCCCCCATTCCCTCTATCCCCAAGCTGGGATCTCCCTGCTTTCCCTGAGCCTCCTCCTTGGGCTGTGCACCCCTGCAGATCATGCAGAAACCCAGGGCACTGGGTCAGCAGATACATGGGAAAAACAGTAAACTGCTGTAGAAGGAGGTACAGAGTAGCACATATTACCTTCTCTCCAGAGCTGCCCCCACGCAGGCTCTTGGCACAACCACAGGATAGTGGTGATTTTAAATTATTTTGTATTTCCGGAGGAGTTTCTATCATAACACAGATGGCTAACCTGTTGTTAGCCATCTCATAGAAGAGCTTTCATATTCAGATGATAAAAATGCTGGAACAATTTATGATATTTCTATAATGAGATGTCATTCTGTTTCACATCCTAAGGCAGTTTGAAAGAGGCAGACTATCAATTATCTTCTGGGAAAATCCTTCAGACAGTAGTTCAGGAATTTGTGTAACCATTTTACATAGTCTTATGAGATTTTTTTTTTTTTCTGCTGAATCCTTCCTTGCATCTTCATGAGGACTGTGCTTTTTCTAGTTTTCTCCTTTCTGTTGTTTTTTTTTTATCAACATAAAGAAATGAAAATAAAAGAACCAAAAATGGCTAGCCCAAAAGAAATGTAAAAGGAATATTCCTTTATCCCTTTTTGTGTAAACAATACCAACCACACTTTAGAAATTTCTTAGTTTGAATTATGCGAGAAAGGGTTGATCTACTCCAGCAGTCACATCCATTTCATCCATTCTGTGGGTGATTGGAACAAGGGGAGCTGAAACCAAGCATTTCTTCCAGTGAATTACAGAGAATGTCGGTTCTGAGCCAGCAAGCTATAAAAATGAGCAAAATGATGTAAGAACCTATTAGAGATAGCAAGAGATAATGATGATAATGTCCATAATGTACTGTTTCTGCCACTTCATTCTGCATTAGAGTCTATTGTTGAGAATGATCTGCCTCACCAGGTTCCTGTCTGTCGTGCTTCTCGCTTGGCTGCAGAGACTTGCCCGGCTCAGGGTACTGTTCCCTGGCCAGACATGGTAAATCAGAACCACTCCACTGAACCCACAGCAGCATGTGCTGGAGGTAGATGGTACAAAACTATATTTTTTCATACAGCATCTGCCAGACAAAGGTTCCAAGAGATGAACTGCTATCGGGGCCATTCCAGGTGTTGGACTACAGCACTGTTTCCTGGTTGCATCTCCAGAAGAGAAAATGTTATCTTAAAACTTCAATGGCAGCAGATAAAACTTTTTTTTTTTTTTTTTTTTTTTTAAGCTCTAGAACCAGTTGTATTCCTATCTGATTGTTTCAAAGTCAGTATTTTCTAAGGGGCTTACTTCCATAGCAGCTAGGCTTCTCTATTTCTCCTGGGCAAGACTGTGTGTGTATGTGCCATGTAGCATGCACACAATGATTATTGCTAATAAGGGAGGTTTTACACCTATGTGTTGAGCATAGTAATA
This sequence comes from Pycnonotus jocosus, assembly GCA_013400435.1. Classification (NCBI taxonomy): domain Eukaryota; kingdom Metazoa; phylum Chordata; class Aves; order Passeriformes; family Pycnonotidae; genus Pycnonotus; species Pycnonotus jocosus. Next base: position 112,652 of record VWYP01003831.1, on the reverse strand, counting down.
CTGTGATCCAGGCATGTGTGCAGAATGTCCAGCAAAGACAGTGGATATAAGCAACAAAGCCAAAAAGACACTGTAGAGTCAACCCATGCAGCAGAAGTTTGCATTTATCCAGGATTTCCACATAGCTACAACTACCACTTCTGACTGAATTTCTTAGGCACTTTGTCAAAATGATTATTTTCCTTTCTTATTTTTTTCCCCAAAGTGAGTGGCACTTCTATTCCTTACTGGCTAGCTGTCTCTGGAGGAGACCATACAACCCAAAGGTGTCACCAGCCTCCCCAAATAATCAAGAAAAGGGCAGAAATAAGGGAGAGAGTCTCCCACTGCTGCCCAATTTTCCTCTAAAGGCAAGCACTGGTAGTAACTGAAAAACCTCATTCTCTTGGCTAACTTAGTATGAAATTCCTATAGGTTCTGTTAGGTAAAAGTCTGCTAGGAAAGTGTTTTGGTTGACACTGACACGGGGGTTATCTGAGATCAAGAACTCACAGTACCTATGAAATTGGCTGGATTATGGAGTTCCACAAATACTTCAGCTCTCTAAGAGGCCACAAAAGTCCTAACTTGTTTTACTAAGATAAATTTGGATCAGAGAAGAAATTTCCATGAGAAGTTTTTTTAATTTGCTTGCAATAGACTGTTTTTCAGCTTATATTTCAATGTTTCTTTTATGTCAGACATCAATTAGTTTTATATTACATAGTTATAAAACAAAGCAGGTTAGTTAAATATCTGTTTTGCAAGAATATATCTATTCCAAAAGCATTTTCTTTAACAAGAAATTCTAAGTGAAAATAATGCTTTTTGATGGTGCACATTATCCTCTCTCATCTACTCCATGTTACGCAGGCAGCTCCATGCATAAGCTCATAAATCCTACAGGAACTTGAGACTACTCAAAAGAGACTTGTGACAACCTGAGAATAAGTGCACCTGGTTAATAACCTAGCCTTCATCTAGTCCACCCATATGCTCAATAAAAATATAATATGCAAAATACTATTCTTTTTGGGCAGGCTACCCAAAGCATCAGTGTTGAAGACTTAATCATGGCAAACTAAGTGCTGCTAAAAGGTACCTCAACACTGTAATGTTAAATGCTACCATGTTACACCATGGTATGTAGTTGAAGGCAGCTTGTTCTTACTTCTAGTTTGAGCATAATTTCACATCATTGTTCTGAAAAGTAACTCCAGTAAAACAGAATAGGAAAGAAACTTCTTTTAATTGCTGACCTGGCCAATTTTAATTGAAGAAAAAAAGAGAAAAGTTTGACCAAATATGACCAGATTTTTAAAATTTATATCTTTCATTTAAGTGAAATTTAAGTGAAATGAATATTTTTGACACAGTTATTTCAAGTCTAGTCCCATATTTGTACAAAATATACTGTAATAAATTAAAGAAAAGTGTAATTAGCATTCAAATGTATTTGACATTGGTATCGAGTCTGAAAGATAGAGAGAACCTGTTCATGTTTCATTCTGGTGTTGTTTCATAAGGCCATTAAAAATACCATTAAGGTATGTATCATTAAATTCTGGATTTATGCCTCCTAATTGTCTGGCTAAAAGGGTCCTCATCTAAGCTATGAATACAGGTTGTGTTTGTGTTAAAATATGTAGTATTGCAATGCACTCCATGTTGCTCATCCCCAGATGTCTACTCTAGCTGCAATCCATTTCTATCTGAGGGCAAACCCAGAGTTCTTCCTGCTCCTCTGCATGCCCTGGCTGTTTCTGCAGGAAAAACCTCAGCCCGTGTGCAGGAAGGGAGAGCCCCAGGATTTCCCTGGGCTGATGAGAGAGTGAACTGGACTACAGGATACCATGGATTGCACTATGCTGCTGAACAGGCATATCCCAAATCCCTAGGAGGGACTCCTCCAGAGAGGGAGCTGTGTGACCTAATGTGTGTGTCTGAGAAGCATGGGATAAATTGTTCCTTGCAAGTGTTTCTCATGCTAGCAACATCTTCTTGAATAGGCATCTAACTTTCAGGCAGGTGAAATTAGAGAAGGTGAAGCCCACCCTGACTGACTATATTTGTTCAGTGGCCCACTAAAAGCATGAGAGAGGCAAGTTTGAAATATGTGACTCTGCTAAGGTTTTATTTGTATTGCCAGCGACTCACCTCTGGATATTTAGGGGCTGGATGGTCCTGCTCTGAGAAATGGGCTGTGTAAGTGTCAGGGATTTGAATGCATTTCTCTTGACAGCCCCTGAATGATCCAAAGGGTGTGCTGTCTGCTGTGTTTGGGATACATATGGCCAGGATGTGTGGCCTTGTGGGGCTGAACCACGGACACAGACAAGGGACTTTACTGTGCCAGTCTTGCTGGGAATTAGGTGTGAGCTCAGTGCTGAGCTCTTCATTTCTGAACATAGCTTTTCACCTAGAAGCAAAATATAGCATGCCCTGGGGACTTTAGTATTTGTTTGCAGCTGAAATGCCTCAGGACTAGATAAAAGCTTTGAAAATCTGTATTTTGGATGTGTACAGTTCTCAGGGGCTGAAGCCCTCAGGTGCTTTCTGGAAAGCTCATGCAAGGGCAGTTATTCTCAGTCTCTTGTGTTTCTGCTCCATCCCTGTGTAGTACCTGGCATTATTATCTTCTCCCAGATCAGACCTGCAGAAACTTGTTGTAGTCCTTATAATAACCTCTTTATATCTTTTTGTCACCTGAAAATGAGTACTGACACTGCCTTTCACTGCTTGCAATCTGAAGCAATAAATCAAGTGCACTGTCACACACACAAATCCTCTTGGTTTTGTCAGTGTCTGGCTTTTAATTCAGCTCAGACTGGATATTATTTCTGGTTTTAGACCAAGTACAGCAATTTGATGCTTGCCACATTGCTAATAATTTAAGACTTAAAAATATCAATCCCTGTTACTGCAGATAAATGTTACCCAGTATGACTAATGCATGAATGACAACTTTTTAGGGTGGACAGAAGCTACAAGATAGAAAATAGTATGTTTTATCACAGGAGAGGCCAACTACTAAAGGATGTGCAGACACACATCAGTGTCTAAAACTACTGTTGGTTACAGAGGATGATCTGATAAAACATGGATATTAAAAATGCCCTCAGTTGCTGTCCTGCTGGGTAAAGGCATTTCAAAAATCTAATCACTGTACTCGTGATGCGTCAGGATTTCTGGTGCTCAGTTTCCCTGTACTATTCTGCTAATTCTTGGGAAAGGTGGCAAGAAAAAGCCATGGTGTCTTCAGCTATTTTGGACCAAATCCTGCAGCAGTGAGAGCCCATCCTGTTTCCCCCAGTGTGGCATTGAGCAGCTGCAGTGTTTCCAACATGGAATATTCTACGGAAGGGAGGCAACAACTGAAGAAAAGTGCAGCCTATGCATGTGTGTTTTGGTTGTCCAGTTGAGCCTCAGCCTGGATGTGACAGTGTTTCTGGTAGGGGCTGGGGGCTTCTTTCATGCATCCTTTTCTATCAAGCATCTGTGGAACAAGTTTAATATATTTAGCTGCTCTTCAATTATTGTGTGGGGTTTTTTTTTTAACAAATCCTTTCAATATGATTTCTGATAGAATCACATTGCCTAATTTCCCATGTTTGAAGTGACCTTTTCCTCTGGTTTTTTTCTAAATGAAATTACTGCAAATTCATTATTCATAGAACCAAGGCACAGAGACCCAGTTGTAGAAAGTCAGCAGGTTACTTTCTTTGAAAATCTTTTGAAATCCTCAGACTTAGTTTATCTATGCACACCAATATTTCACGATAATGTCAGCAATTTTGTTCTAGCAGAGTACTGTGTGGGCTAACTTGGAAAGGTTGAGAAGCTAGCTATTATGGGTGTGTATTTGTGACTAAGCTGATAGCTTTCTTTTGCCATGGTTAGTTCTTGGTTAAAGTTTCTGGAAGCTGCACAGACTAGATAATCAACAAACATGCAAATCCTTGGCTATAAAGAATGCTAGCTTGCTGGTGTGTACACAGGTTTTGCAGTGACCCCTTTTCTGCTGAAAGTAATTCTAGAGCTCAACTACTTTGCGTCTGGGAAGAAAATCCAAATAGTGATTTCAAATGATGAATTATTATAGCTTTCATCTAGATATGTGTATTAATATTCTTTATTTGTATTCTTGGAGAGTAATATTCTTCAGGTTCAAACAAATATATTCAAAGCTGCTTGTTTCATGCAGCACACTGATTGGAAAAGGAAATATCACTGGTTTCAGGAGTTAGCTGAGAAGTTTGGTTCACATGAACAGCCACAGTCTTTGCATGAAGAATGGCAAGCTTGTCTTCTTTTAATTTGTTTTCATCTCTTAGGAAATACTGGGCACGTGACTCAGACTAGTGTGACGTGTCTAGCCTTCTAATAAGATAACATATGTCCATGTAGATATGTATGAAGTTTGTGGGAAGCTTTTTTTGGAGAGTTTTGATGCAAGAGTGCAAGAAATTCCTCCAGATTTTTGCCCAGCACTGCAAGAAATTGTGTCTTTGTTAATTTTTGCACTAGCAAAATTAGGACTGTCTCATATGTGATTGGTTTTTTCACTTTCTAAGAAGGAAAAAAGCTAACTTAGATTATCCACAATGTGTGTGAGAGATCTGACTCTGAACTAAATGATGAAGTGGCACCATTGCATGAACAGACACTTCAGAAGTCCACTACAGTGAATTTTCTGTCTAGCAGGTCTGAATCAAGTTTGGGTGTGTTTGACAACAAATAGAACCAGTTGGTCTTAAATTCGGTACCAGCTTGATAATTTTTACTTGGATCTGTTGCATTGTGGTGATTTGACCCTGGCTGGATGCTGGATGCCCACCAAAGCCAGTCTATCACTCCCTCCTCAAGTGGACCGGGGAGGGAAAATATGGTGAAAGGTTCAGAAGTTGAGATAAGAGCAGGGAGAGATCATTCACCAATTTCCATCATTTCCATGGGCTGCAGGGGCACAGCTGCCTCACCAGGGGCTGCAGGGGAACCTCTGCTCTGGCACCTGGAGCACCTCCTGCCCCTGCTTCTGCACTGACCTTGGTGTCTGCGGGGCTGTTCCTCTCACATGTTCTCACTCCTCTCTTTTCTGGCTGCAATTATTTCTGCAGAATAACTTTATTTTCTTCTTAAAAATGCTATCCTAGAGGTGCCATCTCTGACTGGCTTGGCCTTGGACAGTGGTGGGTCCATCTTAGAGCCAGCTGGCATCGGCTCTGTTGGACATGGAGAACTCTTACAGCAGCTTCACAGAGATGCCCCCTGCTTCCATTACCAGAAACTTGCCCCACAAACCCAATGCATGCATACATATAAGTAAAGGTAACAGGATATTTGCAGTTTGTAACAAACCCACACAATTTATTTTTTTATTTGTTGCTTAACATGGTGGGTCTATGATAACTGTCACTCTTCTTACTGCTAACATAAACAAAACCAGTAATATTTTAATGCAAAAAGAAATAAAACTGTTTTTGTGTGCCAAAGAAGTGACTGCTCATTTTTAATAAGCCATCTGTTTCATTTAGAAATTGGCTGTTTATAAATTTCCTGTAGTCAGCAAAATATTGGCTTCTTCCTGTAATACTGAGGAAACCCCACAGGATCCAACTAATAAACTGTATTCTCTTTTCACTGTGAAAAAAAGAAAGAAACAACATAGATTTTAAAAGAAGTTACAGTGTGAGGTACAATATTTGTGCCCAGATAAAGCCATTGGGAATTGGAGGGAGGTGGGTAAGGGAAAGGCAGTACCTGCCCAACCTCATGGACAAACCTCCCCAGCACCATGCTGGTGGGAAGCAGGGTTGGGAAAAGGAAAGGAGGAAGGAATCTACCCAGTTACAGTGATGGTTTATATCTCCCAAGATACTTCAAGGGGAGTTCCAGGGTGCCAAGAGCTGGCAGAATGAGGTTTAAAACAGTACAATACCCAGTACTCAAATTGCTGCAAAAGTTTCTTGTTCTCATGCCATTTTGGAGGACAGGGGAGACACAGCAGATGATAGTATTTCAGTGATTAACAGCTGAGTTTCCATGAGAATTTTACTGGACAAAGGATACTGATGGTGTGTTTGGGAGGCTTCTGGTTCCTGGTTTGCAGCACAAATAAAAGAGCATATACAGGAGAGGAATATGATGTAAAGGGTAGGACCACAAGGGCTGGGAAGCAAAAACAGGCTGCAAATATGTTCAGTTCTTATCAGAGGGAAGTTGAAAGATGGGCTTGAAGGAAGGATGCTTAAGGCATAACAAAGATGCCACATAGTTCTTCACCAAGGCTCTTGCTGAGGATTTTCCAGTGTTGCTGAGAAAGGCATAGCAAAATGGCTGCTGGCTGAAGTTAGAGAAAATGAATCCTGAAAGAAGGTGTGGTTTTTTAGCAGGGAGAAAACAAATAATTTATCAAGGAATGTGGTAAATTTGGCATGTCTTGATGTGTTAATGGCAAAAGTGAAGTACATCTTTTAGGAGAATATTTAGTCAGGCACTCAAAAGAAGTTATACGACTTGCTTGTGCAACGGGTTTTGCTGTGTGGTTGTGATTATTTTTCTTTGGTTTTGGAGCCAATGAATATATGATGTTCCCCATTTATTTTCTTTCACAGAAAGAGAATAAAACCCCCTGCATTGTCCTAGCATATTCATTGCTACTGCTGTTCTGCATTAAGAAATGCTTATAACAAAATCTCATTATTTAGAGTTTCTGACTGTTGCCTGCAGTGGTCAGACTTTATTCACTTTCAGTATGGATTTGTCTGAAAATATTTAGTTTGGAACTGGTTGCAGGTGGCAATTATTTGCTCTTGAAAGTTAATATAATTCTGTGCATGCTTTCCACATGCTCAGGGTCTGCGATTTTTTGGGCAGAGAGGGTGCCCTTGTGCCTCAAATGCTGTGCTGTGCATCTCGTCCTGTGGGAGCCCCTGAATGCACCTGAAATGTCCCCCTGGTGCTCTGCCTCACCTGAGTTCTCCTACTGTTTGTAGCACAAAGGGTGCTGGTGTTGGCCAGCCCATGCTCTGCACTCACAGGGTCACAGGGCAGCTCTGACTGCAGGACGTGGCCACTCAGCCACTCGCTGACTGAGGTACTGGGCTGCTGAGGTTGGTCTGTTCTGGCCACAGTGAAGTGACAAGATACTCATAACATTGTAAAAGGTGCCATGGTTGCATAACAGAATGTGTAATTCCAGTCCTCCAATAAAACTACCCAAGATGCAGCAAAACTTATGGAAGGTAGATTAATCTGTTTACTTTTATAGGTTTTGGAAGCAATTTCAATAAAATCCTCTTGGTTTCTTTATTATACTAGAGTTTTCCCTAAAGAAATTGGTATTTTATTATGATGTTTGTCTTGGACTTTCAAGAATTGCAGTTTTAATGTACGCAATTACTTTTGTTATTAAAAAAGTCAGAAAGAAACCTGATTAAGACGTTAGAAATTTTGACTGTACTATCCAAACAATTCCACTTGGTTAGCAGAGATATTTGGATCCAAATTTTACTGGCAGCCAACAGGCTTTTAATTGGGTTAAAAATAAGCAGGGAATGAGGGAAGTTGGAGTGAAAAAAAAAAGAACTAAACCATTTACTCATGCCTCTGTACATTTTGTGCCACAATATAGTCTGATCTAAAGGTGTTTGTTTGTTTGTTTTTTAAGAGGTTTTGATAAAACTCATATGGTAGTTGACACCCTTGTTCTGCAATGGGAAAAGTGGGAAATCAAGTTTAAAATTCCCTTACTGCAATGCTTCTTTGGAAAGTAAGAAGTCAGACAGTACCAAAAGTAGGATTTTGAATTCTACCTTAATTTAGAGGTTTGCTGTAACAGATACATTAATTTAAATACTTTCCACAATGCAGTCGATTTCTTTCTTGAATGAGAATCTTAATAAATCATGCCTGCTAACATAGTCCATTAAATGAGATGCATAATGTGGCCAATTTAATGTTCTCCTAGGAACTGGGTGGAATTTTGGCCCCATGGAAGTCAGTGGGAGTTGTGCCACTGGCTGCAGCACGTCCAGTCTTTTCACAGCAGTTTTGAGTGTGCGTGACTAGTGTGCTTGATTTTCAGCCTTAATGTTTGGTTTTGCACTTACATTGGAAAAGAACATTTTAAATCCTATCAGGAAGGAAGCCAATGCATGTTCTTAAACCTTTGGTATTATTTCCTTTGGACGAACTAGACAGAGAATAATATGTATTTTTTCTTTATCTGATGGCAATATGCTGTACTGAAATGAAAAGCATTTCAACCTGAATTCAATTTTATGTTTTCATACAGATGTGTTTGTGAGTGTGTGTATCCTACTGACGTTATTTCCTATTGACTTAAGATACAGTTAAATATGTTTGACAGGCACGATAGGACTTTCTTTGTAAACCTTTGCCCATTAGGAATTGAAGGCTGCTAAGAAAATCTCTCCCTTCTTCAGTTCCTTTTTGGTATCTGGAAATTCACAGCAGATGGCCTCAGTTCTCTCATTTGCACCATTCTGACTTCACTGATTTAGGTCGTAGTAAATCCTGATTATCCAGCTATGAAAGTGGGATCAGGACCAGCATTTTGGCAACTGGCTCCAACTATAAAAACAAGAATTCAGTACAAAGGAGCAGTTTGTGGCTCTAATAAAACCTGTGGGATTTTTGCTGTTTGCTTCACTGGAATCTGGATGTCACCAAAATGTGGTGTTTTGTAGCTGCCTCTGTTCATATTCTGGTAATGAATGATAGATGAAATATCCCAGGGAAACAAAAAAATGAAAAAAGACATCATTTGCCAGTTATTGGGCAACGTGGTGTAATTAGTGTTTGCAACCTTTGCAAAAGTGGGGTTTGTTTGTGTGATTTTTCACTTCTGTGAGGAGGGAGCAGTGAAATCTATGCCCAACGTACCATGGGCAAAGACCTGATCTGACAAAATAGACCAGCAGATTTAATTTCCATTTTGTGTGAGAGATATTTAGCATTTCTGCTAAGCTGTAATATGGCACTGTGCTGAAATCCATAAATGCATAACTTTTCTAAACTGCAAATTTAGTTATACTGAATTTACTAGGTTTCCATAAATTTGCTGTAGAAGCTTTGTGGTAACAGAATTCTACATAAATGCAATTTGCAGATTTGTCACTTTTTCAGCTATATTTTCCATCCTTCTCATCTTTGTGTTATGGAGAGATACTGACTTTGTGGAATCACTGCAGAAAGTTATAAATGATGTATGAAATGAGAAATCCCTGCTCAGAGCACAGAACTTAATCTATGCTATTTGCTGTGAAAGTCAGCTCAGATGCAAGCAGAAAAGCCCACCAAAGCCAAAAGTTACAGACTAAGAAAACTAAAGCACACTCTAAGTTTTTTTTTTTTTCTTTTTTTTGGCTTTGTACCTGGGATGAGCCAGGGCATGGTATTGCAAGCTGCAGAAAGTCATGGAGAGGGCAGGCATTCACAGCTTGGGTGTGCTGAGGCATTCTGTGCAGGCTGTGGGTTGAGGAGACCACCCTTAGCTGAGAGAGGAGCTTCTGTGCCTGTGCTTAGATGGGAAGAGGGGATGCAGGGAACAGGGATACAGGGATACAGGGACAGCTGCAGAAGATGGAGTGGGCTTAATACCCCCAACACTGCATGGCCACCAGTGAAACAACACTATAAAATGCCCTATTGGTTTTTTTAGGATTTTTCAAGTTGAAGTGTCTTTGTGCATGTAGTGGTTACAGCACCTGTGTGGGATCACTTGTCAGCATGCCATAGTTAATATCACCTTCTTGGATGGACAGAATCCACAGCTACTGTTGTCATCCTGCAGGATCCAGCCCATTGGAGAAGTAGGTGCTGCAAGAGCAAAAAGTCATCCTGAAAGGATGCAGTGATTTCCCTCTCCTAACCTACAGACTTTTTTCAGGCTCCTGCCTAGAATCTACAGTTCTGCGCTAGAATTAGGGAGGCTACTGTTAGCTGGTTGTGTTTTTCTGTAAAGGAGATATTTTTTGCAGTTGTTGTCTAAAACTCTGTTTTCCATGGAAGTTGTTTTGGCAGAAAGATACATTAGCCCTGCCTATGAATAGGAACAATCAGCCATTTTGTGGTGGAAGCAGCTTCCAAATAACTTTAGTGATTCCTAAGAAACAAACATCTCTGCCATGTATTTATAGCAGGGAATGCAGTACAGCTAACAGCAAGCCTTGGCTCACCACACTGTTTATTTCCCTTGTTGTCTCTACTTTACTGTGAACTCCTTGTCCATTGTGGATACCTGCTGAGAAGGGCACTGAGGGAAATTTCAAATCCTGTAATCCCAGAGTCAAACCTGGGCAAGGAGGAGAGAGCAGAAGGTCACAGACTGAAGTGGTCAGATTCTAACCTTGGCTTTGGTAAGAAACTCTTTTGGGAAGCTGTCTCTGCTGATGTTCCCAGCAGCTCACTGCAGGGCTCTCTATGGCTGCAGATTCCTTCAGTAGCTGCTGTGCATCCCAGAGCAGCCTCGAGTTCTGAAGGATGAAGTGTTTAAATGTGCACAGAGGGTCAGCTTGGAAAGACCAGGATTTATTTACAGGACAGTTGGCCTGCAGTCTAGCACACAGAGCTACTGCTTATATCCTAGGTAAAATAGATGACTTGGCACTTGGCAAGTGCTACAGATATTGCTAAAAAGGTGTTTCTTGGCTCATCCATCTCTTGCAAGGTGCAGAGGAACTGTGGCAGCTATATAAAGAGTTTGGGGAAAAATAGAGACACATGAGTAATGGAGTAGTAAAACTCAGTTCAGCTCCTTGGCACTTGCAAACTCACAGCCAAGCCCTGCAGCCTTAACTTGGGAAAAAAATTATCTGGAGAAATCAAAGGGAGTTTTAACTTAGAAAACCACTCTACTGCTCACTTGTTCTAGGAGTAGATGTTCAGCAGCAAAGTTCCCTTTCTTTGGCTATACAGGCTGTGACTAGGAGCAAGTATCTCCTCTTAGTATCACAAGTGATGCAAAATTGATCAGAAGCACAATTCTAACAGCTAGAAAAATCTGCCGTATTATTAAGAACAGCTTCTAAAATGCTGAAGAAAACTATAATCAACTGCTAAAGCATATCTTGGGGAGCTAAAGGGGTTTATAAATAATCATTAAAATAAACTGCTCCCTGCCGTGAGGCACATCTCTTATTATGTCTGCTATGTCCCTTTCGGCTTTCTCACTGCATCATCAAGCATGGATTAAGGTCAAATAAATTTAGGATGAGTGAACACACCAGTCTTGACTAAGTTTCTAAAAATGTGAAGGACATGATCTTGTGAGTGAACAAGTGCAGTGTATTCAATTGCACTAAAATACTCAGATTTCAACTGCTTCAGTAGACCCTTTCACAAGAAAAATTTATTGAAAACATTACTATGCCAATAAATTCACATATATTTAGAATAATGCATATAATTACATCAATATAATGAGGAATAATTATGGTGGAAGTGAATATGGCCCCTCCTATTTTTAAAGTACTTTACTGTTTATGTATTTTTCATGTTTGAAATTATATTAGTTATATCAGGAGATACTCCATATTTGAGCAAGCAAGCATTAAGTTACATAATATTATTCTCATGTTTATTGACATTTCTCTTAGAAGAAATTAGACTCCTAAACCAGCTTTGTATTGTGTGTGTGTGTTTGTTTCCAGCGTGATGTGGTTTGTGCCTCCCTTACAACCATGACATTAATGCCAATTCTAACTTTTAGCTTAAATAGGTCTTCCTGATACTCATCCTTAGAAGTGTGTCCAGCTAGCTCCTAGTCAAAGGCTTGCTAAGGCCAGGCTTGTTCACCTCCTACTCTAAAAGAGACTCTGCTCCCCAGGTGGGATGAAGTGGAGCTGTGGAGGATGACCACGGGAAGTCCCTTCAGCAGCACCAGAGCTGAAGGAGGGAGGGCTCCAGGTCCATCTTAGTCTGCACTGAAGGACACTGACAGCCATGTGGACAGAATGCTGACCAAACCTGAGAAATTAAATTTGATCAGAAAACATAAATAAATTAGGTGCAAGGAGAGCTGGTGGGAGCTCCCACAAACCTAGGCAGAGAGAACTAAAGCTTTAGAAGGGAAAAAGAATTGAATGCGAGCAGGACAAGGTGTCTGCTGCAAGAAGAAAACCTGTTTCAGCACTTGCCATAAAGAGGAGAGCAGTTTCCCCAATGAACAAACCTCCAGACAGCTCCCTGGGCTCCCTTAGCATGGGCAGAGGAACACATCCCTGTGGCAGCATGCTCTCCATGCAGAGATGGAATCTCAGGCTCCCCAGTTATTGCTCTCAGCCTGTCTCTATTCTCTGGCACTGTGCTGAATGCAGTCTCCATTCTGTGCTGCTTTTCAGCCTCACTTCTGTGCTTTATCTTCCAGGCTTTTGCTGACCTCCTACGTATTTCACGTTATCCTCTGGTTTCTCAACTGATGTTATTATTGATGTACCAGGGTTTTTTTTGAGAATAGAGTCTGTATGTTTTTTATAGCTCTGCACAACAATCTTGCATTTTATGATGGGTACCACTGTGAGCAGTTGTTAAGTGTAGATGCTGTTGTCTGTTCAGCAAGTCACAACATTTTTTTTTGCAGTTTCTAGTAGCCAGAGTGGTTAAGATGTGTAACTAAAAACTACAGACAAAGCTATAGATAAAGACCAATAATGTTTCCAGTGTTTATTTGGACTTTTGATTTGTTTTGTTTTAGATTAGCAAAATCTACTTTATCATTTTTAGGGTAGAAAGGGAACTGTTTGCAATAAAAGCAGAACAAGATTTATAGCATGTTCCTATAAATAAAGGCACACTGCTCTGCCAAATTATGCAAGATGTGGCATGTCACATTGTTCTGTTCCTTTTATGATCTACAGTGCCATATAGGCTTAAAAAAATAGGACTATTATATGGATTTCTGCAGCATAATTGGCATTGACACTTGTATTGATTGAATAAATGAAATAACATGCACAGTTCTGACAGTCTTTGCAGATTTCTAAGATTACGGCCGTGATGATTCTATGTCAGCAAAAAAGACTTTAAGAATTTAAAATGAAGCCACGGCCAGTTCATTAATATACATATGTTTGAAATTGCAGCTCTAACAATTGAGTTCTCTGCACTGAATGCTATAATATATATTGTCGTGAGCTATATGCCCTCAGATCATTTCTGTGAATTACAAGAAAATTATGGAGTGGAGAACATTTTATTATTGTGCTTTTCATCCAGGGATACAGCTTTTCACTGATGAAAATTGAAAACACTGAAAATTAAAATGTAAATGCATTTATCAAAAGAAGAGGAAAAAATTGAATCCTGAACTTTAACTGCTTTTGCATTTTACTTCTTCAAAAAGCAATTTTGATATTTACATCTCAAAAGAACAAGTAGTCAGGCTTGGTAATATCTATTTGGATTCTTACTAATAAGTGACTGGCTGTTTGTTGCTGGGGGTCTGAAGATTTGTTTTAGTAAAACAGCATGGAAATCTGTGTGGGTGTTTATTTATGCATGTGCATATTCTGAGAGACAAACAAAATAATTATTCATTTATTTAGTGTTTCTCTCTTTTCTGTTAAACACGTTCTTTTTGTGATTTTTACAGGTCAGTGCCACATTACAAAGGATGTGAGTTACTCATTTCTTTGTACAGAAGAAAGAAAAGACAGAGAGCAATGAACACTAGAAGCTGTTTACATGAAATTTAGCACTTAATAGACAGGAAAAATGCATAATTTAAGATTTACTTAAGCTGGATTTTTTTTCCTTTTAGTTTAAAAAGATTTGGTTTTTTTTTTTTTTTTTTTTTTTTTTTTTTGGTTGGCATCCTGACTTAACTGAGGATTTGTTAACAGCCCCTAAGAAGAAGCTCATCCATGTGCTGAAGAAGACTATGGGCTCAGCTTCCTGCAGAGAAAGAGTGCTGGATGAAGCATGGAAGCAGGCAGGCTGTGCAGCAAACTGCAGCATCCTGTGCCTCTGGTGCTGCCATGTAATGTATGAAAAGAAGAGGTTCATTGTATTATCTGAAAGGAGATTGTGCCTGTTTATGCAGTCCTTACTGTATACACAGTCAGAAGAGTTGACTCCCTGTAGCTCAAATCCATCTGAATCCTCTACAAGTGACACAGGTAATGAGTAGGTAAATCCTTTGTATAGCATTTTCACTGCTTTTGTGGTTCCCTTCTCTTTCTTTTTCTAAACTTTGGAAGCATATTTTTTCTGATGGATATTTTCTGAACACTTGCATGCTGGGTAAAAGTGCTAGATGCCTTAGATTTGAGTGACAAACCTGACAGAGTTAAGGACCTGATGCCAGAACTCTCACCCATGTGTAAATACAGAAGAGGTACCAGAAGAGAAAATGAGTGCTGTTCTTCCTTCCCTGCCTCATAGTAAATGTTTTTGAATCTTTGCTTTGACCATGTCTATCTCCTTTAGTGTTTCTGATTGTATTTGGAAGACAATTTTTATCTTGCCTTAATATTTTAATTAACTTTCAAATTCTAAGCTGATAAATAAGCATAAGAAACACACACAATATTATACATGGTGCAATATCTATCACAGAATACTTGGTACCAAGCAAAAGTTTTCGCCTTTTAGGATCTCAGATACTTAAATGGTTGGGGATTTTCTGCATTCATATTTCAAAGAAAAAGACTTCTCAAGCAAAAAGATTGAAAAATTATATCTATTTATGCTAAATATGTTCATAGCATTTTTTAGAATGAAAGAAAATCTGGTTTCATTATCTTTATTTAAGAAAAATTACTCAAAATTTTTGGTTGAGTTTTTTGGTAGAAAAACTTTATTTTTTGTTCTATTTAGGTAACTGATACTTCTTTTTACTTTGAAAGGAAAATTACTTCATTGTTTCAGATGTGTCAGACAGTGGAATATCTTGGGCTATCAAAACAGACTACAACAGTCCTGATCAGAAACATTTTGCTTTAGCATGTAAGCCATTATTTCTATAAAATCATTCATATTCTTAGGATTTAACAGGCATATTTGGTGAATTTATTTACATCCTTCCAATATTTTATTCATTTCTTTTTTCAGTTTTATCTTTGTTATTTCTGTTCCCCTGTCTTTCTTGAATTCATGATTAATGTTTCTTTAGGCAACAAAACAATACATTCCAGATCAAGAGTTATGTAAAGACATAGGGTTTTTTTTGATGAATAAAATGATTCAATAAAATATCAGTATTCATACCAAGTTTTCTTTCCATGCAAGAGATGTTGTAGGGAAAAGTTATGCTTAGACCAAAATAAAAGCTATCCAAAAAGTAGAGAAAAATGGAACAAGCAATAGATGTTTGTGGAAAATTCCAGTCACTACCTGGATCTGGATACAATTGGCAAACAGGACAAAAGAACTAATGGCATGGATTTAATGGATCGAGTTTCTCTTCTGCAGTTCATCTCTTCATTAATGGCCCATGAAAAGTGAAGACCAAGATATTTGGACCAAAGAGCTGCCAGAGACT
Source organism: Pycnonotus jocosus (assembly GCA_013400435.1). NCBI lineage: Eukaryota > Metazoa > Chordata > Aves > Passeriformes > Pycnonotidae > Pycnonotus > Pycnonotus jocosus. The sequence goes on along the minus strand of VWYP01003831.1, from coordinate 97,168 downwards.
AAACCAACCATTACCTCTTGAAAGATTGCATCATTGATGCTTTAAATTAAAACTTTATTGCCATTGTAAAATGTCTGTGAGTTACCCAGAGAAAATAAAATATATGGTTTTCAGAGAGTGGTCATTATTTTTCAGCTAAATAAGAAATGCCCTTTCCCCTTGGGAGCAGTGTGAAATGGAGCCCTCTGTAGGGCTAGAATCCTCAGCTAGATTCCTGGCCAAAGACTATTCTACCTTTTCCATGCACATCTGGTTCTTTGTTGCTTTTGAAAGAGGTGAATCAAGGTTTGGGTCACATCTGCGGGCCCTATTCTAACAGTATAATAAAAAGAACCATATTTTTTAATGGAAGAAAGTAATTTTCTGACTGGTCTAAGACAAAGATGAGGGGTTTTAGCCTGGAGAGAAGGAAGCTCAGGTGGGACCTTATTGCTGTCCACCACTACCTGAAAGAATATTATAGACAGGTGGGGGTTGGTCTTTTCTCCCATGTAACAAACAACAGGACAACAGGAAATGGCCTCGAGTTGTGCCAGGTTTAGATTGGATATTAGAAAACTTTGTCACTTAAAGGGTGGTCAAGCACTGAAACGGGCTGCCTGGGGCAGTGATGGAATCACCATCCCTAAAAATGTTAAAAAACCCTATGTATGTATGTATGTGGTGTTTGGGGACATGAGTAAGCGATGGACTTGCCAGTGGTGGGTTAAGGGTTGGACCTCGTGATCTCAAAGGTCTTTGCCAACCTCAGCAATTCTGTGATTCTATGATACTGTGGTATAGTGGTGAACATGGCAGTAATAGGTTAGTGGTTGGACCTGATGATCTTAAAGACCATTTCCAACCTTGACAGATCTGTGATTCTCTGGCTCTGTGGTACAACCTTCTCCTGCATCTAGCATGGGGTGCCATGGGAGAAAACTGCCCCAGGATGCTCTGTTCCTACCTGTCTTACACCTGAAAGACAAATACTTAGAGATCTAAATACCAGCATGGCCCACAGTTGTTTGGGTCAACAGTTTTTGGGCTACAATTCCCTAACAGGACCGTTGGTGGCTCAGTGACCACAGTGGGACCGAAGCCCCAGGCAAGTGCTAGTGGAGAGTGGCTGTTCAAGAATCAAATGTTTTTGTGTGAAAAAGGTAATGTTTTAATGAAGATACAGAAGTTTTGAGCTCCATACTGTGACTCAGGAGCATTCAGGCCTAGCTTCAAAATATCGGTATGCAAGGGAAATACCTTAATAATTGCTGGGTTCAGTGGCACAGCTTAGCTCCAAAGAGCTACTTTATGCTGGACAAAATGGCTCTCACAGGCACTCAATCACAAGACTTCCTGTTTCTGAATAACAGAAATATTCTCAGCTGAGAAATTTGGTCACTGATAGTATCCTGGCAGCTTGAGAAACAGCCACTTCTCTGCGAATACCGGAGAATGTAGCATTTGTAGCTCTTCTGTTCAGGAATGAATGGGACTGCTTTCCAGGACACAGTGTAAGGATCTCCTGTAAAACAAAGATGTAGGTGCCTAAAATCAGCAAAACTAAAGTGCATATACTGGGAACTGTAATTTTGAAATAGTTTTCTTGGCTCTCACTTATATATGGAGGGATCTAAACTATGCTGCTGCCTGATTTTATGTGTGGGTTTTAATTTTTTTTATTTCGAATTAATTAATTAACAGTGAAAATTTGATCACTTGTGAGGACTCGTAGAGACTCCATCTCACCTTCCTGCTTGGAAAGGTTCAATCCCAGATTTCTTACCTTTTCACCATAGGAGAGGCCCAACAGCTACGATGCTGGTACAGGAGCTGGTGTGGGCTGTGAGAGGGCAGAAAGTATCTGTTGGTTCTCTGACTGAAGCAGTTCCACTGGGCAGAAAAACCTTCATAAATAAAAAAGATCAATCCGGCACCAAGAGAAATATATGACTATATCATCTAGTAGTTTGTACAGCCACATGGCAGAAGGAAATCTACATATCACCCCTCCCCCACGCTCTTTCTGCATGACTTTATGTGAAAAAATCACTGGAAAGTATATAAAAAATCTGACCCTATGATCTTTCTTTCTACTTTTTATTTAATTGGATTGTACATAAGTGCTTTGCATAGGAGGGACCCTTGTCAGAAGTGTGAAGCTTTTCCTGCTGAATGGAAAGATGAAAACATGCTCGATAAGCTGCTGTGTCTCATAAGCTAAGCTCCAAGTTGACCTTTGATCCCACAAAACAAAGAGCTGCTTTTAAAATATGTCTTAATTGCAAAGTATGAAATCAAAACCAGTTGTTGGTGGCAATAACTTCTGTGCATCCCTGCTATTACCTACAAAGAAGACAGTGCAGGCAGCCTGAGAGAGTCCCTGGTAGTCTGTGCACAGCACAACCCTTTCAGAAAAAAAACTCAGATAGAAATTAATAATGTTCTTTCTTCTCATCTCTGTCTTATTCTTGTGTCCAGCTGAGGCCTGACTGCTTATACAGCTGAGAAATTCAGGTCTCAATGCCTTGCTGATTTTGTGCAAAGATTTTATTCAAGATTCATTTCCCTAAATCTGAGCCTTTACTGATGTGCATTTATGGCCGGACAATTCCCAGTATCCAGCAGCAGTATGCAGAGCTTTCTGTGAGGTCAGGAAATGAATCTGAAACTTAACAAACCATTGTTTATCTCACTACATTCATCGTCAGAGAGCCAAGAGCAACCTACACAGTGGCACTATTGTGTGTTTTAGTTCGCAGCCGATGAAAGCAGGTTGCTGTTCGAAGCAGGAGCCCTGTGGATGGAGGGCAGCCCGAGCCTCAGTGTCCTGCCCTGCCCCGTGCCCGCCGGAGCCACGGGACCCGTGTGGCTGCAGCTCCCAGCATAGCCTTGATGCCTTAAGCTTTAGCTTTCGTGTGTTTCACATTCTGTGCTGCCTAGGGGTGTAGTTCTGAGCCTCATGTTAGCTCTCTTCACAGAGTAGGTAGACCAAACAAATCCTTTTCCTGCTGAAGACCAAGGACAATGAGTACAAGTTTCAGGCCCAAAAGCACAAACAACGGCAGACTGGAGGGAGAAACAAGAAGGATGAGACCTCATAACCTGAAGCTGTAGTTGGACAATTGAACCCCAATATGCAAATGAACCAAAACTTATAAAAGTGTAAGATCTCATGACCTGTCATCCATTTTGTGACCATTTTAAGTCCACCTGGGGTGCAACCTCGGTCAGGCCCTGTCCTGCCCAAGGTGTACCCTCAAAGGCCTTTCAATCAATATCTACTTTATTCTCTACCTCTGTCCAGTCTGTTTCAGGTCAGCCTTCCCACAGCATCAGCCTCAGTGAGCATAGCATCCTTTATGCCTAGCTAGCAAATTCACTTAAAGTAGCATTCATTCAGAAGCTGGCATCTTTTCCCCCTCCTCCCCCCAATTTTGTCAGATGGATGGATGTCATGGCAGCCAAGGACAGATGAAGGTTTGAAATATTACAAGCAGAAGCCTTACACTAAGATAATATAAAGGCAATTTTTACAAGCATATCTCTGAGGAGGAAATAGGCTGGAGATTATAATGAGAATTTTTTTCTAGCTGTAAAATTTTGTTAAGATGCAAGCAAAAAATAAAACAAACCATCCACTAAACCTATCAAACTTAGCTCAGTACTGAAACTCCAGTGTTTCTTAAGACAATACTTCTTGAAATTGCCACATCGTTCAATTTTAAGTGATTTGCATACCAAATGCAAAAAAAAATGATTAACTGGAAACTTCCCCCCTACACTCCTCTGAGACACATGGTGAGACAGCAACAGAAATGATGGATGTAGTGGGTGATTGCTTGCTGAACCAGTGTGTGAGAAACTATGCTAGGAATAATTCATGTCAAGACATGGTCTTAACTAAAAGACGTATTAAAAACAACATCTTGACAGGTTTAATATCTTACATGATACACATAATCCGTGACTTCTAAGGCATGCGATTACCTCTAAACATGATATTTCAGTAGAACTTCAATTTTATGAAAAGATTTTAAGAAATGCTTGATCTAATGTTAAATCAACCTTTCACAAAATAAAGGAAACTTCAAGTCATTCTGAGGTATGGCATGGCCTCATCTTTATCTAATACTGCTTCAAATCAGTAGCAATTCCCCAGAGAAAGCAGAGTAACAATGGCATGAAATAGGTGAAAATGACCCAATAAACAGGATAATGAGGCATTCTGGATGAAAATGCATTTCATATGAGCAAAGGATTTAGTGCTTTGCCATGATGAAAACCGACTGATACCTTTGCTAATAAAGCAGATGTATTTCACATTATTTCTGTCACCTGTTTTTTATTAAAGTGTAAATTTTACAATATTTGAAGTTACAAAACTTAGGTGGGATGTTTAACAATGATGGAAATCAGATGATGCTAACAAGTAGAACTGGCATTGCTTACTGCTGTGATTAATTAATGGTTTTTGTGACAGTTATAAGATCAGTAACAGTGGCTTCTAAACTGGCCATGTGGTTGTGCCCCACCATGAACAGAAATCCTGGGTGAGGGGACAGAGGACTGAGCTGGGACATGTGGACTGCTCCTCATGTGGCATGGGATCCTGGGCATGCCAGTTTTCCCATGTCATGTCTCACAAGTTGAGAAAGTTGTCCTTGACTAAAGGAATTTTAAAGTATTTTGCATAGTCATTGGCCAATGAAATCAGCTAATAATAAGTAAAGGCTACAAAATGTCTTCCATTCCATAGTAATTTTCATCAAAAGCATCCTCAAGAACTGAAATAAAGAGAGTTGGGGTCAGCATACAAAAGGACCAAGTGATTAATCTGTGTTTCATATGAGAGATGTTCAGGTATCTCTGAGGTTAGGTATAAAGAAGATTTTCACACTCATCTCTCTAATATGTGCATCTCCTTGGGTTTTTTTTGAAATGAAATTGGGTCTAACTTAGCAAAAGCTAGAGCAAAATAAAAAGTCTTATGCACCCTGTAGTGACATGGAGTTTGACAGATGCTGACCAGATGGAAACAGACATTTTTTTTTTCCAAATGATCTAGTATTGTCAGTTGAAAAGTATGCAGTTTTGTGGATTTATAGTGTTGTCCTCTGAAAAAGCTTGCTCGTTATAACCAGTGATGTTTTTATCTTTCCATAAATTAGGAAAAGGCTGAGATTTACCTCACAATGAGAGTATAACATACATTCCTGCAAACTAAGAAAGTCATCACATAAGCCCTGAAGTAATATTCAAAATGTCCAGTCCTCTCATATTGCTATTGTTTATTGGTGTACAAATCATGAAATAATAGAATTATTTCTTATCTTTAATATGTCTTTCTATCTGGCAAGTAAAATCCCAGCTCTCTATGTCTTATGTGCGAAAGGGTAATTTCTTTCTGCCAATGGCCATCTTGTCAGGAGCTTCTTATTAATTCCTATAATCCTTTTCTTTGATACCTTCCAACATCTCATAACTTAAGGAGTGTACATTTCTGTGCACAAGCAGTTAGACATAGCAATAGAAGGGAACACAGTTTTGGTGGCTATGACAAAGACAATTGGATGGCCAACAGCCCCAGCTTTTGAAAAGTCTGGCTTCTCTGGGTGTCAACCCTTAAACTTAACTGATTGGTGGAAAAAATATGCAAGACTCCCAAAGAGTAGTAGCAAGGAATAATGGAAAAGCAACAAGCAACTCAGAGAAATAAATAAATCAATATTTGAAGTGAAATAGTAACAGAATATCTGTAGATTTCTGAGGAAATCCAGTTTTATTGAGTAGTCCCCAGCTTTCTCACTGAGAAGATAGAATAGTTAAATATTTGGTATTACAAACTTTGCTAAAATGACCTCTTTCCACTCATGCAAGAGATGAAAATTATTTCCATCCAGTTCTCAGAGGGAATTTAGACATTCAGAAATTAAATGTTGGGATCTGCCTTTGTAAGGAAATATCAATATATTGTAACATTTGAGAGGCTAATTCAGCCAAACTACCTTTTTGATGTTTCTCTTGAAACTTGAGGCACAAGAATCCTGGTGCTCTATGAGAGCCCAGTACTTGAGAAAAAGAGGCAGAATTCTTGGTTCTCAGCTAGTAGGTGTGCATGATACTGCCTTGGCTTCTTTAAAGTCCACAGAATAAATCACGTTACATTGCCAAAGTGTCTGACCCTAATTAACCGCAGAGAAACCTGGGGAGATAATGAACCACGGGGAGAGGAAACCTGAGTGAGAAATACATTTTGGTTTATGGGTTGGGGCAATATGTAAATCAAGGATTAGACAAAAGTTTGTTTCAACTTTGAATTTCACCTTTAAAATTATTCAGGTCACTACTTCTTCCATATGAAATGAATTGAGGGGTATCTGGATCAGTAACATTTCTATTCAAATGTGTAGATTTTGATAAATTTATTTTATTTTATTTTAATTTTTGCTTCTCCTGAACTGTGGAATATAACATGCAGAATGAGATAATTAGATCCCACCAGTGAATTTTAATTTTTTTTTTAGTTGCCTTGCTTAGCACATGAGCAAATGGTAGCACTTCTTATAAATCAAAGGCTAATAACTCGAAACAAAAAAGGAGACTCAATCCTCCCAGCTGGAGCAGTGAGGTTGATACCTTTTTGTTCTGGACTTTAATAAGCAGTCATGACCCATTCTTTTAGAGGCAGTTCTTTGTGTGTCAAAAAGATTCAACATATCAATAAATTCATAGGTGAGCTGAATCCAAGCTCAAATAAAATGGGAAATAGAAGTTCAGACAGCAACATCTAAGCAGTAAGAAAGTACCTTCCTATTCTGCTTCTGTTTCATGTAAGCTTAGAAGACAGGAACAAACGGAAAGAGGTGAAGAAGTAACAAAAAATGGTAGAAGAGTAATGAGTTCCCTGTTTAATGCACCCATTGATAGCTTGTAGACAGAAGATTTCTGAGTGCAGTGGATGTATTTCTCTAAAATTAGAAAGGAACAAAACCAACCCATTGGTTTGGTCCCACAAGATGGGATGCAAAGCTGAGGTACATCAATAAAAATTGAATTAGATTTACAACTCTGCCCTATTACCTAATTATAGCATGCTTGGAGATATATGGTAATTTATCAATAAAGAGAGACCTATTGAACATGTTAGTCATAGGTTTCACACTGAAGACTATTTTCATTAATCAAGCAGCTAGGTAGTTACCCTCACCACTTTAAAGGAGGGGGAGTTAAGTTTCTCCTGTGGAGCTGCTTCTCTCTCAATGCCCAGCCAGAATACACATGAGTCAAAAAAGAACATTCTTTGTTTATATGCAGACCACGTTTGCAACTTGTGTTAGTCTAGTGGCTCCAGTGAGTTTACAGCAGGCTGGAAGTTGGCTCTGCATGTTGCATTCTGTTTCACCTATTTGTAGTGTGAGCAACACCAATTCTACATATGGAAAACATTTTTTAAGTTGCAAATAAACCCACCAGATTCTTAGGGAAGGAGAAGTAGAGGTTGCTCAGGCATCATTGCTTCTATCCTTTTGTGTGTGCTTTATGATATAGTCTATAATTATGTGACTAAACGTAATATTGTGCTGGGTGGAGAAGAGCATGTGACCACATATTTATATGCATCTACAGCCAAGAGGATAGTTTTTAGGATCAAACTTATTTATGGCTTTTTTTCTGAGAGTCTAACATTTCCATCAATTTTCTGCTCAAGTACTAATGTATTCTTTTGAAGACTATTTTCTGTGAACTAAGGATGAGAGAGTACAGTTCAGCCAGATACTCTGTGGTTGTGCATCTTCTCTCTTCCATGTGATACGGAATGCGTGCTGCATCTGCTCATGGGCAGGTGCTCCCTGCCCCTATTTATTTTCCCCAGAAAATCCTGCACTGGGCAGCCCTCCTTGTCAGCATGCTGTATGTTGGCCAGTACACACCTGGATGTTACCTCTGGTCCCTCTGCCACGATGTTCCTCCAAACCCATCACTTTACTTTGACAGTGGCAATCTCGGAGCTTATGTTCTGTGCCAGGGATACAGAATAAGAGAGCCATGCCAGCACTGGAAGGTGATAGTGCAGCTGCTGCAAAAAGTGAGTGTAGGGATGATAGTGAAGAGAGTAAATTATTTGGGACACAAAATTTACAATTGTAATGAGGATTTGTCTGCTGACTGTTGTTGTATCATCCATCAGCTATCTCTGGCCTGAGGCAACACCCATGCTGTTAGCTGTTAACAACTTCAGTCTGCTTCCTTCTACTTTAGCTCATTGCTTTATTTTTGCTCCAGTAGGTTTCAGCACCTAAAAAAGTGAAGTTAAAAATGGATGTGAAAATTTCATTTGTGGGTGTTTTATACATGGGGATTCACCCAGAAAGGTGTAAAAAAGTCCTGCTTATTTATTTTCTTCTTGATGTGTAAGGTTTGGCTGCATTAATGAAGAATTTTCCCTCTGCTTTAGAGTATCACTTTTTTTTCTTTTTTTCAAGCCTGAAAAAGCATTGTCTTCACAATTGTCATTGGCAAACTTGCTGCGGGTTCACTCAGTCCCACTGTCCATGTCACCATCAAATGTGTTAAACAGTGCCTGTCCCAATACCAGCCCTGATGAATGCCACTGGTCTCCAAGTCAGAGGAAGCCTGTATACTTGTTCCTCTCTCAAAGGCTTTTAAAAACACATTTCATCTGAAGCAGTGAGTAGAACAAGCCCAGAATCAGTCTGGCAGCTAGGGTTGAAGTGAAAAAACCCTTCATTTTGCTTCTTCCTTTTGTTCTTTTATTGTGCCTTAGAAACCCTTTAAGGTGGGCATCTGAGTTATATTTTGGCTGCAACTTGATACATTTAAATTCTTTGATCATCATCTATCGCTCTAGGACATGAAATGAACGACACATGCACGCAGCCAAGGCGTCAGGGCAAGAAGAGAGGGGAGTTTATTTCTTTGCTTCAATTTATATAGATTTTTGAAAATGACCATGGATTGGAGGAGGAGGTTGCCACCTCTCCAACCACACTGGTCAAATTGAAGTCCATCAATTGTCTCCTCCTTAAGAGAGGAATGAAGAACAAGAAAAGACAATTACAATAACATTGTATTGTTTACATGAAAATCTGTGAGAAACTCCATTACAAAAAATGCAAACATCAGAAGGCTGGAGATGATCAGGGTGACAATCATAATCTGCTAGAGAAAAATAGTTGGGCAACTGAGTATAAATTTCTCTTGAAGATGGCTTTTACTGGAGCAACAGCACTATGAGGAGCAACTCTATAGTTGCATAGAGAGTTTTACATACATTAGTTCATGTTCTTTTCCTTCCACATTTATATCTGAAACCATTTCCCAATGGCTCTAACAAAACATTCTGATTCTCCACTAGTAGTAATGCTATTATTCTTCAGTAAGAAAATTCTACATATTTTACAAGTCCTTAAATCCTTTCCTATGGAAAATTGGGCTGTTATCCGTTTGTAACACTCTTGAATTCTGGAGGTGGAAAGTACATCATCCTGTGATGTGACAATAGCACTGGCTGTTGTCTACCATTTTATTTCCACCTAGAGAATTGTAAACACTCATCAATAATGACCAAAGCAGAATACTACAGATCCCTAAACACTGACATCTTCCACAGAGCCCATAAGATTAAAAATAATAAGAATTAAATGAAAACAGTCCAAATTGCTTCTCCATTTAGAGTGCGTAGTTCATCCCATAGTTTTGAGACTCTAAGAAATTTAGGTTAAGTCTTGTTTCCATTTTTAAAATTGTGTACTTTTTAAAAATGTGTATTAAGCACATTTTTGTCCTAATACACAGTAACTGTAGTTGAAAAGGCTACTGCAAAATCTGCACAATTTTGTGCATGTACATTTGCCATCCATCCATAGTCTGTAGTTTTGTCTTTCAGAATGGATGTGCAGATGAAAGGCAGATACAGCCTCTTAGAAAAACCAGCCCTTGTCTTTGAGAGAATATGAAAGCAGTTTTAAATCTGGGTGTTCTTCTTTTAAAACACATATGATTAGTTTTAATTTTGGCCTTCACATGTAAAATTTATTTGTGAAGTTTTACAGCTTGCTCTCTTTTTAATGTTATTTCCAGTTATTTACAAACCTTGATCAAAGGAAATCCAGTCCTATACAAACAAAAATGTTGTTAATTTTTGTCTCACTCCAAGAGTTTTTGTATTGCTAATTGCTGGGTTTATGAACCAAAGCTGATTGATTGAGAGCATTGGCTATAAGATGCTTCCTGGTGTAACACTTTAACTTTGGAAAGTGCTTTGCCATTCTGCTGCAGAAAGCTAATTGAGAAGGGAGTGTTCTGGTCTTCTCAGCACAGAACAACTCTGGTGTTTTGATTGCTTTTTGCCCCTAATTGCTTTAATTTAATGAAATGTCAAGTATCAGAAAGTTATGGTAGACCAGCATTCCTGATTCCATGAGAACAGCACACCAATGCCACCCAGAGACAGAGCTTTGTGTCTTGTCTCTGGCAGTAGTGACATCACGTATCTGGGGGAAAATTTAACTGTTTACTTACAGGAAACACTTTGGCATGCTTTCACAGAGCATTTAGCAGCCTCTCACAGCTTTTGACCCAGAAACTTCATCAGACAGAGCAGGTATCTCTATGTTGAATGGACCTGAACAGATTCTTTTTGAAGTGTATTGAAATGCATTTTTTACTAACTTCTAGCAACTGCAACATCCTGCAGGAAGTCAAATTCCAGATTAAATGGTTTAATTTTAATGCTAAAAGACTCATGCCATTTGATTTTCTTTCAGAATTTAATTTCTCTTATCATTTTGGTTTTCACTCTATCTTGGATTAGGGTTTTTTAATTAAAGAGTTTTCTGTACAAGAGAAATCAAGTACATGCCTGCACACCCAGCTGTATTTATGGGATTATACTATTTTATTTAAAGGAAAAATAGGTAGTCTTATGATTACAGATAATTTGCTGTAATGCTCTTAATTTATAGCAATCATTGGGAATAAAGACAGAATAAAATAACAGGCAGAAAAATCCTGTGCTATAATCCATATAATGAGCAAATTGAAGAGAATTAATGTCTGAGTTTGCTATAAATTTGCTATTTCCTGATTTTTAATCATTATTGTTTGTAACCTTGGTTACATTAATGCAAGTTTTTATATGCTAGTAGTTTATATTACTTGAAATTTTATATGGCAGATTTTATAGCTGCCTAATAGCTCAGTCAGCCCTAATACAGAAGGATTTTAAAATGGGATAAAGTTTATATTGAGTTTTAATGAGCAGTACTAAGAAGTCCAAAGACATCCCACGCTGTTTCAGACTTCTGGGTCTGAAAGTGAAGCTGAATACATCACACAACAAAACTCTTTCTTTCAGCTGCTGAGATTTCCTGATTTCTGAAGTGGCAGCCTTCTGTGATCTCATAATTTTCTCTTGGAAGTTAGAAGACAAATGGAAATGCATAAAAATTTATAGTAACAAAATATAAATTAAACAGAAAGTCATTGGAGTGCTTGCACTTTTTCAGAATGGTTTTGTCTCCACTGCAGAGCTGACACATGAGTGCATTGGTTATATTCCATACATTGAAAATTCCTAACTTGCCTCCAATGTCAGCTGATAATGGCAAATAAACAGCTCTGGTTCATAATTTAGATTTTTTTTTTTTTTTTTTTTTTTGCATAGGGCAGAGACTGAATTTCAATTTCAACATATGCCAGGGAGAAAATGCCCACCGGGATGACAGAACTACACAGAGCTTGCTATCCTCACATGATGTGAGGACCTGTAAACTGTGATTCAAAAAGACATGAGATTATCTGTGTAATCACTCAAATATAAAGAAATAGCAGGACGGTGTTTTTGCCACTGTTATTTTCTTCCACAAAATATACATATTGTCCTGTCAGCATGACCTGTCTGTTTCTGCAGCTCCTCTTATGACAGAAATGCATATCTGTCACTGCAGCAATACAGCGGGGAGCAGGAACCGATGGTTTTACACTGATGTCATACTCATCCACCTGCTTTGTCCTGAAAACCTGTAATCTTGAAATGACTGACAGCACCACAAACCTTGGGGAATTGTATCATTACTGAGGCAAGAATTTGATTTCTGTCCAATTTGTTTGCTCTGTTTATTTGCTGAGCAGCAGACTAGTCTGGATTGTGCAGCAGGGCTAGATTCACCCAAAATGTGGAAGGGGAGGGGGCACTTGGGCACGAACACTCCATCAGCTCACCTGGAACACATCCTCTGTCCATGGAGGCCCACAGTTGTTTTCTTAGAATAACAATTCCCACACACTGTTTAACAATGTTTCCTGAGGCATTAGGGACACAAAATCACCTGTGACGTGTGGCTTGCGGTCCTTGCCTCCCAAAATGACATAGTGCTTTCTGGGACAGAGGAAGTCCTGACTCAAATTTCTATTTTCTAAGCAGGCTTTAATGTCTCATGTGCCAGGAAAATGGCTATCAGCCATTCTCCATGGGTATCTCTCCTTGGAGCTGCTCAGCTTGCTTCTATTCAGGTTAATTCTAAGTTAAATAATAATTGGTCCGACTGAGTCTACACCCCCCTGGTAAGTGTACTCAGCTGAGATCTAGGAAGCTGAGGTCTCAGTCCCTGCTAAATGTTTAATGCTGTGTGCACAAAGAATAGCTCCCACAGGAGGACTCCCCAGCATAGAAGAGGCAAAAATGAAATCATCCAGAAGAGTGGTTTGAACTTGGCTCTTTGACATTGCAGGGATACTCTAATTGGATTATCAGATGCTGTGAGGTGGAACCGCCCTTGCTTTTTTCTCTTTGCAAATGGGGTAGAAACATTTAACTCCAGGCTTGTGGATTGTAATTCCAGGCAACAGGAGAAACCTTCACAACTCTCACTATGACTGGGTGAGCTGATGGTCAGCACTGTGTCAGTTTTAGCTCTGTTTTACTCCTGACTCCCTGTGTTGTGGATTGCTCTAAAAAAAGTCTGTATCTCCACAGCTGGAGGCTCTGGGCAGGTGGGGAAAACTTGGGGAACTCTGCTTCAGTCTCTGTTCAGGAAAATCCTGAGAAATCTGTGAAAAGAAATACTGAGCAAAAGAACAAATGGAGACTTCAGTTATCTGAGTCTGGAAACCAGTGTGTATCAACAAGAAGGAGAAATTTAAAAAAGCTTTCTTACTGTGCTGAGGGGAACACATGGGAAATATTTCCTACCAAACACTGCACTAAATAACTCATGATCATTTATTTGGCTATCTGGATTAATTAATACTTAAAATAATTTAAAAGGTGTTTCTCCTGAAACATATAAATCTTTTTACCTTCTTTGTCCCACTTGTTCTTATTCCACACACTTTGATTAATGTCACAGAGTGAACCTGAGGCATATAAAAATGGGTTCCTTTGAAGTGAAACTAAACTGGAAAGTGCTCTCCCAAAACACACCTTGCCCATTCTCATGCTAGGGCTGAACCTATAGGGTCAGCCTAGTGTTGAGTAGATTTGAAGTCAAACACTGGGACGTGCATTGTGCAGCACTGATCTGCAGATCCACTTCTGGTGTGCTCATGAAGCCATTTCAGACTTCATTCCTCCTTCAGCCAGCTCACCAAGAGGCTGCTCTGAGCACCATGAATTAGCATGGTTCTGCTGAGGCAGCTGGGGACCCTGACACTTCTTATGGCCAATTCCCGGAAGTGACAATCATTCTTCCAGTCACCTATGCCAACCGAGGTGAGATGATTTCCTCCCTTGTTCTCCTTCCTTACACACAACACACAGTAGCAGGCATTTTTGGAAATGTGTCTGCTGTGGCAACAAGTTTGTTCATGGTCAGAATTGCACCAGCTCTCCAAAATTCAGCTGTGCCCGCTGCCTTGCTGCCTGGCTGCTGTGGTACCTCACTTTGCTGGCTGACAACCTCCTGTGTGAACCTGACAATCTTCCTCTTTGTGTTAAGTTTAGATGCTATTCAGTCAGACTTTCATTTCTTAGCTGCTCTTTTCTTTTTTGTGAAGAAAGGCACAAGATAAGAAGGAGGAATAGATCAGCTTCCTTGATATCCTTCTTAATTGTATGAACCCAAATCAAATATCTTCCATTTTTTTTTTGCTTTTATCTAGTGCAGGTATTGAATGAATAAAATTTAATCTTGAAGTGCTGAAACAAACGATTAGAATGTTATTTAGTTATCAGACACTCTTAGAGGTCATGGGATAATTAATGCATAATCTGAGTGCAAGTACCATTTAGAGTTATTGTATTGATATATTTTATTCTTTTTATATTGGAAAAACTAAAAAGGACCTCCCTGCCTCCCTTCGTTTTTGTTGTAGAGTAGCTTCAAGTACAGACTGCTTTTGTGAAACCAGGGGATTTTATGATCAATCCTAATATGATCTGCCATTGACTGTGAATGCAAGATGACATCTGGGTGGTATTAGCAGAATTTATATTAAATTAAAACAATATGAATATTTAAAATAATGTAATGTAGAACACTTAACCAAACTTTTGTGCAATAGATGCATAGTTCTGCAGCTGAACCATTGGAATAAGCAATGAAAAGCTGGTTAAAAATAAGTAAGAATGAAGCATCTCTTCACCTGATACTGACATATAAAATTGCAAAATAGCAAATATTGCATTATTATAGATCTTTCAAGAGAGTGTGTCAGTACTGGAATGATTGCTAACTGTTACATTTGGTCTGAATTCAAGAGGGCAGAGTGTTTTAGAACCTGATTATCTCTCTTAACTTGCTCTTTATCTCAGTGGGTAGAATAGAGGTAATAATTAGAGAATTAGGCTTTGCTCACTCAGTCATGAAGTGCAAAAATTCACTTGCTGTTTCATATTTATTTTCCAGCTGGAGGAGTTTAATTTATTTTGCCTTCTGCTGTGCCCACACCTGACCGACTAAAGCAGCTTCACGAGGATCCCAATGATCTCTGCTATTTAACCCCTGTATCTCTTCCTATTGCTTTGCAAAGCAGCTTTCCTTGGAGGTTTGTGCCACAGATCTCTAGACACAGCTTCAGTGATTGCCATCCCTGTTGATCCCTGAATGTGATAGCACATCTATAGAGTGCACTCACATTCCTTCCAGAAGGACAAGAACTATGAAGAGGAACCTAGTAAAGAGGGATTGCAGGGTCTGGTCTTCACTCAGCAATATGTAAATTTTAGATGCTTTTACCACCTCAGTTTCCCACTCTCACACTCGTAGGTCATGGTCTTTTTGTACTTGAGAAATACGAGAATGTTGTTTCCAATGGGCAGAAATACTAATATATCACTGAGTGATACTAAAGAACAATGTGTTCCTTTTAAATTACCATTTTCTGTCTGAATCCAGATGTTTTCTGTGGTCCCTGTTGGCAAAATGCTGTCTGTGAGAAAGTCCCTGCTGTCTGTCACAATACAGTGTTATCTTCTGAAGGGTTCCTTAAATATCTGCGAGGTCACAGAGATTAAATGTTCTCTTGGGAAACTCAAGAAAAGTAGAATGTCAGCATCACCTTTCATCCAAGTGAAAGGCTGGATCTGCCATTCAGTGATATTGATTAGAGCATCTCTGAGTGTGAAAACAGAATGGTGATTTCAACATCTGCAGTGAAATGCAGACTAGAAGCAGGAGTCTGAGTGTAGATAGCATTTCATTGCAGAAGGAATTCAAGTCTGGGAATCAGGAAATCTCTTTCCTCAGAGTGCTTGGGTGTCATCATTGAGGAGCTGGATTTTTCTCTCTCTCCATTTGCAGAGGTAAAGTTGTGGACTGAAGGGACTGTGCATAATGCTTCTTCCCTCTCTGAGGCACCTTCTTCCCTTGTATTCCAGGCTGTGGTACTGGGGAAAACCACCTCATCTAGGATGTTCCTGTACTGCATAGTCAAAAAGGACAATCCAAGCCATCTGTGAAAGTCACAGCTTTTAAGATGCCTTCATCTCATGCCAATTCATTCTGTAAGACAAGTCACTGGCGGCCCCAGGAAACTGGCTTTCTGTAAACACAAATGAACAGCTATTTTATCAGAGATCTGACTTCTCTCTGTCTCTACCACAGCCACTTACACTGTCTCAGAGGTATAAGTGTTGAGGAAGCATCATCATTATCTTGATTGTTTAGAATATAGTTTGTTTCACATCACATGCTTTATACAAACGGTGTCCCTACAATGCTTCTTGCATGAAATAAAGCAGCAGAGTGAAAAATTTATAAAGAATGTAAAGAAGAAAAGAGAATGGGGAATAGCAATTTTCATCTGGGGTAAACTGACAGATGCACCAAATCCAGTGGAGGTATCCTGAGTTCTGTTGCAGATTCTCCAGACAAGAATTCATCCTAATTTCTTTTCAGAGAAGATCAGAAAAGTGCTGAAATATGGAGTTACAGACAGACTGTTTTAACTTGCAGAGCTGCAGAGGATGTTTTGGCACCAGAAATGGTGGGGGTTTTGCCAACTCACTAGGAAGATGACAGTGCTAGGAAAGGAGAAATAGAGAAAAAAGGGCAGGGAGAAGAGCCTGAAACAAGAGAGAAGTCTGAAGCAAGTCTAGAGTGCATTATTTTAACAGTTCTTTGAGTGTGCTCCTATCATATAATTAATACAAATGTATCTATTCTTTTTGGAATACATTTTTACTGCAATTCTGAAGCAGTAAAATTCAAACAAGTCATTTAACAATACAAAGAAATCATCTTCACATTCTAACTTATTATAACTCAATTTGACTTCATTATTAATAAAGTAATAAAATAATCTTAATTAATGTTCAAATTTTCTATATCTTTGCATAATTGGTAGATGATCTTCTGTGCACTGAGCATTTTTCAGTTTCAAGATTATCTCCAGGTTGTGCTCTCAGGCTCTCACTTGATCTTTTGTTGTCCTTCTTGACCTCAGTCTTCACAATCAAATGGCTATTTAGATTCTTATGATTGCAGCCTGAGAAAGAGAAGGCGGGGGAGGTTTATCTTTAGCCTGGCCCTTCTGTAAACCCATATTGTTTCTTTGCTCTTACAGAAAGAAATTGGGGTTGTAAAAGTCTGCATTACATTGATTGTCTACTGGGTTCAGAGACATAATGGGTTTTATTTGATTTCACTTACACCAATGTAAATTAGAAGGAGCTGCATTAAAGCTATCAAAAGAAGCAGCTGCACTGTACTGGTGCAAGGGAAATATTAAGACCCCCTGCCTCTCCCACTGCAGCAACTTTTCCCCTATTTCTCTGTCCTCATCTCTGTTGAGTTAGAACAGAGCAAGATTGTTTCACAAAAAATAGCTTTTCACATCCTTGTATGAATATCCAGCAAAATGTAGTCTAGCAAACTATCAGGATTAAATTTTATGCAGGCATCACTGCAGCAGAGGGATGTTCTTGCCAACAGCAAAAGCTTGGGAACAAACAGAGAAAGGAAGTGACAGCCTGGCATAATGCCATTTTTGTCTTCCCTGATTTTCTAAGACTTCAGCAGTGAGGCAAGCTGGGGTTTTTTTAGCAGCCTTGATACCTTATTTATGACATACAAGAGGCTGCCCTGGAAATCATTGATTGCAAAGGCTTTGATTTCCTAGGGTGAGTATTGGCAGGTGGCAGGGGAGAGGCTGCAGAGCTGCCCAAGAGGCACTGACTGGCAATGTTGAGTGGCAATGGGAGACAGCATCTTTCAGCTCTATTTTACTGATGGCATTAGGAACAGAAGTGAGTCTCATCTAAGTCTGTGGACCTGTCACCTCACCTCTGAGGAGGTTTGAAATCCAGTTGTGGTTCTAATAGCTTAATCAAACTCTTTGTGTCTATGGGCAGGACAAACTGTCTGGGGTTAGGGCTACAGACAGCAGTTGTTGGAGGAAACAGCAGAAGGGCAGTTACACAGGGTTTACTTGAACACTAATAGTCTGTCTGTCCTATTGGTCCTGAAATATAAATAATAATATTACCTCTTTTATACAAGAAAAATCTTCATGGAGTCTGTATGGATTTCATTACGGCAGAATCAGGAGCTGAAGAAACACAGGAAGGTGGGCTCATGCCAAGGTTTTACGTAATTTTCTAATATTTGTACCAATGTGGAAATGCAAGGTAAGGTTGGTTTGGATTTTGCTGTTGTTATTGCCTCTAGTAGGGCACTCAGCACGTGTCATGTCACCTGAGTTTAACTATCAAAACCTGTGTATCTAGTCTAAGCCAGTCACCTCAACAATGAAGAGGGGAAGGCATTCACAGGAGCAATTAATCTAATTCTAAACTGGGGGCCTGAGATAAGTGATCTGAATACCACTCTAGAGGAATCTATCTGACAAAAGACAGAGCACAGATAAAGAGTATAGACAAATTAATTTCAGACCCATGAAGTTAGGGGAGACAAATCCATTCAGGGTCATTGATGATCACAGATATTTAACAGACTTGGAAAATAAAGACGGACATGGATGTTGTTCTGTGAAAGAACAACTGCAGATTACAGTGCAAGGTGGTGAGTGTGAAAGAACCACTGTGCTGTGGGCACACTGTGCAAAGCTTCCTCAGGCCTTTGGCATGTTGGTCAGTCTATGGTCCTTGACTGACCTGTACACCATAAAGTCATTAGAGGAAAGATACCTGGCTATCTTTCTGATGCAGAAGAAAGTGGAAAGAACTCCAAAGCAGTGGTGGAAAGAGACACCCTCACAGAGCCTAAAGCACAGATGCTGAGGAACTCCTTGCCACCAGGTGTTGCAAGGGCTAAAAGTGTTTCAGAGAGAGATTAGACCAATTTCTGGAGCTTCCAGCAACCTGTGCACAGAACTAATTATACTGAAATGTCAGTGACCACATCCAGCTCAAAAAGGCCCTAAAACCTCTAAATGTATAAAAGGTGAATTGATTTTTTTTTTCCAACTGCCTGCCCTGACCGCAGTCTGTGATTGCAATCAGGATATTGAAAGAGCTGAGCTTTCCCTTTCCAGCTGTAAGACTCTTCCCATATTTTTATAGCTTCTTATGGCTAGTGTATCACCTGCACCAACAAAGCATTTGGCTTCAGACCCTCCTTCTCCAACAAGATCACAAGTGAAATTGGACATCAATGTGCCACAATGTTGTCACACAACACCAGCAGCTCACAGAAGCATGATACAAAGAAAATTATTTTGATGGTTTATAAAAAATATCTCCTTTGGACAGCTTTTTGCAAGGAATCCCAGAAGAGATTTCAGGTATCCTCTTTTGCTGGTAAAATATCGCTCTGTTTGTTGCAAAAAAAAAAAAAAAAAAAAAAAAAAAAAAAAAGAAAGGGATCCNAAAAAAAAGAAAAAAAAAAAAAGAAAGGAAGTGATCTCTACTATACCCTGTTCTGATTCTGTAATACTATACATTTTTAATGTTAGGTAGTGACAATAAAGGAAATTAATCTAATCTCAGAGATTTTGTCTCATACATTCAGACTCTGTGAGTTTCTTGCTATCCAGATGTGGTCACCAGGGTTTAATAGCATTGTTTTCGTTTGTTGCTTTGTTCATATGGCACATTAGAGATTCTTTTAGCAGTACACATTAGTGTTTGTGTTGAAAAGTAGATTTCCTCTATTTTTAGAAGCAAAATTCCTCTTTTGGTAAATATCAATGCTTGAGATAAAATGCTTTTGTCAGATCTTCATAAACAATGAAACCAATAAAATTTTAATTGGATTATTCCTCAATTTGTTACTACCTGGTATTTCTCTTTTCCCTAAAAGAATCTTAATTTGTGCTTGGAGGAAACCAACCTATTTTAAAATCCAATTTTTCTCCTCACACAATATCAATTTTCCATGAATAGTAGTGTTTATTGATTCTTCTTTAACTGAAGCTTATTAATTAGAGTGGTACTTGTGAAGTAGCTGCCCAAAGCAAGATTAGTGTGATCTACAAGTTATTTTTCTACTAGGTTTAATCACAATTAATTATATATAACCATTTCTTATAATTCTCTATGCATTCCTAGGATGATCACGTGGTTTCACCCAGAACTTCTTAATTTTCTCATGTTGGGAAGAGACAAACCAGAAAAGATTAAAATCAAAATATTAATGAGTGATTTTTTAAAAATTATTTTTCAACTAGATTTTGTTGGCTCACCAGCAACACACGAAGCACCCTCATGGGGGTCAGCAAGTGATTGCCTTGCCAGAAAAGAGGCTGATGAAAACAGCTAAAGCAGCCAGAAGAATGACTGTATAACCTTTGAGCTTTTGTACCATATCTATCTTCTACCTTTTGTAAAACATAAAAATGTAGTCTGAAAAGTGTCCATAAAGATTTAGAAGTTTGAAACATGTACGCTTAAATCTGTAAAAATATTTAGATGCCCAGGACTGGACCGCAATAGATATTTATTTTTTTCTGAGTTCAATTATTGTCCAGTAGGATTTTGGTCCAACAAAACATTTAGCCACCTAATTCTTGCTTACTCTTAGATTACAGAATATCCTCAGTTGGGAGGGACTCACAAGGATCATCAAGTGAATTTCCCAGAACTGCACAGCTCTATCCCTGAGAGTTACACATGTGCCTGAGAGCATTGTCCAAACACTCCCTGAATTCTATCAGGCTGGTGCTGTGGCCACTGCCCTGGGGAGCCTGTTCCACTGCACAGCCATTCTCTGGGTGAAAAACCTTTTTCTGATATCCAGCCTAAACCTCCCCTGAGACAACTTGGGCCATTTCCTCACATCCTGTCACTGGTCAGAGAGAAGACAGCAGTGTCTGCCCCTCCTCTTCCCCTCACAAGGAAGCTGTAGACGGGGTTGAGGTTTCCCCTCAGTCTCTGCTCCAGGCTGAACAGACCAAGCAACCTCAGCTGCTCCTGGTATGGCTTCTCCTTAAGGTCCTTCACCATCTTCTTATATTTTGGCTCCCAAAACTGCCCCCAGCACTCCAAGTGAGGTCTTCCCAACTCAGAGCAGAGCAGGACAGTCTCCTCCCTTGCCCAGCTGGTGATGCTGTGCCTGATGCCTCCAGGACAGGGTTGTCCCTCCTGGCTGCCAGGGCACTGCTGGCTCATGTCCAACTTGTCATCAACCAGGACCCCCAGGCTCCTTTGCACAGCACTGGTTTCCAGCCTCTCCTTCCCCAGTCTCTCTGTACATCCAGGGTAGCCCTCTTCCAGGTGCAGAATCTGGCAGTTTCCCTTGTTATCTGCTTTTAAAGGTATTGAAATGACTTTAGAAATGCAGCTCCTGCATGATGCTAAGAAACTGAATCATGGTATATGATGGTGAAATCTTGGGAAAGGTGAGCCTGAGCCCTGCCTTGCTCCAGCACTGGTCCTGCTCTGACAGATGCCCGTTCTGTGTGGGGGGAAAATCCCTTTTCATACATGTGTATATGCTGGAGCAGGGGCTGAATTAGTCTTGTGCTGTCTGGGAGAGCTTAACTGGTTCCCTGCAAGGTCCACTACCTCCACAGGGACTCAGACAAGCACTAAAGGAGATAAAAAATAGAACTTAGGTGTGCTCAGGGGACTGTGGCAATTTAAACTATTGTGAATTTAAAGTACAAAGGCTGGATCTTGGCTTAGGTTTAGAGAATTAGAGTTACTGGGTTTTTTTCATATTGCTTTGCATCTCTGGGGCCAGGCTCATGCCCAGGACCACATGCAGCCATCTGCTCTGCTCTGAGGCTGGGTGTCTTCACTGCCTGCATGGAGGGCTCTGTGTGACAAGCTCAGGTACAGGCATCTGCTCTGCAGGTGTCTGCTTTTGTCAAATGAATCCTGAGTTCTGGCTTGGTGTGTTAAACTGCTAAAGTCATGACTTGGATCACCACCACAAACACCACTCATGTACTGTAAATATAATGCAAATTTCAGGAACAGAAACAGAACCTGACAAGGAGAATAATATGCACAGGACTTGGCTTTCAGTTGCACTAAGCCTGTCTTACATTTCACAGATGTTAATAAAGGTGCCTTAGAAATCTATTAAATGCAAATTAATCACAATTTAAAACAACCTGACATGGCCTGAGTGATATATGGTGGCTTTAATGTGAAGGAGTAAGGAAGGTGCCATTCTGGCACTCTTATGTTTTCAGAAGAACAGCCTGTTCACATGGCAGCCTGCCTTGTTGGATCTGATTTTAGCATATCTCTGCACCTTCCACTTAATACAAAGTGTGATTCAGTGCACCAGGAAACTGGCACATTTGCTCCCTGTCTGGGACAAGTAAGTCAAAGAATGACCATTATCTGTGAATGTGGCATAAGTGGAAGGAAAAACTCAGGCTCTTATCTTCCACCTGTAGCTGTGGAGGGAAGTAAAATCAGTTCATGAGAAGAAACAGCTGCTGGAGACCTCACAATCTATCAGGTCATTGGCTCAAAGGCAGGTCTAGCAAACAAGAGGTGGAATGTGTATAGAGTGCTGAGAGAGAAAGGATGTCTTTTCTCTCCTCTTTTCCCAAATTTGGATAGGCTTCTTGGTTACTAAAAATAGGAAAACCAGGATAAACTGGAAATGCAATCTGTAACTGGAGCTTGTAAATAGAAGATTACTAGCACTAAATTGTGGTTTTACAGACAAAGGCTTATTTATTGACACTGACGACATAAAAAAATTGTGGTGCACACAGAAGCCAAACTTCAGATTTTATCATGGTTAATAAAATATTGAATTAAGCAGAAGTGAAACTACCTGCCATATCTAAAAGATAGTCTCAATGCCCTTTCAATGCTTTATTTTAAGACCAAGTACAAAAGGTTTTCACCTTACATAATTAACTTTTTATCATTAGGATTCAGAAAAATTGAATTGTGTTGGACACAGGTCATCATAATGAGAATTTAATGGATCTGTATTACTATGCAAGTTAAGCTTTGAATATGTGCTAAATGCATTACATTACCATTGACCTATGCAAATTTCCATCTCTGTGACTCTTTTTTTCCACTGCTGCTGCATTAAGACCCCCTCTTTCTCCTCATCTCCTTAAACAATGATTTCCTCATTTTCATATTAATTGCATCAGTTAACTGAGATAATGCTCCCACTGAAATGAGCAATAGGATGAATCACTGAAATGGTGCAGTTATTCTTTTTGCTTAACCAATTTCACAGGACCTTCACAAAGAACTGCCTTAATTTGACTTTATATAATTGCTTATCATTAGGCACAGCAGCCCCATGAAGTACCTTTATTTATTTAAGTCTCATCTCTGATTGATGGAAAATTAGTCACTTGCATATCTGAGGAACACAGATTGTTCTGCTACCAGGCAACTTCGATGTAGAATACCCTGGAGAACTTCAAAACAAGCAACTGCTAATGCATACTGAATATAAAATAGAGGGAAACAAAGTGCAACAGCTAATGACATCCAGGAGTTCCTGTAGAGCAACTGTGATGTCACAGAACAGCCTTACCTGCTCCTCACTAAATTTTCCCCATGAAAAAGGAAGGCCAGGCAGAAGTTGTTCCAGAAGAGATTATGGACTGGCTTCATCCACAGATATACTCTGCCTGTTTTTAACAGTGGTAATGCCTGTCTATCACAGTGTGAACGCTGAAGGTTATAACATCCCTCTGTTTAAAATTAGCAAAGTACCCTACATGGTTTGGAATTCACTCAGAAAGCTTTAATCCACTTCTCATTTTTAATATTCTTAAAGTATTTATTCAGGACAGCTCAAAGGAATTGTTCACGCTTTTCTTTTTTGTAAGGAAAAGGGTGTGTGTGTGGGGAATTAAAATTTCTAAGGCAAATTATGCTGTTATCATCCACTGACATACTCAGAAGGGATCTAGAAAGGATGCCACCTCCAGCATAAAAGAAGCCATAGCATATTATCCTATCATGGGATTTCAGTTGAAGGATTGCCTCCAGGTCTCCTCGAAGCATGCTGTGTACTTTTGTCCCTGTAGATGAGACTATCTGTCACTGAACTAGATATCAGCAGTCATTAAATCCATATAGTCATAATATTGTTCTTTCCAGACATCAATACTGTGATTCATTTTTCCCCTTACATTTGCTCCTACTCTAATTCTACATGCCAGTCTCTCATCTCCCTCCCCAGCAGAAGCCTCAGTTAACCTTTCCCTTGTACCAGGCTGTTGTGGTTCCTGAAGAGCACAGCACCCCAATGGCCCTTAGGACCAAAACCTCAAACCATCTTCAGCCACCAGCATTTGAGTCAGGAAAAAACTCCTAATGAGCTGAAAGCAACAGCAAAGAATTCTACTGATTACTTCTTCAATGTGTTGCACTTGGAGCTGTATCAAATACTAACTAAAGAGAGTATTACCCTGTGGTCTTGCAATCAAAAGTATTAACGTTGGAGTAAAGGCTGTTTTCAATTGTTTGGGAAGGTTAAATTTTGGGTTAATTCTGTTTCCGTGAAATCCGAGATAAATGAATTACAGTTTTGTTTTGCTTTGTTTCTGTTACTTTATTTCTGCCCAAAATACTTGAAGGAAGGAAAGTAGTCCCTTCCTTGGCCTGGCATTGTACACATGATTAAGAAAATTAGATAGATATTTGTGGGAAGACTGAGACCTGAAAAAGTAGCTTTTCATATCAGTAATGAAAACCAAATGCAAATTTATAAACAGTACAATAATTTTTAGGTTGAACTATATGTTGGCAGGTTTTCATTCTTCATTACAAAACAGGACATCCCCATACCTGTTCCATTGAGTTAATTTCAAAGTTTGGAGTAACCCCTGATCTCAAAATTGGCAAACCCTCAGTAATGGCCACCTAAGGGTAAGTTTGAGAATTAATGCCAAACAAAAATGGCATTAATGTGCTTTCTTCCCAAATGCTGTCTTCTTCAAAGTTTAATTGAGCTGAACAATGTTTTTCCTTGTTACTTGGCACATTGCTTTGTCTTGTACCACTGACAGCCTCCTGCATCAGGGGTATAAACTCACATGTCAGTGTAACCACAACACAGGGGCCAGACCTGAGCATGCCTTGTATGAAGATGATGTCCTTATCAGCACGTCCAAGGAGTTTCTGTGCTGGTTAAGCTGCCCACATCCTGGTTGCCAGGGAGTGTTATGCAAGTCCTTACCTCCCTCATGAGTTTTCACAGCTCATCCTTGCTTGTAAAACAATTTGCTGTAAAAAATTAGGAGGATATTTCCCTACCTGAGTCCAAAACATGGAGCTATTCCAAGAGACAAGTTTTTGCAATTAGGAGACAGCATAGTCTTAGGTATACTTAAGTACCTCACTGTATACTGTCATTTATCTGTAGCTGCTTATTTTAGTCTAAAATGGCTAAAATTAATACAGTTGCAGGAATCTTTCCCCCACAAACCTTTAACAGCAACAATAATGACTGTGTTAAATCAGACCTCATTGCAATGTAATGAAGCCTGTCTGACATATTGCAGGTATGATACTAAGTAATTTCATAAATTATTAAACTGTAATTGAAAGTAATAGTGCAGATTACTTTTCGACACACTTAAAAAAAGACCTTGGCATGAAAATAAGGACTGTAGCATGACTGATTGGAAATAATGATCAATATCTTAATTTTAAGAATAGCCACAAGTTCCAAGTTTAAAATCAGAACAGGAAAAAAAAAAGAATTTTCTACTACTCAAGCTACTTTTGACACTTTGACTTCTGTTTAACTTCTAAGTATAGAGGAGAAATGGAGATATATTTTACCTCACAGAATGGGCAGCTCTAAATAAATTTGGATCAGATATGCTGAAATACTTACGGAAATTTCAAAATTTAGAGAAAATAAATTACTTTCCTTGATAATTTTTAATATTTAGAAATGCATTTTCACTCTGCAATTTCAAAGAAACTAATTTCACTGAAGATCTTGCTGATATAAACTGTATCATTTTATGCCTCTGGACATTTTGTGTTTTCTATTTCACCCCAGTTAGAGGTTAGATCCCATTATATGTGTTAATTTGTGCACATGCTTCATGAAACCAGCTATACCCTTGCACTTTTGCTCACTTAATTATATTTACTCCAGATCCAGTGGCTTGATGCATTTAGGCAGTGATTTGAAGACAAAGTCAACAAACTTTTGAGTGTATTTTTAGATTGTTTAGCTTGGGATATTGTGGCCATGAACTGCATGAGAATAAAGGTATTTATTAGATTAACCTGAATGTTAGTACATTTCATGTGGTGCTTGCAGGGACTTTTCTTACAAAGCAATTGTTGGCTAAAAATCAAATGTTCTAAAGGAAAAAGTCAGATTCAGCAGCACTTTTATTGACATGCTGAAATGTCAGGGAACACATGCATAAGGGGAAAGGAGAGAGGGGCACTGCAGCCCAGTGGTGAGGATACCTGAACAGATCCACAAGGTCACAGGTTCAACCTCCACTCCCGCCAAAATGATTTTTTCTCATCAGGAGATGGAGTTCTACCTTTCAGTAGGACAGAGTGAGCTAAATGTGTCTTCATAATTGCATGGAGATCTATGGTGTAAAGTACCCAAATCATCTCACTGAAGAAGACACAAAAAATATTGCCAATTTTAATGCAACTATGCTTCACAGTTTCTTGCTCGCTTTACTGGGTTTCCTAAAGTGAAGCACTTTCAGTTCAAGGACATCTTCATCTTTAGCTCTTGTTTATTTTTCTTGTCACTGGTCTATTGCTCTCCGGAGTAACATTAAACATTTCAATGGCATGGCTTACATATGAAATATACAGTCAGTTCAGCACAGAGGGCTTCATTTTAGGGCTCATATTAGTGTTTCCCTTGTGAGTTGATATTATGCCATTTTTGTCCTTAGATCTTATGGGGAAAGCTATCATCCAGTAAATTGCCTTAGTCAGATAAACATCACCAGATAGATCTCTTCCTGCCTCTCTCAGCAATGGGCTCTGCAGATGGAAAGGTCATTGTTCATTCTTTTTCACTTTATCCTGCTCAATTGTTTCTCATTGTATCAAGACAGAGTCAGTGAATTTTTACCAAGGTGAACTTAGGAAATAATAGTAACATAAACACACAGCTTAAGTGAACAAAAATATTTGACTGTTCAGAGAAGAGTGTATTGACTCTTCCAGGAATTTTCTTCATTCAGTTTAATTCTGCTCTCTGTTCAGCAGTGTGTAAACTTTTTCCACTCCCTTGGTTTTCTACTTTTGCTTTACAAAGCCTTTGAAAAACTTTTGCAGCCTTCCCATGATTTGGAAATGGCTTTGTTCCATGTCTGCCAAGGGTAAATTCTATTGAAGTGTTTTTCAGTGTAAGGAACAGGTTTACAAAAACTAAGACAAAATGAATAGAGTTACTTTTTTTTGACTGTGTCTAGCTTGTCTGTCCATAGGCAGAGTAATACCTCTTAGTATGACAAATATCATTACTTGGTCTCTGCCAGCAAGGAACAGTTGGGGTAGAATGGGGGAGTAATTTTTCCTCTCTTAAAGGCTCTAGCACTGCCTTTACCTGATCATGCTGCTTCTTCAGTTTACTGCTGTCCTGGTCATGCAGACCCCAGCACTGCCTCTCTTGGAGACATTTCTAACTGGATAATCTAAAATGCTCCTTGTCTGACTTGCTGAATTAATGAAGAATTCAAATTCTTCAAGATGGTGCAGAAAGTTCAGGCCATTATTTGTTTCTGGACTGCAGTGGTGTAAGTGCACTGCATTTCAATACATTCAAAACTCAGAGCATTTTTTAAAATTGAATTCCCTTTAGATGCTTCTTAGTGTGACATTTGAGGTAAAATCAGCATCAAGCATGGCCTTTTTAAAGAATCTGGCAAGAGCAGTTCCTTTATGGTAGGCACTATTTCAATTTTATTCATTTGTACTGGAGCAAAGAGCTGTGCATTTGAATCTGTTTAAATGTAATTTGGATTGGATCAGTTTAACCCAGAGACCATACAAGGTAGACTGATGCTTTCATTTAATCAGTGAGTCATATATGGATTCCAGCCACCCCTAAATATCTCAAATAAAGCTCAAGGTTGCAGTGTGCATTGGAGTAACAGGTGATGTGACCAAGGGGCAGCAGTTAGCACTTACCCAAAGGAGACAGATCATACCTCAGTGGGGTTTGTGAGTGCTAATGGGCAGGAATTACACAGATAGCCCCAGATCAGGCACTGAGCATGTCCTGAAGACTATTTAACTGTTCTCACTGATCCTGCAGGGATTAGGCTGATTAAGAGAGCGAGAGCTTCCAGATACAGGTTTCCTGGTAAGCTCTCTTTTTGCTACAATACTTCATTTTCTTTGCATGTGAAAGGAGTACCACAGCCACAAGGCTGAGGCTTAGCCCAATGCTGGGTATGCCTTTCACCCTGGGAGTCTCACTAGACTTCTCTTCCACAGGTTGAGTTTGATTTTCTGATCCTAAAATGGAGAGAATCATGAGAACCAAGAGACCATTTGGCATTTCTGTTTCAGCATTCAGTTGGGCATGACTTACAGAAGTAGACTAGAAATTCTAATGGGGAAAGGCTTCTTTGCTTTTCTTTTTCTTTTGAATACCACAAACATCTCAGACTTAGTTTGTTTGTCAATAGTTTGTTGGACCTGTGTTATTCTCAGACTTTCTACTTCTGCTACTACTTTCTACTTCTGGAAAGTCCAAGCTTTTCAGAAAATGCTTGCGACACATTTTCATATCTTCTGCAGACATACAAGAGCTCCAGTTAATATGGGATGCTGCAAATGTTGTTTCCACTGGCAAATCAGCCTCTCTGTGCTGAAAATCCTGTCTTCAATCCTGTTCCAAAAAATGGAACACATTCACCTGTTTCACTGGTAACTGTCTGGCATTCACTGGAAGGCACAGGTTGTGGGAACTGACTTTGGGCAAACTTGGTTTGCTCTGTGCTCTAGCAACTATATCAGTCCACGCTTCTGGATTTTTTTCTTAGTTTTAAGAATCAGAAGGGAACTAAATAGCAAAAAAGGCCTATGCAAGTGCTCATCTTAAACCCATACATGCTGCACAATGTGTGCCTTGCACTCTTGATCAGTAGGAGAGGTATTCAGCAAAGCTGCATGCAGAATGGCTCTCATATCGACCAACAGGTCCATCCTTGTTCTGCTTTGTGGTTCTCTTTCAAGCCCCTGTGAGAGAGTGTGTACAGAGCAAAAGATTGCTGTTACCAACATTCATATGGATCTGCCTGCCCTGCAGTGTGTCTCAAATATAAGAGATGCCACACTGAATCAAGCTGAGGATTTACTATTCTGACATTCTGACAATGACTAAAACCAGTTGCTCTGGACGATGTAGCTGTGCAATAACTGAGAAGTGAGGTAGGTTGGGGATGGCTTCTGTATCCTGCATTCCAATTTTTCTTGCAAAACTCCACCCTACCTTTACAGGAAGCAAACAGATTTTTCTTCCCAACGTCAGGTTGGTAAGCTCTCATCTTTGTCTAGAGATCAAGTGGATATTATTAATCTCTTTCCTGTCTGCATGACTCAGTGTTTTCCTCAGACATCACTACTGGGAAAAAACATCAAATATTGGAACACTTGTCTGGGTCCAGAGCTGAAATGATTTTTTTTTTTTTTGTCACTATAACAGAGGGTAATTGCATTGCATGCATTTGTGTTGTCTTAGCTGCAAAAGGTCATTTAGATTCTTGTGCATCTCCTTCAGTTGTGTCTTGCCAAGATTGTGACAAGTAGTCATAGGGAGTCTCTCTTACAGTGCTCAGCTGTTGTTCCAAAGCAGGGAAAATACACCTATTGTACTGAGCCTTGTAGCCTGCAAGTTTCTATCACTCTCATAGCCAATGTCCTTAAATATCACCTCTGCACTCACTGTGCTTCTTCAGCAGAACTTTAACACCTTTAAAATCTCATTAGCTGCTCAGAATATGGCCAAGGCTCACAGAATCACAGAATAATCTCAGTTGGAAGGAACCCACAAGGATCATTGAATCTATCTCTGGAGTGAATGGCTCATACTGGGATCAAACCCACGACCTTGGCATTGTTGGCACCATGCTCTAACCAACCCAGCTTCACCTGGAAAGGATCTTGGCCTTGCTCATTTAACTGCTTCAGCACCAAAATCCAAGGTTTTTTTATATATGATGACCACTGTCCTCTTTACCAAGAAAGAGAAATGGTGACAGCAGGAGAAGAAACAAAAAGTTTTGTCTTCTAAATGGACATGTTTGGGTTTCAGGTAGCAGAACCACAGTGCAGGGTGTGTAGAGCTTTTGTTACAGCTCAGCTGTGGCTTTTGGCCACAGATCTCCAAAAGCTGCCACACAGGGGCCATGGGGCTGGGAGCTCAGTCCAGAACATGCCAAATGCATTGGTTAGAATGTGACTTTTGAGAACATTGGATGGAAAGGGGAGCTCAGCTTCTGACATTTGTGTAAGTGCTTCTGAGGGGAAGCCATTGCCACAAGCCTCTGTGTTTTTCCTCCATGCATACAAGCAAGCAGTGGGACAGAGAGAAGCTGTGCAGCCTCCATGGTAAATATTTGAGATCCAGATGGGTCAATCCACAGCCAACACTAATTCTGAGCTCAGCTTTGCGTCACTCTCTAAACAGAACAACCCTGCGGTGTGCAGCCCCGAGCAGAGCAGGGCACACAGCCTGGTACTTGGTGAGCACCTTTCTTCAGGACGTGGTAAAGGATTCCTCTTACACTGGGGACGTGTTCCCAGGAGCCATTCACTCTGTCATCTCTGCTCTCACAGCTCTGGGAGGAGTTGGGGCAGTGTGTGGCTGCTTGCCTACCAAAACACTACTCACTGTCTGCATGGCCAGCGTGGGATTTAAGTAACTTATACTGTTTTCCACCAGTAGATACATAAGAAAGGTCAGGTAATCACAGTTCTGTGCAGTTCTATTATTTAGTTTATTCCTTTTTGCATAAAAGATTGAATTTGGTATTTTTTTTAACCTAAATCAAAGAACAAAACCCAAGCAAAATTCAGTCCAGTATAATCTTTGGGTCAAATTTCAGATTCATCATTTTTGAGAAAAGCAGGGATATTTGTCAGGATTTTTTTTTTTTCCTGACTTTTCGGAATGAAATTGGGTATATTAGGAAATCATGCAGGCACAACTAGCTGGCAGATGTCACTTGCAGGGGTAAAGAATGCAGATTAAATTGCTCTGAAACTTCTTTTATAACCTCACCACTCTATGGGTACGTAGAGCACATACCCAAGGATATATGTGTAAGTCTCCACAGGCACAGACAGACATAAGGTGGAGAAGTTTAAAAGAGAGATAAAACATACAATCTTTTGAAATTTATCTGCTTAGAGCACAAGGTAATACATAAAAGAAAAATTAATTTTCTGTGTTTACAGTTTATGTTAAATGCTATTGTAGATGGAATCTCAGTTACAAAGGCAGATTGTTTGGTTCAGGATGATTTGATTACTAGCTTTTTTTAATGGAAATGTCACTATTTCAAAGCGGCAATGCTGAGTATTAACTTCATGCATGTCATGTGGCAACAAGTTGGACTAATCTCTTCTGTCACAATGGTTTGGGTTCTTCCTTTTTTTTTCATTTTGAGTTTAAATAAAACTAATAAAAACATTCTCAGCAGTTGTGCACAAATAGCAGCAGATGGGGCAGAAAGCCTGTGCCTGCCCCAGCTCAGTGATAAAAGAGGGATCACACAGGTGACAGAAATGCTTCAATGTGATTTGACAGATCATCCTCACTGCTCCACCACAGGTTTTGTAAATCCCTGGTGACAGGCTTAGGGCAGCCAACTCGCAATCACCTGAGAAGCTGCTCTGCTTTAGTCATTTGAAAGTCTACAGGCAAGTGCAAGAAAATAGTTGAACTGATGTAGTTAGTGACTACTTGGTTTGAGAAAAATTCTCTGATATATATTTTTGTCAGGGAAATGACTTTGTCAGCCTACATGCTTATATCCCATGTTTCAGCTCTGAACATTGATTTATAGCCAAAAAAACCAAAATTGCAACAGAATTAAAAGACATAGTTTATGTGAATATTTGCTTTTCTGACAAAGCTGCTGGAAAGGAACTTTAAAATGACCTTTTCCTTCTGTGTAATAAAATATATCCACCATTCATAATGGTGTAGTTTATTTTCATTACATGACTGGAGGTTTTGACTTTCCTTTAGGAGCACATCAAGTTAACTTATGCACAAGGCTTTTGCAGGCTTGTCATTGGGCTGGCTCAGTCACAAGGTGAGGTGGTGAGTAAGGAACTTTGGGGGTCAGATGCTCCACCTGACCTTTGACACCCTACTTTGCACAGATATTACACCCCAGGAACGTTCTTTTGTCCCTTGCAACGTAATCTCTGCTCAAATATTACCATATAGGGCCAGGCTGTTGTTGGTATAAACATGTTTTAAAAGCATTTTTGTACAGTTATTTTGTAACTCTTATCTATAAATCCCTTCAATGAAATATCAGAGAGTTATTCAGCTGTGAAACTACGCAGAAGAGACATTTTCCTCATCCTGGGTCAGCATTTTCTGACTTTCTGTAAACACTATCTCACATGATGCTCATTAATAGGCTTCCTCATGCAGAAAATTCTTGGCAGCCACTGGAAAAGTTCTCTAAAAGACTGATTACTTTCCCTTTGCCTGAGGCCAGTTGCTGATCATGGCCCTTACGTAGCATGACAAACACAGTTAATGTCAGAACACGCAGCCAGGACTCTGAAACACTCAGTCATGCACCAGTTAAAGCTTGGCCTACCAACACCCCAGGAGCTGTATTAATATTCTGCAACCTGTTGGTACCAGTTCCCGAGAGTTTTGAAAGGGGAGTGGGGGGAGATGAAGACAGCAAAGGATGAATGTAGCTGGAGTTCACCCAAGGGCACACTGCCATGGCCTGAGGGCACTGATGTGGTGGACTGTTCCTGCCAGCACCTCCTGGGGTTTCCAGCCCTGCTCATGGCCCAGGACCGCATTTCAGTCCAACCAAACAGCGCATCCGGTCCTCAGCCCTGCCCCAGGGAGGTGCCTGGTTCCTGGGCTGGGCTTTCCCGTGGCCACTCCCCAGCTGCCCTGTCCCTGCTGAGGCTCTGGGATGGAGCACGGCTGGCAAAGCCCTGCCCTGCCACCATTTGTATACAGGAAGCTCCTGGGATGACTTCCCAGACTCCATCTCTTGTTCCCTGACCTAAGAACACAATGTCTGCTTGTATCATCACAAATTGTGCCATCTTGTTTTCTGAAGATGGGCTCTAGACAAAATAAATGTGGTTATTTCTGGGAGGAATCCAAATGTTGTTATTTATTAGTGGTGGTAATGATCCTGCATGTCTACCCTGGTAAGCAGATGGATCCCTAAGCACTTCGCAAATGTTGCTACTTGTGTTCAAAAGAGAGGGTTCAGCAAAGCTGCAAAAAAAAGATAAAATGCAGTAACTGTAACAGCAGGCAGTGCCACTGCAATAACTCAAGACAAATGAAATGTTGTGTGACCCTGTGAAGTATTTGGGGGATGGGACAGAGGGAAGAAGGTGTTTAGAAAGGCCCAGTGGAATTTGGCTAAAACAGCCATGCTGGGTAAAAAAATTATTTTGCAACAGTTGTTGTGCTGCAAAGTATTTGTCTGTCTGAGCTGTCACATTTAAACTCTCTCACAAAGCTGGTGGAATTTTATAGTGGAAGCACTTTATCTAGAGCCAAAATATAGGAAAAATAACTGTGTATTCAACAGTGGGAAATAAACCTCCAACATACCCTTCCCAGGTATTTTGGGTGAGACATCTAATGTTTATGAACAAAAACCCAAAAAACCCCCCAACAACAACAACCACCACCCTACAAAAAAGAAAAACAATAGGTAAGTGGTAATATCCTTGCATGCAACACATAAAATTGTTATGAAACAACAGATCATGCTTTCAAACAGAATTTGGATAATAGGATTCTGTGATCCAAATTTCTTTGAGTTTACGCAAACTTATAAAATTATATATGACATTGTCTGTTCACTAAAATCTGACCAAACCAGTTCAGGTTCTCTGTTCTGTGTACTTCTTAGCATTCTTCTAGAGTTTTTTTATTGTGGCTGACAAAACCTCAATTTAGAATTGGGTAATACACACTTCCTCTAATCCCAATAAAAGACACTATCAAGTTTTATAAGGAAAGCAGAAGAATGGGCTAGGTATGTCCAGAGGAAACTTTGATGTAAACCTTTATATTTTCCCCCTCTTTTTGATTTCCAGACCTTAGACAAGTCTTCCACATGCACAAATATATGATGATTTTCACCTTCTTTATAAAACAACGGAACAAGTTACAACTTAGATTCCCCAAACCAGGTACATTAATAATTACTGACAGACAGAAAGTTCTTTCAGCTTCATTCCTGTATTTCCCTCTCTATTTTTTTTCTATGATTCCATGTCTCATCTTTCCTCACGCTGATGTTTCAGTAAGACACCTCAATTTGGAGGTGTCCTGCTGAATGGAGGATGGGAGACACCAGCTTCTGTGTGCAGACTCTGGTGCATTGTGCTCCTGGCAGCTATTGAAGCATTGCTAAGAATGGAACATGCTGAAAAGACAGCTCAGAATGAAAATGTGACTTTGCACAGCCGGGATAGACGGTGAAATTAAATGTGTCAAAGTAAAGTGATGCATGTAGGAAAGCCATCACCCAAATTTCATTTGTAAAATGAGGGGTTCTGACCTAGCCTTTGCCAGTTTTGAGAGGGACTTTGGGGAAACAATTGATAATTCCATGAAAATGACAGCCTAGTGCTCAGCTAACAACAACAGCAACAGAACTGCAAATGTTAGGAACTATTGGTAAAGCAATAGAGAACAAAACAGAGTTCATTATGCCTTTATATAAATGCATGGCATGTCTGTGTCTTTATACTCTTCTGTTCTTTTCATCTCAGAAAGAATATAGGTAGAACTGGAAAAACGTTCAATTGTCCTTGATTGTCAAGGGCTATCAATATATGGGATGTGTGCGGTGCAAGGAATAGCTAAGTAAGCTAAGATTCTTCTTTCTGGAAAAGAGAGAAATTACAGGGGACATACTAGAAGGCTATAAAATCAGGAGTGAGGTGGAGAGGGTGGATGAGGGTTGATGGTTCACTGTCTCTTCCACTACCAGTACAAGGGATCATCAAAGTCAGATAGTAGGAACAAGCTTCAAAACAAGCAGAAGAAGTTTATTCTTCATGCAGTAGGTGATATGTCAGTGACACTGCCTAACAAAGGATGCAGTGAATACTAAAGGTTTGAGGGGAGCTAGGAGAGACTGGACAGGTTAATGGAAGAGAAATACATTGAGGAATATACAATACACACTAGCCAGACTTAGCCCAGGGCTGAAAATAGATGATGACTGAGGGAGTGTAATGAAGGGCTGTAGTCTGGTCTTGCCATTTGCTTAGTTCTTCCTGGTCAAGCCCCTTAGGGCAGCTGTAACCTCAAATCCTGTCTTCTGTCAGCCTTGGCTCTCACCAGTTTGGTTATTCATACGTTCATTAAGAGGCAATAACCTATCAAAGGGAGGGTTCTTCAAGTCTGCTGGGCTTGGAAATGCTAGGCTAATGGTTGGACTTGATGACATTGAAGGTCTTTTGTCTACCCTAAATGAGTTTATGATTCTTTATATATTTTTTCTTGTCTTACAATAATGCAGTTGCTAGGCTGCATTTAACTTCTGTTGACCTGTGTACTGATGTACCCTTATCTATCAGAACAATACAGTTCTTATTCCAGAGGAGTTCTTGTGTCCATCAGTATAAATATGTCCTTTATGTTCACAGTCCAATTCCTCCCTTTTGTCTTTTTCCTGTCTGTGCTTTTCATGCCTGTGCTATGTCATTTCTATTGCAAAACAAAGGAAAGGCCTTTGTATTACACAAGGAAATCTAATTTGCTTTTCACAATGGACCTAAAACTCGTGATTGATGTGTTTCAGTAATTAAATTCTGCTACCTGCAAGTTGCTGAATGTAAGATTTAGGAAGACAGGGAGAATGGGTGAAAAAGGAAAATATATTAGCAACTTCTGTGTCTTGTGCTACAGTATTCAATATGCCACCCATTTATGTTTGAACAGGAGAACAACTTTCTAATGCAGGAAGATAACCCTATATGTCGGAGAGGAAAAGTCTGATAATTATACTGCCTATTGAGAGAGGAATGATTGAGCACTGGGTGCCAGCATACATTGTCTCAGGAGAAGAAAGAAGCAAAAATTGTGAGTGCTGGACAAGTCAAAAGTTATAAGGAAGCTAGAATCCTTTGACAGTAGTGGTATAAATTACCTCCACACTGTTGTTAGATCTCATACCATTCTCAGACTGTCTCTACACATCACAAGGCCCCACTGTTCACAGGTACCCAATGTAAATCTGGCAGATGCACACACACAGTGGAAAGCTTAACCCCAATATTCTGCTGCTATGTGAGCACTAATGTATTTTGCTTTGTTTTTCTACTGAAGCTTTCAGTGTCTCTGTTCAGAAGATGCTTGGTGCCCAGCAGACTTACCTTCATATTAAGCAATGTGAATGATACACATTACCTACGGTTCATCCTTTTTGTCTGTCTCTCTAGGGAAGAGATAGTGTGTGCTGAGTGGTATTTTGTTGGTGTATTGGAACCTTAGACTGGTCTTTCAAAAGACTAGATGTCCTGAATTATGTGTTACAGCTAGAAGTCACCTAAAAGGTACAGCCTTTGTGCTATACCCTCATACCTTATCAATATTGTAGCTGTCAGCGAAATAAACAGGGAAATACCTTCTGGCCTTCAAATCTGTGAATAGCTGCATCACTTGCCTGACTGAAAAAGTCTTAATGTCAGTACATAGGATGAATTTGTAAGCACTCTGCTACTGATCTGCTCTGTAGCTTGGTAGGGTTTCCAGTCCTCATTTGTGTTCCCCTGACAGAACACCACCTCTGGAGCCCAGAGATTTTTGGTACTTGGGACAGATAGTGAATATTCAACTTGCTTTTGTGGGGCTCTATAGCCTTTTCAACTGGAAACAGGGGCCTGTGAAGCCAGATTGGAGATTGAATCCAAGAAAAAAGCAGTGCTGGATGCACTCTGAAAGCAGGTTCTTCCTATGTTTATTTTGTGGTTGCTTAATTTTCAAGCTGATGTTCTGACCTAATTAAGGCCATTGTCACTAAATTAAAAGTCATGATAATGTTACTGCATTTGGGAGTCATAAAAAATTAAAATGTTTGACATGTCAGGATATTCACATCTTGCAAATATGGTATTTTATGAAAAGTAGAAATAACTGTCATTTTTTTGAGTGGTCACAGTGTTAAGGGCTCTTCTCCTCTTGTTCACAACATGGCATTTGTTTCCCATCAAGTCCTCAGATCTCTAATTCTTGCAGTTAACTGCTTTTAGGTGAGGTATAGGCCAAAAGATACAGTAGAAAACTAGCCAATGGATGATTAAGAATGCCATATATGTTACAAAATGTTAAAATCTGCTTTCAGAGATTTCTCAAAGTTTCTTCTTTCCTTTCCCTATCCGTGCCAATGATAAACAGCTTTTGAAAATCTAGTTTTGTTTTATAGCTGGCAGAGAGCAGTTAGGTATTCTCTCCCTTTTGATATGTAGAGTTTTTAACCCTGCTGTAGCAGAAGTTTCATAAGGGAGGACTCAAACCTGAGTGATTTATCCTGCTGGCTTGTAAGATAGTTTGATTTTTTTTTTTGCTAGTCTTTTGATATTGCCTTCTGGGACAAAAAGAGCAAAGGTACAACTTTGGAAGAAGAAAGGTCACTTCTAAAATACATATTGAAACAAGAAATACTCATTTGTTTATACTCATCTAGTGTCAAAGAACTCTCTTTTCTTTTTCTTTATACTTGCAGCAGCCATTTGACATTGTTAGTACCTTCTCTTTATTTTGCTATTAAGTCATGGCTACAGCTGTCACAGGTGGTACTGCTGTAATCAGGATTACTCAAGTGAGAGTAAAGATATTTTTAGTTTAAGAAAAAGACACAAAGAAAGGAAATAATATGAAAAGCAATTCCGATTCCCTCTCCAATGAAATTTTTATTTGCATTGCATAAATGCTCTGACAAGTTACTGCATGCTCTTGATATTTTTGCTCTGAAATTATCTTCTGCCCAAATGCATTTTATGTCTTTTGATAAACATAGTGACAAAAATGGTCCTTGCTTTGCAACTGGGGCAATTTCTTCAAGGACAACAGAGATTGTGTAGACTGGCATAACTCTCAAAAAGTGTGGGGTTTAGGCAGAGCCATGAAAACATGGGACACAGCAGTGAAAGGAACTGCTGAGGATGAGGCCTGGGGCCAGGGTACTGCAGTGTGCCACGTCACATCAGGGACTTGAGCCTACATCCACTCCTGGCTAATATAGATACATTTATTCTGGTGTCAACATTTCTACTTTAACCAGCTTTTCTCCTTCAGACATACTGGCCCATCTCCCATGGTATATTTATTAAACACCACATTATTAAATTTAATTTCAGACTCTCTTTTGCCAAGGCAAAGCCAGCCAAAATTCCATGTCTCTTTCTGAATGGCTTATCTCAGGCCTCTGTCTGACAGCATTCTAGATGGTTCCACCTGTAGGACCTCTGGCCAAGTTACACCTGCAGTGCATAGACTTGTGCATACCCTCCCAATAACTCTGACCCCTTGTGTGAGTCCAAAGACAGCTGACTGAGGAACAGAATACTCAGGGGATGTGAGAAATAGAAATCTGAGTTTATACTTCTGGTCATAGGGTGTGTGAGTTTTCTTTTCTGAATCAAGAAAGTCAATGTTTGATTAAAAACCTTTTTGGTTAATAGACTTAGTCAATAAACATAAGACCCTTGCATTGTGTACTGGCAGCAGGCTGAACTGTCTAACTCTTTGTATTTATACAATAAGTTCAGCAGCAAAAAGAACCATGGGAAGGGTGTTTTGACAAAGTGGGCAGGTGGTCTATAAAGTATTTGACACTTCTCCTGACTACTAAAGGCAAAAAGTCTCCAAAGAATTTGGAAAGAAGGAGCAAGAGGTACTTCACTGCAGTAGTGCTGGGAATAACTGTCCAGTCCATTTGTGGCTAAGGAAGATGGTCATGTGTATTAAAGATACATGTATTAAAAATAAGAGAACTTTCCAAAGTTCTCCAAAACAGCTGGGTACAAATATATCACAGAAACCCACACAAAAGATGGAATTTAAAAAATTTATGACAATACTAAAAAACACCACAAACTGGGGATAACAGAATACATAGAGACTGGCTAACCTGCCATCTTGCCATCAGAACAAGGTAGAAAGGCAGAAAATATGATGAAAGTTTAAATCTGAAAAGAAATAAAAAATATAAATATGAAAAAATATGATTTTATGGTAAAGAGGTCATGTGAATCAAACCCAATGTATTCTTTTTATTTTAATTAAGACTTGGATAGGTATATGGATAGACTATGACAGCACTGCATTTGACCATTATTAAAAAACATTGCTCCTTTTAATATCAGTATTGTATATGTGAAATAGAATTAAACACTAGCCAAATAATAGACCTCAATGAATTAATGCACAGAGGGAAAAGCCACTGACTGGGATTCCTCAATGGGTTTAAGGGCTAAAAGTCCTGATTCCAAAACTGCTTTCAAAATATGCCAAGTTTTGCCACCTGGGGATGTATACAGTGGAGATCACTGATGAGAAATGAGGAAATTATTTTAACTTCCATGAGCTAGAATAGGATTAATGCTAGAATAGCAGCACCTTTTCTTCTGGCACCTTCCTTTTAAAAAATTGTTGAGAAATTGGAGACTGTTAGAAAGACATGAGAAAAGCAGGGGAAATTCTTCACAAAGAAAAACCCAGCAAATTCAGCTGGTCTATCAGACACAAGGCTTGGTGGCAGTGTTTAAATAACTTATTGAAAAAAGAAAAGATTTTTCTAAAGGGCTTCTCTGGAATCAATGCCTGGAAGCAGAATGCAGGCAAATTAATCTGAAAAACACAGTGCAGTTTTTTAGTAGTGATTTCCATTACAGCAGATAATTCTCAGGAGAGGTAGATTATTTTCCATTGCTGAGTGTGCTCATCAAGATTTGATACTTTTGTAGAAGTTATGCTTTTGTCAGAAACCAATCTTTAGGCTCCATGTGAAAATGATGTATAATTGGCTTGTGATATAAAGACTAGGCAATCCAATGGTCCTTTCTGGGTTTTACTGTAATAAAACTCTAGATGTTTTTTAGAGAATCCTTGTGCATTTAGTACTGAAATACATGTAAGTTAGTTGGCTGCAAAAAAAGTAAAAAAGGGCTGTACACAATTCAACCAAGAAATAAAGTGCCCTGAACTCTCAAGAGGACTCTTTTGTAGAAACAGCAAGAAACATCAGCCTCTCTTCCACTAGTTGGATAAAGACCAGCTATTCAAAAAGATGAAAAATTAGCACCTTCTGTTGCTGTCAGTAGGTCAGTGTAACACTTGTGGCCTACTGAGTGCTCACCTGTGAATCAATTTAAAAGACTTCTGAGCAAACAAAGGCTGTGCCTCAGAAAACCATGAAGCGTTTCTGAGACAGCCAACCCAAATGTACATGGAGATTTAGCAGGAAAAATGTGGGGAGAAAGATGATCAGGTGAAAAGGGGAATGTCTCTGGAGCTATGAAATGACTGGTTAATACAAAAACCTTGTGTTCAGCTTGCAAAGATATTGAATTTAGTTGGAGAATTAACTTGTATTTATATACAGACTTGTATATAAACAAACTTGTATTTATATACAGACACACATCACAGTGAGTGAATGAACATTTCTTTAAAATAATTGATTGATTAATTTTCCATCTTTTGCCAGGAGACTTGTCCTTATTAAAAGAGAAAAATATGAGTGTTTTGCAAAATCTGAGTTCTATTCAATATCCACTCCCTCCTTGAATGTCTTGTCACCTTTTTTTCCTATAAATCAATGATCTCTAAGACATCCAAGCTTTAATCAAAGGAAATGTTATTATTCTGCAGGTAAAAGTGCTTGCAACATGCCAAAGAGTGTTTGTTTGAGCTTTAATGGATGAAGTGTGGAGAGCAAGATTCATAAATCTACGGAAAAAATGCATTTATTTATCATTAGATGTGAAGCCAAGAGTTCTGTAAGTTTGCTAACAACTCTGATAACTTCCAGAAAAAGTTATAAGAATGATCATAAATAGCCCAAATTTTAGAATGTTGCTGATAAGGAAAGGAGAGTCTGTTTTTGTCCTTTAAAAATCCCCAAAAAGAAAAAAGAGCTGAAGTCTAGAATTGAGAGTCACGTAAAATAAAAGTTTTAAGCAATATAGACTTTTCTGTGGGCAGAAGAAACTCTGTGAATTCAATTGGAGACTTCACACTTTGTGGTCAGGGATTGAGGGAGGGAGGAACAGAAGAGTTATGCCTCCAAGGTGCTGTTTCCTCCAATATTAACTGAATCATCTGAAGCTCCCAGTTCTAGCAAGGCAGGTTGGAAATTCTGAATGAAAGGTCTTTCTCCCAATATTTCAGGTACTTTCACTGTGGATTGCAGCTTTATCACTGAAAATTTTATTTTCACAAATCTTTTGGTGGTCCCAGTTGGTAAGTGGAAGAAAGTCAAAACCCTTTACCCCTCACTTGATGAATTTTATAAAAACTGTTACTATATTCCACCAGCAGATGAAGGTGTACACAGATTGAGAAAGAATGAGAGATGAGAGGAAGGAAGCATATATCATACTGGAATGTTAATATATGGTATGATGAATATGTGGTATGATAGTTCCAGGGAACAGCTGTATCAGTGGAAAATTCACAAGTCCATGGAGCCTGATGGGATTCATCGCAGAGTACTGAAGGAGTACTCTGTGCATGTGATGGCAGGATGCCTCTCAATCATCTATCAAAGATTTGGGGAGTTTGGGGACATCCCCACTGACTGGAAGGTAGCCACTAGTACTCCAATTTACAAGAGGGCATGAGGAAAGACTCAGGAGACTACTGAATTATTACTTTATCCTCAGTTCTTGGACAAATTATGTAAAAGATCATACTGGGAATTATTGAGTTTAAAAACCAATGCACTCATCAGGCACAGTCTGCACGGGCTAGCAAAGGGAAGGTCCTGCTTAACCAATTTGCTGACTGTGGGATGAGCAGGTTCACATTGTGCTGGGTGAAGAACTGGCTGAAGGTCAGAATCCCTTCCCTTCCCTTTTCCTTCTCCTTCTCCCAGCTAAAATCAGGATTTCTGGGCTATCGATGTTCATACAACTAGAAAAGACACTCTATCCAAAGTATTCACATCAACAAAACAGAAGACATACTTATTATTCACAGCAGTATATTAGTCTTATTTTGCAAATGAAGACCTGAAGGATGTAGAGATATGAAGGGCTTGTTTTTAATGCCACTGTTAATGCTTGTCATTTATGCGGGTTCATCTGGGGCCAGGTCTGGTTTTGCATATACTGAGTAACTATTTCAGCATCTCATTAACACACAATCAGCTCTGCTTACACTGAGTTGCTATTCAGTACCTGTTTATTTCCTGCTTCTTTCAGAAAAATCACCTGCACTGCTGAGCCAGGATATTACCATCTCATCTTGCCACATGCAGCTCCTGTGGCTGACCAGGGAACTGAGCCCAGACTCAATCCTTGACTATTTCCTCACTCACAATTAATTTTTCCCTATGGCTGATAATGGTGATTAAATGGTCATGATAATGGTGACTAACTTTGTTTTTGACTAAGTCATAGCTCAATTCAGCTCCTGTGCTCAGTTCATCTGCAATTAGTCAGCTTCACACAAATTTTTACATGACACGTATCTTGACATGTTCTTTTACTTCCCTGACATAATAAAGGCCAAAATGACAGACTTTAATTTGCTTTAGCCTGAATCCAGCTTGACACTTCTGGCTGAGAGAGCTCCTTGGCACATTTCTGTTGAAATCCCACATGCACCTGTGCTCCATTGCATGTGCTGAGTAAGCAATCTTGATTTGGATGAAATACTGGGCCTGGGGCAACAGAAAACTGCATGGATTATCCAATCCAGCTGCAAATTCACTTTCAAAGGTACATCTGTAGCTGCCAGCCATAGAGCAGCTTCTGTTCTCTCAACTACATCTCCTCTAGTTCATGTATTAACAGTTGGTTGCTTACCAAATTGTACTCTCCAAGGAAAAATGTCTGTTAATGTCTCTGTGGAGTCGTGACCAGGGTAATGAAAATCGTTACTCATGAATACATTATGCAACAACTAAAAATAATAATCTATCAAATTGATATAATTGGCAAAGAACATTTGTTCCTTAATAAAAACAACAATAAGCAAAAGTGCTGCACTTCAGCCTAGAAAGGTGGCTGAAATTTTATCAAATGTAAGGTTTTGCCTCAATATTTGTTATGACATTCACTACAGTTTGCTCAGTTTTGGGTTCTGAAGATGAAAAAAAGTTGCTCCTGAATTAATCTGGTGTCAAAGGGTATTTAAGAGGCAGGCAACAAGGAGCTGAATAATCATCACAGACAGCCTCTAATGGTGACAACATGAAAAACGTGTTCCTTTCAGAATCATACTCACCAAGATGCAGAAACAGTGTGTCCAGCAGGGAAGTGATTGCACCCCTGTACTTAGCACTGGTGTGGCCACATCTCAAGTGCTGTGTCCAGTTCTGGGCTGCTCAGCTCAGGAAGGACATTGGGATGCTGGACTAAATCCAGAGAAGGAACCAACAGGACTAGTGAAGGGTCTGGAGAGCAAGTCTCATGAGGAGCAGCTGAGGGAGCTGGGACTCTTTATCCTGGAGAAACAAAGGTTCAGGGGGGCTCTTATCACTCTCTTCAACTACCTTAGGGTGGCTGGTAGCCAGGTGGGGATTGGTCTCTTCTCCCAGGCAACAAGTGATAGGATAAAGGGAAATGTCCTCAAATAGCTCCAGGGCAGGTTTAGATTGGAGAGATTTATATTAAGAATTTTTTCTTTCATAGGATGGCTGTCCAGCATTAGAACAGGCTTTCCAGGCAAGTGGTGGAATCCCTGGAGGTATTTAAAAGACATGTAGACACAGTTCTAAGGGACATGAGGGGCTTGGCACGGCTGA
This sequence comes from Pycnonotus jocosus, assembly GCA_013400435.1. Lineage (NCBI taxonomy): Eukaryota > Metazoa > Chordata > Aves > Passeriformes > Pycnonotidae > Pycnonotus > Pycnonotus jocosus. The sequence goes on along the minus strand of VWYP01003831.1, from coordinate 53,158 downwards.
GTTAATGGTTAGACTCAATGATCTGAATGGCACTTTCCAACCTAAATGATTTGGTGATATATAATTTAAATTGCAAAGCATAACTCATTAGGTCAGTACCCTGATGTGTTAGGTGCTATGTAGGGTAAATGTAGCACCTGAACCCAAAGGCATAGACATAGAGAATGAAAGACAAGAATAAATAAATGTGCTGAGAATCTGAGTAGGAAAGAGAATAAGAAAGAGAAATAAGAAATAGAAATAAGAAATAAGAGAATAAGAAATGGAATATTAAATGGAATAACAAAATAAAAGCAACTGTGAAATTCACTGTTCCTTTCTTTGGACCATTTCAATCACACAAATAAAACCCCAAAACCCTCTTAGAAATAAGCTATCTGAGAGGGAAAGCTGTTAAATAAAATAAAACCAATTCCTCATATGAATAATTAAACATATTTGTTTCATTCTTTTAGGTTTTCAGGCCATAAGATTTATCAGCCCTGTTGGTAAAGAAAGAACTTTAATGCAAGAGCAAGGAACCAAGTGAGTCATATATAAATTAGAAAAAAACCAAAATTGTGGTAAATTTCCTTCAGTCTTTTGTTGCCTACATCAACTTTATGGCCCTGACAACATTAACAAGAGCCAGCACTCTATATCCTGAGATGTAATTAAAATACACACAAAGCTCTGGGCCTATATACAAAATACGCTGAGAAATTCATGCAAATTGGGAAAAATTCAGTACTGCATTCTGAAAAAGCTTATTCATACCAGTAGTCCTCCTACACAGGAGCTTTATTCTTAATTTTCTCTCACCAAATTACTAGAGAAAGGGGTTTTGTGAAAAAAGTTGAAGGTCACACTACCAAGGCAATATTAAACTAAGGGGAAAATGTGTTGCAGAACTGAAGACATTAGCATTTAAACCAACCTGATTTAGATTATACAGATGTAAAACTTGATCTTTTCATACAGTAAAGCTTCTTTTATTGTTACCAGCTGTAGCACTGCATCTTCCTGTTATAAATGCTGTGTTTACTGCATTTCTCTGTGAGTAAGTTCCTGCTTGGCACAGAGCTGGAATTAGTGTCCTTATGTCCCTTTTCCCACTAATTGCCTACATTCAGAGCATGCTGGGACAGGGAAATGAATTGTCTCAGCTGGAGTGGATTCTGTCTCATCCTGGACAGGGAATGGCTCCTTTACTGGTGTAACCTAAGTCTAGATCCAGGGTAAAGAAGAGTCAGGTATCTGTGCTCAGAGTTGGGACAGCACAAGGCAAAAATTATTTAAATGACAGGTGTAAGAATAGCTCCTGGTGCGTGTTTTCCTATTCAGTGTCAGGAGGGGAGAGCTGTGTGGCAGGAGAAAGAAAGGGTGATGCTTTGCCTGCTGGCACTGGTCATCCCTTCAGTCTGCCCAGATCATAAACCCTCAGCCTGACACACTGAGGCTGCCAGCTCTTACCTTTCCTCCTCACCAATATTTCAGTATTATCCCATGGCATTACCTCACTGTGTTTTTGTCTCTGGCCTGATATATTAAACCCTTGTGCTAAATTTTGTCCAAAAGAATCTGCTTTACTGTCTGAAAAGAGTCTGTCAGGAAAAAACCTGTACCCAGGTTTTTTTCTGACCTGTACCCAGGCCAGCTCAGTAAAAAAATACCTCTTTTATCTGAAATGCATCTCCTAATGATTTAAGCTCAAGAATTCAGTCATTCTTTATTTCTCTAAAACAACCAAAAAAATCTCAATCATGGTTTAAATAACCCTTTACTAAATAGCTGAGAAACTAGCAAAATGGCTGATTTTATTATAGAGCCTAAATGACTGTGGTTAATTTGTGAGGAGATAGGCTTTCTATTGTCTCCCCTGAGCATTATCTGAGTTCACTGCCTTATTTGGTTGTAGTTTATAAGCTATAATGTTATTTTAGCTTGAAAATTGGGAGAAGAAAAATGACCATAACAATCTGAGTATGCATTTACCAGCTGCCCTGCAGATAAGATAGGTAATACTGGCAACCTTTGGCTTCTTGTGACCACATTTTAAAGTAAAAGATATCTACTGTAAAATGCACAGATCTCTAATGAAGTGGGGTTTTGGAGGAACAGAGAAGGTCAGATGTAATTTGATGTCATATCAAGCCATATGTTGAGTTAAGAAATCAGAGCTGAAAATCACTTAATAAGATTACTGTAAGATGTACAAGAACAGGCTGTTTCACCATGAAAAGTCTGCAGGAAGATTCAAAATACATCACGAAAGTAAATACTGATGCACATGTGAAATGCTTTTTGAAGAAATTTTCTAGTGTAAAGAAGCAATCATTTGAACAGGAAAGTTCAATTAAAATTGTTTGAGACAACAAAAAGATCTGGTTAGGAGAATCTTTAATTTCCTTTTTTTTTTTTCTTTTTTTTTTTTCTTTTTTTTCTTTTCCAGTTAAATTGGAAGAACTAACTCCTAAATGCCAAATCAAGTACCTACAAGAGAAGTAGGTACAAGATCGAGTACCTAAATCCCAGTAAGTCCTGTAGATAGTTGGAACAGTAACTGCTTATTCCACATCATCAAAAGCTTGATGCTGAACAGGGTGCCAAGTGCTCAGCTGCCTATGGAACTTGAGGGATGTGACAGCTGCCCTTCAAAACACATTTATTTAAAGTATTTTTAGAAGGGTTGGTGACGTGTGAGGGAAGTTTTACTCCTTATCCTTGTGGGTATGTGCAAGAAGATGTGGGTAGTGGTGATGGAGAAGCACAGGAGTAGCACAATGCAAGGTGTCTTGTGGAAATGGTTCTGACCTGTGCTGAAGGACCAGGTGTCTGTGGATGTATGGTTTTATTAATTTACACTCTACACATACATAGATATATTTTTCTTGAGAATTAAACAGAATCCAGCTTTTCTGGAGACAAATAATCATTTCAATGCATCACAAAACATTACCCAGTTACCTCTTCTCTTAGACCAGTAAGACTTGTTTTCTGTTAATAAGTATCAAGCTTGAAGTTGAAGACACGCACACAGAGATAATATAATAATTTCCTTAATCATTTGTTACAATTTTGTTTTAAAATGAATCATTTATCTTTTCATCTGATTAGCTTTGCACCAGGCCTAGGTTGTTTTTCTGTGAGGAAGAGCACTATAGCACTAGGTTTTTCCTTTGCAGGAATACACTCATACATTCATGTGAAAAGATGAAATCTGGGTGTTTGATCATGTCTTCTTTGGGGCATGAAGGCTGGGCTTGAGGTCTGAAGCATTTGTAGGTGATATCAACAGCTTCTCACATGCTGGGTTAAGAGGTCATGTATTTAAGTGGCCTAGTATTTAAAATGTACTCTCTGAATTCTGAAAATGACCTGCATGGAGGTTGAGACTGAACTCATGATCAGTGCTACAGCCTTTGCAGGAGCCAGAGATGCTGAGGGAAGTGAGATTAGTTAAAAGACATATTTCATAAGCATAGGGTGAAACTAATTTTTCATGAGTTCTCCATCCATCAGCATAGCTTCAATGCCTTCTTAAGGAAAAAACAGCCCCTGATGTCTGACACAGCAGATTGACATCCCTTACAGTTTTCTTTAAGCACTGAGCTGTTTCTCTTCTAACAGTAGGAGGCAGGTGGGGTGTTTGAGGTGCTGCTTATTGCTTGGCTCATGGGGACCAAGCAAGTCCATACACTGCTGACCAAGCAGGATTTTGTGTCACCCTCTAAAAGTGTAAATATGATTAAAAAAGGAGTTTGTAATACGGATAGGATTTAAAGTATACTTTTAAATGCAACACTTGCCTTTTGTTCTTAGCCAGTTATAATGTGTGACAAGCACCAGCAGTGAAATTGCATTTTGTGTACACATTGATGGGGGGGAACTTATCAAAGGAACATGTTTCTGGCAAAGCAAACTTGCTTAGCTTAAACATTGAATATATGAAAAGTGTTTCCTGATATTTAAAATATTCTTTAGAGATGTACAATTCCGTGGGCTGTGAGCTGCTTCCACCACTACCTTTGAATAGAAGGACAAATTGCAGCACTTCATACCTCTTGCATTGAGTCAAAGCTGAATTATTCCCACTCAGGATCCCTGAGCCACTGCAGATGAGCAGAGGTGTCCCCAGCCCAACTTTTCTGTGGCATTGAGTCAAGGCTACAAAAGCAGCTGAAACTCTGCTGTACTGCCTGGCAATCCTAAGATTCACCTTCTAGCCACAGAAATCTTACCCTCATAGGTGTGTATTTAAAAAAAAATTGTTTTGAGGAATCTCTTCAGTCCCCTGGTGGTTAGTTTCTAGTCCTGAGCTTTGCCTGTATATCATGCCATTGGCATAAGCTTAGCTATTGCAGTCATAAAGCAAGAAAGGGTTTGTAGGTGGCCTAAAGTTTTTCCAATCTGTACAGCACCAACACATTTTAATATATAGTAACATGTTTGCATTTAAATTTTATATGTGCATACCTATGTATACATGTGTAAATTTGAAGGGCCATTATGTTAAATTCTTAGACTGCTTTGAAGTGCATTTGTTGCAACAACGGAATAAATTGGGAAAATTATTTTTGACACTTTCAGTTGCTGGCTGTTTGCAGTGCTTAGTGCTCAATCCTCAGGGAAGAGATCCTGTCTGGCACAGGTTTGCCAGCTGCCCTGGGTGCACTCAGATCATTTGTTACAGCACCTACATTTTCACAAGCCAGCCTGATTCCAGAGCTACTGCTAAGTTGCAAGGGAAGATTTCAGCCTGTAGACTTTGATCAATACCTATGCAGAGATATATCAGTTAAGAGTGTAAAAAAATTCCTATTCTTAATATAAAAGTCTTACATTTTTCCCCATTCTTTTCCTGAAAGGTTCACTGAGGAACTGGGAAATTATTGGTCTTGTGATATATTTGCTGTGAAGTTGACTTGTACCTGAACGTGTGTCTGAGACATTCTAGGCACTGATTATTTTGCTATAAAGCATGTTCATATGCAGGACCAGGTTTTTCAGATACACAGAATTTACCCTGATGTGGCTGCTAGACATTTAGAAATCCTGGGCATCTGACTAGACTTCAAATTCAACGTGGCTAAAATAGCCAGGGGAAAATGAATGTTTGTCTGAGAAACTTGCCTCTACAACATCTGCCTTGATACAGCTTTACCATAAAAAATCAAAGAGTAAAACAGAACTATGTAAACAGGAGAACAAAACCCCACATTTTTTCAATGTGTGAAAATTATTCTCCCCGCAATAAGGTTTACTCTCCTCAAGAAACTGGCATAAACTCTACTGTGACTCCCCAAGGGATCTATTGATACCAGCAAATCCACCCAAAAGCAGTCACTTAAGGAGTTCCTTGATGTTTTCCAGAGTCATTTGAACTTCTGGGATTTTCAGTCTGAAATCCTGTTTCCAGACATCTGACCCCTGCATACTGTACAGCCCTTGAAAATGTTTATTTTGAACTCTGAGACCCTCTTTAGCAAGGCTACTAGAGGACTCCTGTACAACAACAGTAATCACCATTTTTCTCAGAGTGGAATCAAAGACTGGCCAATTAGACTGGTGCAAGGCAGTGTTTGTGTATGAGTTATAACTAATGAGGAATTGAAAGAGAATTGTTCCATTCCCAGGTTAAGCACTGCTGGCAAAATTAACAAATGTGATTCCTTTTTTCCCTCAAGGCATGAAGCTGGAGAAAAAAGCAAGACGAGAAGGAAGCAGCTTCTGCATTTTTGTTCTAATCAGCCATGCGTATTAGCGTATAAGGCAAGACAGGAAGGTAATATGAGAATCAGGCAAGCAGCCAGATGACATTGTGTAAAGCATCTTTGTATAACTGCCAGCTAGTGTCTTATAATTTTGAACACTGAAGTTTCTATTTAGCAGTGTTGATTGAATGGTGGGAAAAAAAAAAGTCCAGGCAAGGATAATGTCTGTAATCAGCACTGCACGATTGCTATTGTCTATGCTTGGTACACTTAATGGAGAAGCTAATTACCATGTGTTCATTTTTTATTACGTTTACTATATTGCATAGAGAAGTAATATGATTTTTTTTTTCTCCATGGATTTACAGAAAACAAACAACACAAACAAAACCATGATGGATCCCCCTCTCCACCCCCAACCCTAATTAATTCTCATTAGGGCCACCGTTTTTATTTCCAAGAGGAAGCCAGAAGGCGAGGATAGCATGCCTGATGAGCTCCCTAACCTAGCCCTGTGTGTGCTTGGACTGGGCTGCTGATGGGTTTGAATGTGACAGGAAGGAAACTGCACAAGCCCAATGCACAGTCGTTTCATTTAACTTCTCTGTGACACATTCATATACCTACCATTTCCCATGCAGCTTTACAAAAATAAAAGGGCAAAGTACTCCTGAAAATTAGTGGACTGACAACTTTTTTCTGCACGGTTGAAAAAGAGCAATGCTGTGGAGGCACACCCCAGGAATGACATGACAGTGCCCTAAAAATTTTTAACCCAGTCTTAGAGACTGGGAGAATGTTGATCCCTCTCTGATCCTCAGACCATCCTCTGAGCCTGTCTAGTGCAAACCACCTGCATTCACCCTCTTTTGGGCTGCTGTTGTGGGGCATCAGCAAAGGCAGAGGCCCCTGCAGGACACCACCTGCAGCAGTGCTTCCTTTTAATCCATGGCTTCGTGGGCTGAGCCCATCCTTGGCTCAAGCCTCTGCTCCAGGAGGGAAGTGGGCACCCACACCTTCAGCAGGTGTCTTGGACACCAACCAAGGGACTCTCAGTTCTTGGTAGGGCTTTTCTTTGTGTAAAATACTTGAACAGCTACCATGAGAGGGATTGGAACTCTGCCTTAAAGGTAAGGTGGGAGCTTGGCTATTGACTCCTTCTTCCCCACTCACCTTTCCTGTGAATAATTATTCCATGAAACGTGAGCATAGAGGGCCTTCTTTGAATTGTGTCTGTGTGAATTCATACCTCACCTAAAGTCAGTGTATGAATTTCAGTGAGAGCTGTGCCCATAGGGGTCTGATTTTAAGTGTGTTTGGGAACTACAAGATGGTGGTGGTGATACCAAGTAAGATGTTTCTGAAGTGCCTTTGTCTCCCTAACTTGTTTTGGAAAGTAGTTCTGTACAACTATGAGCAATGTCTGATTTGCATTGCCTGTGCTTGGAGGGTTAGCAGAGGTGTTAGCATAACCTCTGCCAAACTAGTGTGACACTATTGAGTGCCATGAATTGCTGCATGGCCCCTGGGAGAGGTTAGGATCCTGCTCAGGTCCTGTTACTCTTCCTGGAGGGATCAAGTTCCACATTCATGCTGTGTTTCGAGAATGCACAAGGTACAGTGTCCCAGGGACCTGAGCAGCAATTGTTGGATGCTGATTAGACCAATACTAAAACCAAAGGACAGTTGAAAAAATGTCACCCAAACCGAACTGAGGGCTAATTTTAACAAGCAGGTTCACAAAGTCTGGTCCTCCCACACTGAAGTAAATAGGAAGATGTTACAGTATTTATAGGCTGGATTTCACAAAGCAGAAACAGCTAATGCACTCTCTTTATTAGGCATATTTGCACTCCCCAGTGCATCCAAATTGCTATATATTTCAAGCCTTATTTAATTTTTAATACAGCAACCTGTTATGTAATCAGATATATTTTGAGAGAAACTTATTATTGCATCTTACAGTCTGACTAGTTTCCCTGTGAGAGTTCAGCAAGCTATTGTGTGTGGCTTTTATGGACAGGGTCTCCTCTCCTTTTCTCCTGCCAAAACTGAAATTAGAATATCCTACTCAAAGTATATTAAGCACAAAGAAGCAGTGTCTGACAGAGTGGTGGATAAGAAGACGGATTACTTCTCTGCTACACAGAGAGGCAGTGAAGACTTCCTCATCTACTAATGAAGATTTTGAGGTGAAAAATAGGCTGTTCCTCCATATGGTCCTGTAGTGCTGCCACAGAGTTAGGCAAGGTAAGAAGGAAAGACCAGACGAAGATAAAACATTTGACAAAACATTTCAGTGCCTGTGAGACATGACTAGAAGGTCTCTAAAGAGTATGGTTGCTCCTAGGTTCATAAATCTTAAACCCATGGAATTGAGATGTGTAAGACAAATCTGGCCAGGGATCCTACATTTCTCTTTTGCCCTCTTACACTGTGGGAGATGGGATTTTGGAGGGATGGGTTTAATAATAACCTACATTGCAGTTGCAGTTGTGTTTACATTCATTATAAGTAAGCTTCCTCATAAAACGGAAATTTAAATATTTGAGAGAAATCTATAGCGGGCTTCTGTCTCTGAATCAGTGTATGGTGCTGAACAGAAGGTACACCTTACCAAAGGTCAGCTTCGCTCATCCAGAGAGGGGAGGAGCAGGAATCACAAGCTTCAAAGTAGGGAGGAAAATCTTTATGATTCCAGGGCATCTTCCCCGGGATGGTAGGTGCTGTAAGGGAGCAAACCCTCCTGCTTTTTCTTAGGCTTTCATTGGACTTTTGTTTCTCATCTAAGAAAACATAAAGTTTTTTTTTCTGAGGTCTCTTAGATGCACGATTTACAGGCTACTTAGGAATCTTCTTGCATAAAGCCACTGCCTGAGTAATCAAGTCAGTGTCTACAGACAGGACCCTCTCTGAGGTGTGGTCTCATTTGGTATTCTCGTTGTAATCTCCTGCTTCCTAAATACCTTAGCTGAGAGAAAGAATCGATTGAAATGTCTTTTCTGCAGATGGAATTTCAAGTTTCTGAAGTAATGGACATTTTTGCATATAAAGGATCTGCTTTTACTGAAAAAGATTTCTTCCAAGAAAAAATAAAACAGAGAAACAATCTCACCATTCTGTAGTTCTGTTACAGAACATCAAAAACTTAATTGTGTGTTTGGACTGTGGTGATAACAAAGGACATATTGAAGAAAACAGTGACTAAAATCATAGAAGTACAGTTGTTTGGGCCTTTTATGAAGGAATAAGCTTTCAGATGGCTCCTATGGTCACCTTTCCATGTCTATTGTCAGAAAGATGCTCTCAGAGTGTCTTCTGAGTTCTTCTGCGAGGGGTAGGGGGAAGACAAATGAATAAAATACTTAAGGAAATACCCCATATGGCCTATTTAGTTATAATAGTAGGAGAACTTAGCCTGAACTACATTCACAAGACTGTTTTCTGTATTCAAAATAAGTTTAGAATTGGTTCTCTTGAACTATTTAACAGTATGCAATGCATGAACATCGATTCAGTACAGTATTTAATTTGTCTCTGTGGCTTTTCTTACCCTTACTAATTTTAGATAGTGTTTTCATCACAATATTCAGTTTGATGTAGTGAAAACTTATGGTACCACCCATAGATTAAGGTAAATGTTTTGCATTCAAAAAGTAAATATATGTCTTGCAGTACTTTTTCTATCCTCTTCCCCTTGATGAGATAGTTCTGTAATGTAATTTAATATACAGAAAAGTACTGAAATAGAAGAGGAAATTTAGTGTGACATATCTGGCAGGGAATCCAGAGGGCACAGATCTCAGTTTGAATGTCCATTCTGCCTGCCAGATTGGCAGTAGACTGGACCACTGTAGATGGACTAAGTGCTTAAATGAGTGATGCATTTACTTTGGTTTTTTGTCATGCCCTTCATCTACCATTAGATCTGGTAACTCTTCACAGGTAGATTTGTAGATCATGGCACATGTTTCTTCAATCCTCTTTCACCAAGGGCTAAGTTTGGTGTGGCACTTGGGATGGGATAAGAGCACACAAGCAAGCTGCACTGACACAATCACTCATTAAGGTGTTCTGACATTTTGGATTGAAGATCACTCATCATCCTCTCTGATATTGAAGCCCAGCACAGACACACTCAGGAGGATTGCTTCTTCTTTGTTACCACAGACAGGAAGGCTTGGATTTTGCAAAGTATTAAAGGGATATCAGGCTCTGATAAAAAAAAAAGACAAAAAAAACAAACAAACAAAAAAAAAACAAACCCACCAACAACAAAGTCTTTCTCAATAAGAAAAAAATTTCACTTCAATTACATGTGATCTGGCCATTTAAAATTTATGGCCCACACTACATTTGATTTTCCACTTTCTAAGGTCTTGCTAGTGCTGCAAGACATATTTTTAATCAGATTTCAAAGCAAATACAGTTTATTATAGGGCTGATATTTTGGAAAGGATTAGTTCTGCTCTGGCACTTCTGCAACTATTAATTTTTATTCAGCCATCATGCAACCCAGAATACTGTATCTTATGGATATATTTTAAGGCAGTAAAGTGGTGTACACTAGTGGTCCCATTAGTGGAAAGTGTTGAATCTAGTGCATTTCTAAGCACTCCACTCTAATCTTTCTACCACTATGTATAGAAGGCATTAATGTGTTGTTTTAATTTGAGACTCAGATGCTCAAAAAGCTCTCATCAAGAACAATTTCCAAGCTGTGCAAGATAGAGGAGATAAAATAAAGCACTAAAAATAAATAATTCAAGACAAATTTTATTCATTATGCCATGTTTTCTGTGGGCAATGGTTTGTGTAATTTCTCCTACAGTGCCAAGCTGAGGAACATCTCCTTATGAAGGAGCTTAGCCTTTGGCTTCTCACAAAATGTTTGATTTATGTACTTGAATCCTTATATCAAGTTAAGTTTAAATCTGTCTGACTGTCTCTCCTTGTTTCTGTCACCTTAAAAAATGTGGAAGAAACCACTCCCTCCCATGGACACACCAATTCTCAAGCTTCTCTTAGGAAAGGAACACTCCATTTCTTCGCTCTTTAATCAAACATATTTTGTTAACTCTGTTTGCATTGCTTGCAAGGAACTTGGAAAAACAGATTTTTTTCCAGTTTGAAACAGTGGTTTCCTTTGAAGTTGTAAACTTCTGGCCTAGTCTGACCTTCTTTTCACATGAAATTTATCTTGAATGGAACTTATGTAACTTCCTTTGGGTAGGAAAATTGCACGTGTTTTAAAACATGCTGGCTAGCACATTTCTGATTTATAAGATAATATGATTGTTATTCATATTAAATCATAAATTATTAACACTCAGAATATAAAGTAACTCTCTCTTTTCCAAGCAGGATTCAAAGTACCCCAAATAATTTTGAATATTCAGAGTTACTGATTTTATTCCACCTACTCATGGCTTCCTTCCTTCATTCCTCAAGTATTTTTGTCAAGTAGACAATTATCTGGCACCAAAGGCTATCTGGAGCTTGTTCAGATATGAAGACGTTCTACAGGGTAAGTCTTTGTCCTATAGCATATTTCTCACCAGCTAAGTAGAAAAATTGCATCCAGATCCAGCATTTGGGTAACAGTGATGACCATAATATTAAGCCACAGCTGATTACAGTGATGTACTTGTACCAGCTGGCCTTTTCTTATCAATGTCTCCCATTGTAAATCCCCACAGAGGTTTATAAAGAAAGTAGCATTTTGCAGTCTCTCTAAGCTGGTGTGCCTTTTGCACAGAGCTCTATTCCCACCTCTCTGTAACCGTTGCTAGCAGTGTTCAGCAAGGTATGTAAGAGATAAGGTTTTACTAGGCCAACGCTTATGATTTGTAGAAATTGTTCTCACAGGCAGTAAATTCTTTCAGGCTAGCAAGTCCTCGGCTGGTTCTGAGGAATAAAGACTTTTTCCTTCAGATATGACACAGAAATTCCAAAGTATCTTTAGGCCTATTCGTCACCATTTTTAAAAGTAATTATTGTCACAGCAATATTTTAAAGGCATTATATTTTGCTTTCCCAGCCAGTGGTTTTCTTTGTCCGAAGGTTATTCAGACTGATAATGTATGCTTGACCTTTGGTTTGGGAAGGGAAAAAATAGGCCCAATACCTCCCATCTGAGTTTGCTTCTCCATTAGCATTTCCTTTCTCTCTAAATCACTCACAGGTCTGGTGCTGCCCTAGCTGTTGAGAAAAGACAGGCTGGAGAAATCAGCAGGTGATCAGGAAAGCACTTAGAGGTGATGGGCTGCTGCTTCAAAAGGCGCTTGCATAAATAAATCTGCATCAGAGGGCAGAAGGGAAATGAAGCTCAAAATCTGGCTGTCTGCCTGCACTTCCCAGGCCCACGGTAGTGTTACTGCTAAGTGGGAACAGGCAGAAGTGATTTTGCTTTTCTCTCTTCTCTTTGGACAAGCCATGGGAAACCAATGCATCCATTCAATAGAAACCTGGTGAGCACTGGCAGCAAGAGGCATTCCTTTGGCCCAGGAGATCCCAGATACTGAAAGGACAGACTGAAACCTAACAGGTCTTCAAGCCCTGCTGATGTCAGCTATCTCTGGCCTCCTGGGTTTTCCTTCATCAAAGTCTCTCTCTGACCTCCTGCTCAGCTTCTGGCAGGTAAAGCACTTTGCAGGAAGGTTGTTTCAACATAACTTTTCGTAGTCTTTATAAAGCTGGGTGGTTCAGATGGTAGAGCAATGCATTGAGGTCTCTGACTACATAAAGCCATCAATCCTTTCCAGATGTGGAAGCAACAGATAGAGGCAAGTAGGCTTGGAACTGCTACATACAGAGCAAAAACTACAGAATATGAAAAAAACAAAGGAAATAAGACATGATCAGGGACAGTTCAAGTGTATATGACAACAAAATTGTTATTAGAGCAAAAGCCAGGTGGAGGGAGATGATTAATAATGATGGTAGCATGCAGGAGGAAGAGAAGTAGGAAGCAGGAAGTACAAAGGACGAAAGGAAAAATGTTAGGATTGTTCTGCAAGCTGCCATCATACTATAATTAAAGGGATACTCTAAAGACAGCAAGAATAATTTAAGTAAGAAAAAATAAAGGAAAGATTTTCCGGTCTGGACTGGAAGAAACAAATCTGATTTGGAGAGCACCAGCTATCAGCAAATTAATTAATCAGGTAGCAGAACTGAAGTAAGCATGCCATCGATTAGACCAGCATTGATATCATACTGAACACCATCACAGAGCAGGATTTCAGTTTTCTGAGTTCCGAAAATATTTCCTTCAGGCTGTACACGATTCTGCATTTAAAGAAGAAAAAGAGCAGGCTTTCTTTTTTTTCCCTCTCTTTCCTGGGCTTTGAAGTAAGGCAAAGTCACTTCATTTAGTTTCTTTCCCATGGCTCCCTTCTGGAAGGCTTTTAAAACATACTTTCAAAAGTACTGGGGTTTAATGATCTGACACTGCTCCCACTGAAGTCACTATTGAAATTCCCCTTGACTTCAGGTTCTAAACAAGCTAATGAATAAGGTGAAAAATAAGTAAAAGATATGTGAGATTGAAGCTGTAACCAACAGGGATTTTAATTTCAGTTCCTGTAGAACAAGTTTTAAAATAAAAATAGAAGCCTCAATACCCATTTCCTAGATGACTGCCTGGATACTCAGATTCCTGGTCATTCTGATATCAATATTGTGACCACTTATTTGCTCTCTGCCAGTCAATCAAATACAGAAGAAAAGGTCTTGATTTAAGTTCAGGAGAGAATGAGACATTTTTGTAACAACAAAAAAATTGCAGTGCTGAGCAAACCACTTCCACTAGCTCCCTTTTTTGGTCTACTTTTATTCACATGTCCTGGCAGATGTAAGCACAATTTTGTGGGACAGAAAACATATCAAAATAACAAACTACTATTTTCATCAAAACAACATTTCTCTGTGCAGCATCCTTCAAAGGATAGGTTTCCTTCCCTGCTGTCTTCATGTGATTCGCCTACACAAATATTGATAGCAATAAACATGAGATGTGTTAAAAGAGAGAAAATGGAATAAAAATGCCCAAACTTTCTAAAAGCTCTGTATTTCTAATTTTCAAAATAAATGATGCATCACCCCTGAAGTACAAATGAAACAGATCTTACAGGCAGACTTATTACTACCTTGTTTTTCAGTCCACATTAAAAACTCTTGATTAATGACCTCTCTTTCAGGCATTATCTAATTTACTCATTCTCATGGTCAGCTATATAGCCAGCTTTTATAGCTGTGATGAGACACCCACCTGCACTTTTGAAATTAATTTTCTCTAATTACTGACAAGTAGACATCAAGTTTGGGATGCTTATGGATGATCACATATGGGCATCTAAAGATAGAAGAAACAAGTAATTGCCTTTTAGTAAGATTAGTACCTTCCAAAGGGGCATAAGTTAGATTCTGTACTTCTGCTCCTTCTGGCTACTTGTGCCTGTCAACCTGACTAAGAAAATACATATTCTTCATGAAAAATTTCATCTGTCTGCTGTGAACCATGATTTAAGAAAGAGGAAGACAACCTGGAGGGTTCAAGGAAAGGAGAAGCCCAAAAACCTGCTAGAGCATGATACTAAACAAGAGAAGTAAGTGTTCTGGATGACTTTTCCTTTTTTTTTAAATACATGCAAGGAACTATAAAAGGTCAATAATGAATAGTCTGAATAAACAGTTGCATGCAGGATTCATGCCATTGTCTCATTAAGGCATCTGCTGATATTTACCAGCTCACAACAGCAGGGTTAATGCAAACTGTGTAATTTCTTTCCATATTGCCCTTTCAAATAATAGACATTACTCTTAATGGAAATATCACAGAAATGAAAAGCCAATAGTAAGTGAAAATTTCACAGTGTTATGGTGCTAAAGCAGTGTCAGCAGCAATTTAAAAGTGTTTCCATTTAAAATTTAATGAATATGGTCAGACACTGGAAAGCAGCATAAATGCTGTGCTGGTCAGGCAATGTCCAGTTTTCTTAATTGGCTTCAGGCCTGATTTAAATTCTGTCCAATTCAATGGGACTCCTTCCAGTCACTTCACTGGATGGTACCTCTGGTCCTCAATGCTCTAGTGTTATGTGCCTAGGAAATATATTAGATTAGTGGTAAAAGTTGTCATGTATCCAAGGGGTCATTTACTTCTTTCTCATGTAAAGAGAGTGATTTTCTGAACACGAACAGACTGGGTTTGTGAATATTAAAAATTACTGTTATGCCCTCCATAATTTATCACTCAAATTGCACCTTTAGCTATATTAGGTATGCTCAAGGATCCTCAAAGACTGTGTGATTAAGTACTCAGTAAGTTAACTAAGAGCTTGGCTTCTCATTTCCTCACATCTGGAAGGATCATTTACATTTGTGAGATTTGTTATTTATTTCTAGAATATTTGCAAGGTCAGAGCATATAGGAGTCTGAAGTTACCTACCTGGACCTAAACTTCTCAATGGTTCATAGGCTCAGAATAAAAAAAGTCATGCCTATCTTGAGCAACTTATAGCCCATGGAGAAGAGAAGTGAGCAAATAACTGGGTCCAGGAGGTTCAGGAGGGTGTTGCTGGCTGGTATAACAGGCAGTAGCCTCAACTCTTCAGCAGCAGATGCAATTGCCAAGTCTCTGGTTTGTTTTAATGTTACTGACATCATGGCAAAGGTGCTTTTCCAAGAGGACTTGAGGGAGATCAGTGAAGGAGCTTTAGGGTTGTGTTCAGGGAACACCTCCTGTGCCTGGGAATGACAGCTCCAGCTTGAAAGTCTACCAAGAGATGGATTGCAGGCTGGCAGCTGGGGTGATCAGAGTGGGGAACAAGCCTTCCAGCAGCGTGTGAGCAATGATAGATTAAATTGTTTTTAAACCATTAGAGATCCTCAGGTGAAAGACACTGGATGATTACAAATAATCCTGAGAAAGCAAATGCTGAATATAAAGCTGGCAATGGTGCTTCTGGAGGAGGCAGGGCATGCACCATGGCTTCCACTGATACAAGTCTGGTCAACTTCTTTGTCCTGTGCAAAAATTTCCTTTCCTGTCCCACTTGTTATCTTTAATAATTAGAAAATCAAATCATTTTAGTACAGTGAATGTGTTATTTTTTAAGAAAATGGAACTTCTTCTGAATATTAATGACAGTTATAGTTTTTATTTGAACCTGTCTTGATTTTATTTTTCTGATGTTAGTTTGATTATTAAAGTGTAGGCTAGTGACAATGTGAAGTGAAATCAACAGTGTGCCTTGAATTTAAATATATCTTCTGTTTTTAACAAAAGTTTTTATTTGCGACCATTGGAAAAAGACAACTGAGAAGTCACAATATAAGTAATACTCTCAAAATGTGTTTTAAAAGCACAAATTATTTCAGAAATTCATGTGCACATCCTGTCAATTTTGACCTCTGTGATCTCCAGGAAGCCAGATTTTACATAGCTCTATACCACATACATTCTAGGACCAAGTTGTTTCAGATTACTCCACTCCTAATCCGAGTATATGCTGCCCCATTCCTTCTCCATACCTTCTCCATATCTTAGACCAAACTCGAAAAATATTGCTCTGAGCTGTATGGGAAATTAACCTGACTCATGGTTATTCACTCTGTAAATAGACCATTAACTCTGAGGCAAGGGTTCAACATAGATATATGTAGTCATTTTTATGCTTTTGGCATTATAATTCATGTGCCTGCTATGCAAGCAAATGTGCAGAAAAATCCATGGACATATTTGTGGAAATCCCTGACCTTCCAAAATGAATGGGAATCTTACTGAAGATTCAAGTAGAAATGGGTTCCTCATTATTCCTTAAGCTGATTACCACCAGTCATACTGGCGACAGTTTACCACCCTCCTAGTTTCCCTTGAAAAGCAGAATAGATAGATAGCTCTTCCATTTCCAACAACATCACAATTCTGATGTTGTTTTAAATATGTTAGCCATCATTTCCTTCTCCTGGTATGATCCTAGGTGCAAGATAAAAGTGATTAAGTGTTTAATGAAGTTGAGAGGATGATGCGCTAGTCAGAGTTTCATGTATTAAGCTTTACAGAGCTGTACAGAGAGGGCCTAGTACTGATAGAAAATATATACCTGTAATTTGCTAATGACTTAGTGGAGACTGTGGGTGCTTGATCTCTTACACAGCCTCCACTTGGAGCTGGCCCCATGAAAGCACTAGCTTGGCAGGGCTGAGAGAGCAAGCAGCTTGTGTAAACCATTACCTATGCAAACTCGTCATTTTGGCTGACAATAAGAGACAGTGGGAAGAAAATAATTAGACTAACCATGCTGAGTGTCCGCATCAGAGGACAAAAAAAAATCAAACATAGAAATATGAATGGGTTTTTTTGGTGGTTTTTTTTTAGTTTTAATAATCAGACTAACAGAAAAAGAGGCAATGAGAAAACAAGGATTTATGTCAGACTGGAAGTCCTCATTATCAACCCGCTACGTTGAGATGGAAAAAAGAATTCCTGCAACTCGATTCTTCACAAGTAAACTCTGATTGCTAATTATTTGCTAAATTTCCTGCTGATGTTCCCTGAGTGTAGGAAGGCTTGATGAAAGTTTCTGATGCTTGTCTTGTCAGCAGGAGAGAAGAAAAAGTGGGCCAGATTAGTTCAGAAAGGACCCTCACTGCTCATCACTTACATTTTCACTGAACATGCATTGACACTTGTCTGCCACCAGGTTCACAGCATCCCCTCAGCCTTCCTTCACCATGAACACTTGAAGTACAGATGCTCAGGTTCTCTAAAAATGTATGGCAATAAAAAACCTCTGAAAAAAATAAACACTGATATCATGTCACTCATCTTCTACAGTCTCAAGAATAGAGGAGAACTATTGCCTGTCAGAAAATTATTGTAACAGGTACAATCACTTTTACCTGTCTATCACCTCTCCTCACACTCTTCAGCCAAACTGAAAGTAATAAATTATCACTGTCCAGTGTTATTTGATTTTTGGTATTCAGATGTGTCCCAGCACACAGCTTACCTGGAGAGCTACTAGGACAGTATTTCCCATACTTCTGTAACAGTATTATGCATCTATACAGAGAGAGGCCTGTGGTATCAGACAAAGGTCAGTTTTTCAATGACATTGAATGACAGCTGCAAAATTGCATAGGAGGAAAATTGCAGAGGAGGAGCAGGGGCTGGAATCTGGGTTCCCTGTGCCATAGAGAGGCCTCTGTACAATCTAAGCACACTAATAATCACACCTGGTCTCCTTTTCCTTCCTGATGAATATTATTCCATGCAATGTGGTTAATAATTAATGGGAGGAAATTAGAGGACATTTCTTGTCCTCCTCTCATTTTATGTCAACTACCATAATTAGGAGATGGTCTTACAGCTATTCTTTCTTAGGAAAAAGAAGAATCAGTAATTTGGGGGTTGTGTGAGTCATCAGCTAGGCAGAATTAACACCCATAAATCCATGGGCTCTAATGGAATGCACCCGTGACTGCTGGGGGAGCTGGCAGATGTTGTTGTTATGCTGCTCTCCATGATCTTTGAAAAATTATGGAGAATGAGAGAGGTGCCTGATGACTGGAGGAATGACAATGTTACTTCTATCTTCAAAAAGGGCAAGAAGGAGAACCCAGGAAACTACCAGTTAGTCAGCTTCACCTCCATCCCTGCAATGATTATGGAAATGGTCATTCTGGAGGTTGTCACCAAGGATATAAAAGAAAAGAAGGTCATCAGGAATAGTCAATGTGGACTCATCAAGGGGAAATCTTCTGTGATGACATGCAGAATGGATTGGTGAGGAGAGAGCAGTGGATTTGTCCACCTTGACTTCATAAGGGTTTTGCACTGTCTCCCATGATATCCTTGCAGGTAAGCTCAGGAGATGTGGATTAGATGAATGCACAATGAGGTGGATCAAGAGCTGGCTGAATGGCAGAGCTCAGGGGGTTGTGATCAGCAGAGTAGGAGGCCTGTAGGCTGTGGCATTCTCTGGGGACCAACAGTAAGTCCAGTCTTATTCAATTTATTTATCAGTGACCTAAACAATGGGATAGAATGTACCTCAGCAAATTTTCTGGTGGTACAAAACTGAGGGAGTGGCTGATACACCTGAAGGCTGTGCTGCCATTCAGTGGGACCTTGACAGGCTGCAGAGTTGGGCAGAGGGAAACTTAATGAGGTTCAGCAAGGGCTAGTGTAGAGTCCTGCACCTGGGGAGGAATAACCCCAACTACAGGTACAGGCTGGGGACTGACCTATTAAAGAGTAGCTCAGAGTAAAACCCACCATATTTCCAATCCAAATAATGTTGCATCTTCACTGTATCTGAGAAACAGACGTATACATAGTATACTATCCAGGTACATTTGAAGAGCAAATAGAAAATATCTGAAAGGAAGTTTGGCATCTGCTCCAAGCACAGATTTTTATAATTTTTAAACAGACAAGCTGATTACCTGTGACTTATGAGGAACTTTTTATAGTTATATGAAAGCTTCCAAAAATCTTAGGCTACCCTAGTAGTTTTTTATGCCAGTGAGATCGGTCGAGATAGATAAAACAAGCAACAAAAATTTATAGCACTCAGGAAGTGTTGAGCTACTGAGAAGTGATGATGCAGTGAATTAATGACTTAGTTTATTATATTTTTTCCTTATGACTTTGCATTAGAGGGGCTAGCTCTATAGACACAATTTTATTCAGATCACATAATGTTCAGTGCATTAGGTTTAATGGGCCTACTTCAAATGAGATTAAAGAAGTCATATTTTAAAAAAAAGTATGCTGGAATGATTAAAAATACCTAACTTATTTTTATTTTCCTTAGCTTTTATGTCTAGAATTTCTTCTGCCATGAGAATTGGAAGAATGACTTTTATTTTTTCCCTAGTTAGTATAATTTTTGAGGCTTTAGAATACTGTGCTTTCTTCAAAAGAAACATTCATGTATTCTGACCCTTCTGAAATATTCAGAATTCAGTACCCTACAGTGACATTACTTATTTTCTGGGTAATTAGTTTATTTCCAAGTATCATAATATGAAATAAAAATGTGTAACTCTGTTCAATATATAAACTTAATGACACCAGGGGTGAGAGAATCAGGAGTGCAGGTAAACAAACAATGAAAACTTGTGGCTATCTCACAATGACCTCTTTGTGGGTTATGTTAAACTCCAACTTCTTGGCAAGCTCCTATTCCTCCTTCTGCATGCATCTAATTTATATCTGTTCTGGAGGCCACATTTGAAGCTAACATAATTTTCACAGAAAATCAGAAGGTTTCATGGACGGTTTCCAATGTTTAGCTCTGCATGAGAGAGGTGGTGCTTAAATTTATGATTAAAGAATTTTCCTCTGGAAAGATTTCCTTGAAAACTTGAAGCTAGAAATTGCTGCAACTTTGAGGAGAGAACAAAAGAATGGGAATTAGTTATTTTAAAAGTTTGCTTACAGATGAAGGCTTTCTCTGTCATATTACTGAAACCTAAGCACTAAAATTCAGACATAGTTTTTGCCTTAAAACTGCATTCTGCAGCAAAATGCTCTAACGTAACACCTCTGACAGAAGTCTTGGGCAAAGAGAGAGCGTTGTTGTGATCCAGCTTTGTATCAGCTTTGTATTGCATTGTTGAATTCACAATTGCTAATCTGTGTAAAATATCATAGATGAGCAGCCAGGCTTAAAAGTTACTGAGTCGTTATGGCAATGCCATTAGAGCCACTGCTTGAAAAAGCCTGGTTAATGCATCTGCATATGAAGACTTGCAGCATGGTGTCTGGGATAATCATTCATGCTTGAGAAACTGTCCATAGCTTTTCAGACCCTCAGAATTCATTCATTCTTAAGATCAAGAAAAACAATAAAAATTTATATATTCTCATACAAAACTAATCATATCCTTTTGTGTTCTGTTGATCATTCCCATAGGGAAAAACTTTTCTTTCTGGTGCACTAAAACCAGAATGTTCAGTGCATGTCCCTCCACAATGTTTGGAAGGTACTAAAGGGAGAGTAAGTATTTAACTCACTTTTCCATCCATTTCTTTGAGGCACAGCATAGCCCTGTAAGTCCCCCAGTTCTCTATTAGTGACCACAGTCTGTTTTGGGCTTCCCTCAGGTGCACCTAGGGGACCATATCCACACACTCCAACCTTTTGACAGTAAGATGTGATCACACAATATTTGTAAATCTCTGCATCCAAGTGTGTGGCTGAATCTCTCCTGAATTGGTAGGGTGTGTTTCTATCAGGATAAGTTTTGATCTCACCTGCATTTCATAGTCAATCCTGCAAATAAATTGGAAGGAAGCTAACTCTTTTGCTACTACCAGAGCCTTTTAGTTTATTTCCTTTGCTGCCCGAAGGAGGTTTTGTTCCAAGCTAAGTAAGACCTCAGAGCCCATTATTTTTTCCTTGCATTTTTCCCTCAGGGTTGAGTAAAGTTCAACCCTTAAGATGACGAAAGTCACAGTGCTCCTGGCAGAATTGGCCCACTGCACAGCAGCAAAGTGAGAGGCACAAGTTTGCTTGGTTCATTGCATACCGAGTCATGCCACACCGCAACAAGAAAACCATTACTGTATCTAAGAGGAGAAAGAAATGACTTCTTAATTTGAAAATTACTTTTCTGTGTGAGGGTTTTGACAGGGAGGAAAAAGGACTAGAGGAGATAAAGTGTCACTCTGCTGAAAAAAATCATTTTGTAAACATGAAATATTGATCTAGCATGTATTGTGTGAGTGTTTGCTGTATGTGTATATTGAGTTCTAAATGTTGCACATTCAGAAAAGCCAAGTTAGAAAAATCACACAGGGGTGTATACACAGAAAGCCACAATCTGGGCTGTCTGGAAAAGCATGAAATGTTTATCTAGACGGGAAGAAAATTCTCTTTCATATTGCTGAAAAAGGTTTTTGTGGCCACAAGTTTTGTGTTAGGAGGATTTAATGCTATCTAAAGTATCCATAATCTGCGTTTTTATGGTTAATTAATATAGCTGATCTGGCAAGTGCTTTCATTGGAATTTGTCCTTTGGTTTTTCTCTTTCCTTTTTCTTGACTTCAATAGAAATTTCTTTTGCATCCCTGAAAATGGGAACATTTATACCCACATCTGTTTATAGCTCCATAATTTAAAGTACTGTCTCTAATTTTTTTTTTGCTGTCTGGCCATTTTGCAATATATTTAGGACTTCCCTATATTCCTACACTTACGTGAGATGGTCATAGTCTAAATGCACAGCAGACTAAGAAGAACTTAATTACAGATGGGCCATTAAAAGCACATTGATTTTCACTTAAAAGCATTAATTCTTTGCTTTTTATAAATAATGTGGTGCAACCTCCTCAAATTTTCAGTTCTACCTGTCTCTCTCATCATTAAAAAAAAAGTTTAAAATCTTTGGTTTTTGAGGCTCTATTGTTTTTGCTTTCACACTTTTCTTTCCAATCATGAGGGTTAGAAAAATATTTCTATAGATACAAATATTTCACATTCTGAAGGAAAAAAATCACTCAAGACTTAAAAGCTTGAGAAAACAAGATTTGCAAAATTTATGAAGCAAAAAAAGAGCTGGCAACATACAGTTGAATACAATGGATGTGCTTGGGTAAATCTTCTAATTCATTGAACAATAAAGATTTTATAACAGATCACATGAATTTTTCATGATGAGGTTACAGTTTTGTCACCATCGTACAAACACTGATACAAGTTAATGTCAGTTATATACATTTTATATGCAAATAATGTAAGTATTAATAATACAGTCCCAATAACACTAGAATCAATAAATTATAAAAATTTTGAAAGTGTCTTTATTAACTTCCTTAAAAACTTGGCTACTATTTTTGTAGCTGGATATAAGGATGGAACAATGGTTATCTAGCAATTAAGACAGAGATTTAAAATAAAAAAAAAAAACCCATGGCTTCCAAAAAACCATAATCAAAGCTATAGTAATGACAGTCAAGCTAAAAGAATGTTCTTCTCATGGCTGAGGAGGAGAAGGAGGTTGGTAAAGAATGGAATCCCAGTTGTCAGTGCTTCTTACCTCTAAACAAGAATTATTCTTCCTCCAAAGTGTTGTGATTACAAAACAAATCTCAGCATCATTCATTTAAAGGGTGCAGCACAATTCTTTGCCAAAGCATTATTGAACCTTTTATTCTTGAAAAAAAGTAGTGATTGCAAAAGTGCTAAAGATGGTAGCAGCCCCCATTCATGATTGTGAAGAGGTAGTGGCAGCTGGGGTTGTGATGGCTCAAGGAAAATTTGTCTCAAGGATGCAGAATATTTCTTCACATAAGATACCAGAATGCAAAATCTGTACGAGATAATCTCTGGAAAGAGAAAACAACCATCTAACAGAATTGGATTTTTATCATTAGACCTAAGGAAAAATATGAGCCTAAAGGCTTCATTCATCAGTGAAGTGTTGGGGCCAACACTACCAAATGACTTTGGAATCCCAAAATTTTGCAAAAAGGAAATTGTCTAATGCCAGACTAAAGTAACAAAGATAGCAGTATTCATCACTGTAAAATGTTCAAATACTGTGGAAATAAAAATTCCTAAGAATAGACTGATTTGAAATGCCACCATGAATAAACTCTTTCATTAAAAATACGAAGTTTTCACTACAAGCACTGCAACAGGGACCTGCATGGACCAGTTACATCCTCATAATTACATTCAGTATCACATTGCTCATTTACATTGAAATTAATCAGATTTACTCTCAAATCCTTATCTTCAGCACTGATTCCTAACAATACATCATTTTACACTTGATTTTTTCCTTACTGAACTGAGCTTAGGAATTCAAATTCTCAGATACTTGAATATACAATTCATATACATACAGCACTTTTGATGAACATCATTAAGATGCTTGTTCTTTTTAATCAATTGCTCAAAAATCAGCATGCTCTTGAGCTGTAACACTCTGTTCCCCCTTGCTTGGGCAGATAAAACTACATGGGACACAGAGTATGTAATTATTTACATGCTTATACCAGAAATAATTTTCTAAAGAGGTTATTGTATTATGAGAGTATTTAATGAAGTACTTTCAGCTTTTGTGTAATTAATGCAAATTTATGTGATGATCTACTATTTTACCAATCACTGACTGTGTGCATTTTAAATTTTTATCATTCCTTTTTTTTGCTGAAAAAAGTTGTTTGCATTATAGTCTTGACTGAGTTTAAATACAGCTGCTTTGAAATTTGCAATTTGTGTTCTGTGGGAAGACCTACAATTGTGAGAAACCAAAAAGAAATTCAGAATGGAAGGGAAAACATCTCCAAATTTTACTGGGAAAGGAAGCCTGGGTGAGAAGCAATGGCTCAGATCTCTTTCCTTAGCTGACTGAATGACAGAGCTATCCTGACCACAGGCATTTGTTCTAACAGCTTTCGTCTTTGGTTTGCCATGCATCAGGAGACCCTGGTGCCAGTGAGGCTGCTTGAATGAGAAGGTGTTTAAGGAGGAAATCCCAGTGCTGTGACACAGCTGGTGACTCTCAATGTCTGTGCTATGCCTATTGCTCATGTGGGCTCATGTGGTGAAAAAATAGTATTTATACCCATGCACAGGGATTTAAATGTGAGAATGAGCACTGAAATACATTTTGATGGTGGCACAATTAAATTGACTTTAGATCTGAATTCATTGTGACACAACCTTAGTATTTTCTACTAAGGAAGAAAAAAGTACATATTTTTGCCCACCCTTTCTTATTGCTTAACCTGTAGTATTTCCATTCAAACAGGATTACAATCCAAGCCTGCTTTCATTTTTTTTTACTGTTTTGTGATTTCCTCCATTTTTCTACGTCTGGTACATGAAGCCACCTTTGCATACAGCCAAACCCACTTTTTACAAGATTAATTTACTCCCTACAGCCATGCCATTACTCAGGATGCAAGCTGATAACCATAACACTTTTTTTTTTTTTCTTTTCCATAATTTTCCCTGTCTATACCAACTAGATCTGCAGAGCTTTCACCAAGCTTCAATCCCTTGACTAACAGAGCTGTATTTTGATGCAATTTTGTGGTCATGGAAACTAACAGACACTGCATTGGGTTAGTTGTTTTATGCATAGAGATCTAAATTACCCTGCTGAAGTACACTAGCCAGATAAATCCATCTTCCTTTAGGTGATTTTCAGAAACTGAAAATTGCCATTAAAATATCAAAACTGTGCATCAGCTGAGATAGAACTTCTTTCCACATTTTATATATTTACATCTAGCTTGCTTAAAGATGTTTACTTCTCTTGTTTTCCCATCAGTTGAGAAAAGTGAAGCAAAGATAATTAATTTTCTTTACTGCTAACTCAGCCACTCCCTTCCCAGCCTTTTCCTGTGGGGTGAAAGCAAATCACTTGTCTCCTCTGACATCCTCCCATCACTTGTGCCTCCTTTGGCATTTTTAGTTGCATCAGCATGTTGCTATCTGTCTCCAGCTATCCAGCTCCCTGCACCTTCCATCTATTTCTTAACCAACTCACGTATATTTTCTCCCCTGTTGCCCCTTATGCCAGGGTATTTGCATAGTGAAATCCTTGGACTCTTAAAGATCCTTCCAGTAAATGTTGCTCTGTTTCTGCGAGGCTTTATATTATTTCTCACTAGTCTGGCCAGGAGTAGACTGAGGTCACTGCTTATTATCCAGGCCAAAAATATCTTATCTCTTTCATACATTTCCCCTTGGTTTTCTATTCTTTGTTTCATCTTTTGCAATTAAAGTGCAAACTTATCGGGGTGGGAGAGGCTTTTGTTCTCTGTTTGTGCAGCATTCAGTACAAGGCTTTTGGGACATGCGAATTCCTAGACCCTGCAGTAATAAAAGAATAAACACTTACAGATAGGGTAAAATAAGATAGTGAAGGTAGAGTTATCTCCCAAACAAACATTATACATCACAGAAACTTAGGGCTACTCTGAAATTCAGAAAAATGAATATTAAGTCACCAAACAATGTTTGTCTGTTTGGACAACCTTAGTCCTGGTGTGACACTGTGCAATTACAATATGATTATGGCATTATAAAGATTTAAGCTGTCATTGACATAAACTAATTCTTTTTTTCTGTCCCCTGAGGACTGTCAGAGCAAGAGCAATGTCCAGGGGTAGCCAAGAAGAGAACTCCTGAGGATCCCCCTAAGCAATACTTTTCCTTTCTCTCACTGATAAATTAGAAATTCACAGCTCTGATGAATAACAGCAAAAAAGGACGTAATTCCTAAAATAATTACTTTGAAAATGTCTATTGAAAGACATCAAATAATTCTGATGATATATGAATAATGAAGAGTCTGTATTTTATAACAGAAGCCATTAGGGATAAATAAAAGCCTGACAGAAGGTGTAAAAGTACCTATTTTCAATTAACTCTAACTCAAACTAAATAATGGATTTACTTGTAAATTCTCAGAAAATCCATTGCATACTCTGTAAGTACTGTAATCTTAGGAACAATGGAGTATATTTTATGCACAGAAAAGTGACTGGATCCCTCCTTTAAGTGAAATTTCATTTCAGCCTCAACTTTAAAGCAGTGCTGGGCACCATCATAATTCTCTTACTTTACTCTACCCACACAGTGAAAATAGAAAATGAATAGGAGCCTACAAGAAACCTGATATATCATCAGGTGAAAAAAACTTGACACATAAAGAGAGTTCCATGAATCGTGAAAATACATTTCAATAACTAAGCTAGAAGGAAAAAATCCAACCTTGATTGGCCAATCATAAAACTGTAAATGACTGCACTTTTGAGAATGGTCCTGTGGCATCAGTGGAAGTTTCTAACTAAACCTGATGAAATCCTGTCCTTCTAGTGCTGGTATTCCAGCACACACTTTCCATGCTGTCTTATGTTGCTCTCATACTCTTGTTTGAAATATTTGCAGTAAAAATTCTTCAGGAAATGCACATGGTTCAAACATGGTTAGACAAAATAAAGAAACAAATTCATAAACACCATGCATGGCAATCCCATAGATTTTGTCCCCACTTCCTTTCCTTTTCAGGACAATCTTCAAACGTGCTTTCTTCAGGAACAGGAAGAAATCATATGCAAGCATAAAACTGTTACCTTGCAATTTCAACATGTCTCTGCATATTCTGAGCAATTATTTATCTAGGTACAATCTATCCAAATCCTAATTTTTTTTTCACTGTTGTACATCTGTTAGATTTTGTGGATTGTTCTTAACAACAGGGATGGAGCTGTGATAAACTACAGATTTAACAGATTTGACCAAAAACTATGCTGGACATGTAGCAGAGGGTAGAGTTTCCATAGGAATCATGATGTCCTGCTCTTTCCAGTATATAACCCTAATATTACATTAACATATGGCTTGGGTAAGGTTTTTTAATGTTTTAGCCTGGCTTCCTTGGACAATAAATCAAACCTCTGTCTATGTGCTGTGGATCTGCTGGTCTGTCCTTCTTCCCTCTCTCAGAAAGTGTCATCTGAGCAGGAAAGCCACAGAGCTAATGGCAACCCTGGATGTTGTGCAAGAAGCTGTGTCTGAGCTGCAGGAAGAGATCCAGCCTGGTACCAAGGAAAAGGCAGGTTGGGGGTGGTGATGGTGCACCCTGTTTGGCAGTGGCAGTGTGCATGGGCCAGTTTACAGTGTGTGTGTGTTTACAGTGGCAGTGTGTGCATGGGACAGGCAGTGGGCACACAGGCAGCTGCTGACAGCCACCCACAGATGTCCCCTCCAGCAGGGGATGCCTCAAGGAGCATGAAGGGATGGAGTGGGAAGGCAGGACTGGTGGGCAAACACCTTGGTGAAACCATGTTTCATTGCTCTTTTGGCCACTGAGTAAACTGTTGAGTTTTACTATGTCAGCTCCACAGTGACAGTGTGCCTGAGTAAAACATTCAGCTTGTCCCCAAAGAATCCAGGATCCTTGTGAGATCTCCCACCCAAGGAATTTCTAGATCCAATGCTACAGAGCTTGCAAGACCGGAGGGTAACAAAGGTGAGAAGTCCTCTGATATCTATATATCCGTGATTATGGGTTATTTTCTGCACTCAGTAAAGGTAAATATGAATGTAACTTGGAGCTGTATTTTTTCTTGATTATGAAAGGGTTAAAAAGAAACACATTTGCAGCACAGAGGCAGAACGACCTTGTGGGGAGCATTCTGGCCTGTGCCAGCAGTTCTTTCTTCCTTTCCACATAGCTTCTAATGGAAAAGTACTGCCTGCCCTCTGTAAATTATTAATTTCTTCGTGTTATCAGATACTGTTGATAAAAAGACAAGTGGCCCCTGTACTGACTGTCTGGGGTAAAATGAATAATTGCTGATGCCCTTTAAACTCTGTATAGGTTTTCATCTACTTTCTACAGAGCTGGGCTTTGCACTGTGCAATGGACTGTTACACACTTTTAGCTGCTCACCAGTAACTCCCTGTGGAATAAACCATTACTGCTTTCATTTTAGGTGCTGACTTAGACGAATGACTTTAAATTACTTACAACCTTCAGCTGATCTAAGATGTCAAACAAACTTTAAACTAGTATATGTTCAAGGATGTGTGAACCTGAAAACAAGAAAAGGCGGAGGCGCTTTTTCATTAGTCACTGCTTCATATGTGCAGGAAGGTCAGCCCCTGGAGCAGCTGGGCATGGAGGCAGCACACACTGCTGCTCCAGTCAGTGCTCTTAGCCATTATTAATACAAACAACTCAAAGCAGTACCTCTGATAAAAGCTCGATAAGAGCTGCTGAGATTAGGGATCATGTTAACTAGTGACGATAGCATAAATTATCAAGTGGAACTGCTCCAAATTATAGGAGAAAGGGACCCATTTAAGAAGGATTATACATCAGGTTCAAAAAGAATGAGGAAGTGATGAGAATAAAAGCACGTACCAGGTCCAACAATTAGTACTTTTTGAAGGACTGCTGTACCTCAGAAGACTGTATTCAACTTTTCAGGATAGCCAGTGGAAAGGAAACAGCAATAGGCACAACAATAAGGGTGAGCAGCTGTCTAAAATGCCGTAATGTAGTGAAAATGGCACTTAACACATATTCATGAGGGGCAGCAGAGTATTCTGTACTGCAGAGAAATGCATTAGGGCTAGCAGCAGACAGTCTAACTATTGAGGATTATCTCCATGGTATTCACTTTAGTTCTTCAGCATCCCTTCTGAGGTTATACTGCCTCATCATTTGTCATACTACTGCTGAAAGCTAGGGAGCATTTTCAGACCAGAGTACGCTCCTGATCCTCTGAAGAAGAGAAGTATCAGGTAGCTGGGTGGCATTCATGTCTACCAAAGGGGTTTTCAAAAGGAATGGCAGATCAAAATCATAAACTGAATTAAACTTCTACTTGGGTTTCCCTATACATTTACATAAATGTTGAAGGACTAGGACAATTGTGGACAAAATCCTCTGCCAATAGGACTTGCAGTGCTCTTCATGAATTTACCATTCTCTCTTTTAAGCATGGTAGGTTTTTGTGGAGCAACATGCCTTATTCACTTGTGTTAACCCTACTCAGCTATTTACTTCCAATGAATTTCCTAAGCACTTGCCAGAACTGGATGCTCTACTTTTCTGGAAACCCTTCAGATTGAGAAAAATGAGCTCTTTGAATGTTGTTGTGGTAGAGAAACTCCTGCAGACATAGTCCTCAGAAAAAAGAGCATCAGATCTAGTTGACATTTGTAACACTAATTTATCCACTTTACTAACCAGACACATCTGGCAAATTGAGTGTGCTTGCTAACAACTTGAACTTATAGAAAATATAGAGCTAAAATGGAGTTTTGTGCAGATGGGCCAGTGTTTTGGTGGAGCTCTGAGGAACAGCTTGTAGAGTTCTCACAATATCTGTACATCATACCACAAAACCCTGTGGTTAAATGGCTAATTAGTAATATTAATGCTCAAAATAGTATTGTTGAATTCAAACTATTAGAAAGTAAAAAGAGAGAAATTTCTGTAAATAGCAGCATTCAAAACAGATCACAACCATGAAAGTCAGTAGATCCATTGAGTGCTGCTTTGGGGTATGGGTGGAAGGAGGCAGAAAAGCAGGAAGCAAACGTGGGCTCAGAAATATGGTGCTCTGAACAAAGCATTGGTTGTGCTCTTTTGTGTTAAGGATTGCCTGAATTAGACTTGGAGCAAAAGTCTTTCAAGTTGCTTGGTTCCAGCAACTGTGTTCAGAGAAATAAGGTTTTATATATTTTTCTCGTAAGTAATTGCCTTAACATCAGTGACATTGGAATTAAATTCTTGAGAACTTGCAGACAGTGCCAAAACTTTGATTTTCAACCAAAAATGTAAAAAAGATATAATGATAACTCACAGTACCATTGTAAGTGTATTCCTTTTCACAGGGAAGCCTCAAAATTAAATTGATGTGTAAAATGCCTTGGCTTTTCCATATTTTAGTTAGTCTGTCCAGTGACATTTGAGGGAAATTCAGACTATGATGTTGCACTGGTTTAATAACTAACCTGAAGTTTTCTATACCTTATCTTGGACTTCTCATGAACATTAAAATTCTTTAAATAGTTGTTTATCAGCCTCTACTGATATGGTTTCCACTGGAGGTACGTGGAGTAAGCTCCTGGCAAACTGGTTTGGTGTGTATTGCAGGGAGCCAACATTACAATTCAGGGGAACTATGCAAAAGCAGGCTGCTGTCACCTTAATAAACCCCAGGAAAATCCTAACCCATCACTGAGGAGTATTCCTCAAAATCAGGAAAATGAGAAGCTGAATGAGTTAGTGGATATTTCATGTAACAGATGGACTGGAAGCTTCCCTCACCTAGAATGGTAAAAAATTTGTATCCACCTTCTCCATTGCTTGTCTGAACCAATCACAGATCCAATTAGTGATGAGGTGATTGAGCCAGACGCTGTCTCTGCTATCCATTAGATTTCTTACCCCTTGATTTGAACAAATGTAAGACAAATGAGAAAGCAAAGGAGACCCTATTGGATTGCAGCACCACTGTCATAGAAGATTATTCTTAAATTGTTTATTGAGTCTAGAAAGAGAAAAATATTTGACAGGAAGGAATAAATGCTGCCAACATTGATTGCTTCACATTTCAAGGGCAAATTTGAAAGTGTACTTTCATCATCAGAGAGATGTTCTCATAAACACCTGCAAGAGATGTGAAAATCTGGATGCTGGCATAATACAATAATAATTTAGAGATGCCTACATGCTGCACATGGGAGGATGGGGTGTGAAAGGATGTGCAAAAGGAAAGGAAAGAAGAGCAAAATGGACAAGAAGGACCACAGGGACTAAAAAGCCATCAGAGAAGATAAAAATTGTTATAGCAGCCTCCAGAATTTCTTTTTGAAAAGAGGACTGGCAAAAGACAGTTATCTGTAGGAGAAGCTCTGGTTGATAAACTGGAGCTAGAATTCTGATATTACATAGTCCCAGAAATGAAGATGGTCTGCATGTCCAGATGGATGAGCCCTGCCCTGCCTTTGCCAAAATCCTTCAGGTGCATCCCAGCTCTCTGTTTTGGAGCTGCGTTTTTGTCCACACAAACCACCTTTTTTACCAGAAAACATGGCACAATAGGACTGCTCTCCCATTTTCAATTTCTCTGTTAGCTGGATTCCTAACTCTTAGACTTTGTTTTCTCCCATGGAAAGACTCAAGCCTCCCCTGGTGCCTGGTGCTCCTTGGCACTTACCCTGCCATGCTGTTGCTACTATTCACAGCTCTCCTGGTTTTCTTTCTTCAAATATCCAAACAAAACAGAGGTTTCCATGTGTTAACAATGTAATGTATTCAAGGAAAAACCAACAGTAATAAAAGGTATCAGATCACTCAAAGGAAAAGTAATGAATTAGGGGAGAGGATGGAAAGAAAAACTAGATTTAGCATTTTTCTCTCTGAAAAGAGAGAACAATCTACTGAAAAAAGAGAAAAATATAAATTGTTCATAACTTAAAATGTCAATGGCTTTTTCCCTGTAGAGTGCATGTCATCTTTACTGCAAATATATCTGATTGTAACATACACATTTCTGTGACTGCTGTCTTCTTTTCTGTTTGTGTTTATACAAATCTACTGAAAAACTTCTCTTCAAATATTCTTCATAATCTTCAAATATGAAGTTTGCTATGGAAGTTTTCCTAGCTCAACATGTTTTGCCTGCCAGCACTTACACAGGCAGCCTTTGTGAGTTAATTATTCCAGGTGCCTTAATTCTTCATGACAAATAATAGAAATGTAGAAAAACACTTATTATTTTTCTAACCCTTACAGAAACTGAGCACTTGGCTGCATTAACTCTTGTGTGGCTTTTCAGAGACTGTAGGCACTTTCATGCCCAGAAACAATCTCGTTTATAGCCCAAAAAAGAGACTGAGACAATCCTTATGCTGAAATCAACAGGGAAGCTCTGTTTGTCTTTCATGATTGGCTGAAGTTCCTCCAGTGGCTCAGTTCTGGAGTTCAGAGCTAGCTTGGTCAGATTCAAACCATGAATTATTTGGCTTCTGTGTGGCAGCCACATCACTGAGCATCATCAATGGTCAGTGCTTTTATGACTTTGCAGCCCTGAGGGAACAGTGTGCATCTGGATGTTTGCATCTTAGCCAGCCCCCATTTTAGTGATATGTATAGAGATAAGACCTACTAAACCTCTGCAGCTCCAAACAATGAGGAGGATGCAGAGATGCTCATGAGGATGCTCTTTAATCAGTCTTTTACCTGAGTATGTCATAGTGACTTCAATACACTCATCAGTGCTGTGAGATAGAGACTCAAAGGGGCAGCAGCTGCTCATCACATGTACTCAAGCACTTAACTTCTAAGAGTACCAAAAATGAAATACAGAGGTATTTCTGCACATTTAGATCTATCCAGACTGATGATCCTTTTTTTCCCCCCTCAGGTTTTTGCTGAGGATAATATTATATTTGACCGTCAAGAAGAGTTAGAAAAATTGTGTGTCATCAGTCCATAATTTATCACAGCCAGTTTTCAATCAAGCACTTGTTTGTTCTGATGTTTTTATTACATTACTGCCCACATTATTAATGTTGTTTTCAGTGTAGACAATTTGTATTAATAACATTTTTTTAAAAAGTGACTCTATTGCAATGTTTCAGAATAAAGTTGACATCAAAAGTTGACAATGCCTGAGATGAAATGCCACACGTCAGTTTGACAAAAATATTTGTTTATAGTTGTGCTCTGCATGATTGTTTATTAAAAAAGTTCATGAGCTTAGAAGACCCGATCTACTCAGTGCTACTGTATAATGCAGACGAAGCTGCTGTGCTTCAGATCCTTGAGAAGGATAGGAATCTTAAATGAGGACAGGAGCATCAAGTGTGAATGACTCCTAGCCCAAGATCTGAAATGATGAGTAGCAGCGGGAGTCAAAAACTCTTGACCTGCAATTCCATAGTTTTGTACTAAATGCTTATTTTGCTTGATTTGAAACAGATCTTATTGGTCAGTATCAGACACAGGTCAGGATATTAGATGGTCTATTCATTTTATATGATATCTAAATCATAGAATAATATAATAAAATCATATGGCTTATTAAGAATGGCTTAAGTTAGAAGGCACCTTAAAGACTACTTAATTCCAACCCCCTTACCATGTGCAGGGACACCTTTCCCTAGATCAGGTTGCCTAAGAGCTCCATCCAACCTGGCCTTGAACACTTATAGGGATGGGGCATCCACAGCTTCTCTGGGGAACTAATTTCAGTACCTTGTTTCCCTCTTGGTAAAGAATTTCTTCCTAACATCTAGCCTACATCTCTCTTCTTTTAGTTTAGAACTGTGCTCCTCTCTCCTATCATTTTATGCCCATGCAAAAGGCCACTTTCCTTCAAAAGATTATAAGATTATAAGCCCCCTTTCAATACTGAGGGCCACAATGAGATCTTCCTAGAGCCTTCTTTTCTGCAGGCTGAACAACTCCAGTTCTCTTAGCCTATCTTCGTAGGAGAGGTGCTCCATTCCTTGGATCATCTTCATGGCCTCTTCTGGACCCTCTGTAACAGGTTCATGTCTTTCTTGTGTTGTGGCCCCAAAGGTGGATGCAGCACTCCAGGAGAAGTTTCATGAGGGTGGAGTAGAGAGGCAGAACCTGCCGGCCACACTGCTTTGGATACAGCCCAGGATGATGCCTGGATGATGGCTTCATCCCAATGGGGATTGGCTTTCTGGGCTGCAAGTGAATCTTGCTGGATCATGTTGAGCCTTCAGCCTGCAACCACCCCCAAATCTTTCTCCACAGATCTCTCAAGGAGTTCGTCTCCCAGTCTGTAATTATATCTAGGATTGCCCTGACCGAGGTGCAGCACCTTGCTCTTGGACTTGTTGGACCTCATTAGGTATTCATGGACCCACTTCTCAAGCCTAGCCATGTTCCCCTCTCTAACTGGTTTCACTGTGGTTTGGTACAGCCAGAACGATCTGTCATGTGTCTTCATCTCTGTGTAAGACTTGTAATACATGGTGATTTAGGGCAGCTAGTGAAACAGTAGTCTGTGTGTGACACTGATGCTGTCATTGGTTCCTTAGGACAAAGAACAACCCAAAATATGACAAAGTTACACTGGCAGCACATGATAGTGATTGACTTAAAAAGGAAACTTTAATGATAACCAGTTAAAAACCCTCTCACCATGAAATTCTATAAACTAGTCAGTAGGGAATTTTACGTAGGCCAAACTGGTCTTTCTGTCAGCAAAATTCCCATACAAATTTTGTTAACAAGTGCTTAGGGCTGACTTGGGCGATTTTTTTCCTTTGTTGAGTTGAAGACCATGCAAGCTGCTTTTTAGGGAAGAAACATAATAATGTTTGTTGCAACTGCAGTGATTCTTATACCACTGTGTGCTGTTTAAAAATGTTGCTGAGCTTCTCATAACTCAAAGAAAAGATTTGTACACTACTTGCAAAAGTAACTGTAACGTGCAGGGCTCTTTAGAGGCAAACCTAGAAGCCAGATGACATATAGTGCATCATGATTTATACCCAATGTGGGTTATGCCTCTCCATTAGAGATAGTCACAGGCCAGAGATGCAGTTCAGAGCTTTCTACTGAAGCCTATACAAAAAAGTCAACACTTGTCAGACTAGTGCTTATAGCAAATTTAGTTAAAACTAATGCTAAAGTGCCATACACAGCCCTACAGAACATTCAGATGCCCATGGTAAAATAATCTCCTTCCACCACTGCCTAGGGCTCTAGGTCTAGTATTCTCTATTAAGCAGAATTTATATGGTATAATTGTGCTGCATAACTCTGGCTGGATTTGTTCCACCTTTATTTGTTTCTCTTTTCCTAATTACCTGAACAGTTTGGCACTTCTGTCAGATCCTTGTAGCCCTAGGAGACAATTATTATATTACAAGCATATAGGTGAATGTTGCATTGTTTAAATCCTAGTCAAGGTCCTGGTGTGGGCTAATTCAAGCTCTTAAGTGCCCTACAAATCTGTGAATGTACTTGACAAATCGATCTGGCTATCACTAATCAGCTGTGTAAGTGCTCTACTCATAGTTACTCATGTAAAACCTGTGTAAGTCCTAATGTTCATTTGGTCACTAGTCATTAACAATAAAAGAGAATCATATGAAAATTCAGACTAGAAGGGACTTCAAGTGGTCTCAAGACCAACCTCGTGCTTAGAAAAGACTCAATTGTGAGACCAGACCAAGTTGCTAACAGCTATATCTTGAAAACCTCCAAGAATGGGACTGTGCATTCTCTGTGTACAATTTGTGCCACTGCTGAACTGGCATGGGGAAAGTGTTTCCCCTTACTGAACCTCTGTCCATTCTCAGCCTCTCTTGTTTCAGTCTGCTGTTCCTCATCCTCCAACCATGCATTGCTGTGAGCAACCCAGACCTATTTTCTTGATGCTGTGCCCATAGATTACAGCAGCTGCTGTTGAGTCTTCCCAAAACCACTCTTTTTCCAGGCTGAACCAGCCCAGATCCCCCAGTCTCTGCCTGTAGTGTAAGCAGTCCTGCCCCGTCACTGTGGCTTGGATTGCTTTACTTTGTTGACATTTTTCTTATATTGTGAGTGAGACAAAGATAAGACTCAGCTGTCAAAGGTGTCTATAATTGGGATGCTGACCTTCAACACTTCTGTGGGAACACTTGAATTAAAGGAATCAGAACTAGCGATGTGGTCATGCCTTAAGTCAATGCTCAAATTTGCTCTCACTTGATTTACAAAATAAAATTTGAAAAGTGACTGTGTGGTTCTGTCACTATAAAGTGATCATCTCCTGGAATTTCTGTACAGTATCAGAAATGGAAAACAGAGCTCCCAGCTATGTATCACAGTGAGAGCTCACAAAGCCCTCAGTTCATAGTAACAGAAATCTAAAAAAAACAAAAAAGTCTATAAAACACCTCAAAAAGCTCCTGCCGGCCACACTTGAGGGTTTCCTTGCATAGAACATGACACTATTTTTTCCCTGGAAATTAGCTTTCTAGTGAGTGGCCTACTTGCTGAACATTTAAACATTAAAGTCAGTGAAAACTAGAGGAATGGAGGGGCAGGAGATTACTCACAATGGGGGACAGGCTTATCTGATGGTAGTTTTGTGTTAGAAACCACTAGCCCAGAAGTAAATTAATCTGATAGAGGAAACAAGCAAAGAAAGAAAACCTACATTTTAAATTTGCTTTTACTTTCAGGTAGCTCTAAGTGACAGTAGTAAAAAATGATGCAGCTCCCTGTGTGACATGTCAAATGTCTCACTTCAGCCTTGTGTTTGTCTTATTTGTGTTTACTTTTTGTGAAAATTCCAGAGGATTTTTGGTAGGAAATTTGTTGGTAGGAAAGTTTGCCAAAAGAATAAACTTCATAGGTGGAAATTCAACTCCAGGAAGTCAATGGGGCCTCCCTCTTTTTTGACAATTCCAGATGGTTGAGAAGAGCAGATTGAAAGTCATGATCAGCTATTTGCACCCTAAACCTGCTTTGAAGAGTAATATCATCCAATGTGAAACAGAAATGGTACCATATGCCCTCTGTGGGCAATAAAACCAGCTGCATCTTCAATGATAAAAACACAGGAAACCCAGTTAACTAACTGTGTCTCTGAACTGCACATTTTGCAGACAGTCCTTACTACAGGCTGCATATCCTACAAGATATCAAGAGAGAAGACATCTTCACCTTTGCAAACTATTCCGTATTTCACATAGGAGCTGTGCTTTTTTTCCCCCAAATATTTTTGTCTCAATTTTTCTCTGTGTTTTTCTGCATTCTCTAGTTGCCTTGGTGTGTTTTTTTTTGGTTTCGGTTTTTGTTTTTTTCGGGTTTTTTTTCCTGGGTTTGATTTTGGTGAGGAAGTAAAGCTTATTCCTTCTATGCCCTTCCTTTCTTTTCACACCAAGGTTTACTTTCTTGAGAATTTGTTTTTGTTGGTTTTTGGGGCTTTTTTAACACTGTCTCTGTTTACTTGGGATGTGTTTTTCCTTCGGACTGTTTTTCTCTTTCCTCAATTACATCTTTTTTCTTTCATGCTGTTTTTCTTTGCTCTGGCTTTCCATTTCATTCCCCTGCTAGTGTTTGTTTTTCAGATTCTGCAGCTTCTTTAGGCTATGGCTTCTCTCAGCCGCTGGTGCTGAGAGGAATGATGTACAATGGACGGCTCCTCCGGGATTACTGTTTCAATGCACGGAGAATGCACCAAGGACTCAGGCAGACCTAATCATATTGCACAGTTTGATTGCAGTGTGATTACCCCTGCAAGAAGGGTTGTTTTCTTTCTCCCACCACAGAGAGCTAGGTAGTCAGCACTGAATAAGAGAAAATTTGAATGACATCAGACAATTGAAATACTTTCTAAATAATGGATCCACATCCTGGCTATACAAACTAAGAATGTATTCCTATTGTTGTTGAACTCCTCAGGAGCTATACAGAGTCCTCAGAAAGACCCTTTCACATGGGAACAGATGTGCAAAAGAAAGCATTTATAGGAAATTAACTTTTTCCCCCCAGAGTTCTAGAGAGATGTAAAATGGCAGCATGGGAACATACACTATAGTAACTACTCTAACTCAGAAATGTGCTTTATATAAATATACTCAGAGGAACAGATACTTAGAGATGCACAGGTTATGTCTTATCCTTATTTTAGCATGAAGCAAGCTGAGATCCCCACTTCCTTCTAGGAAGTAAGTACTGTAAGGAAAATACTGTAAAGAAAAAGCTGGGTTTTTTTATCTGCAAAGATTTCTTTTAGGAGTGGTTTTATTTTGAACTCCAACTGCACATGCATGTTTAGACCACAAGTCTCCAGCCTCAACACTGGCATAAAGCACCATGCAAGAAATAAGGAGGCACAGATTACATCTTGTTATGTACCAGCAGCAGTGACAGATGCCCTGGGCTGCTGGACTTCCATGAGAAGAGGGGAGAAGAAGGCAGAAAGAAGGCAGGAAGGTGCTGGTAGGATGAGAGTAACCTTGGTAAGACCGTATTGTTACGCACAGTGGGAGAATGGTCCAGTAGCTAGTGAAGTAGCACAGAAGTTAAGATACACGATTGTAATTCTGTATTCCATTACCCACTATTGCAGTAGTGATGGGAAAGCTACAAGATCCTGTTTTTGGACAATATTTGGGTGCCTGACTGCTACTAATTTCAAGGGAAATGAAACACAGAAATATTTTTCCAACATCTCAAACTTGGTACCAAACCTTTCCACTTTGCTGCCCTACCTCCTCCCATGGGTACTTGGGAATGAAAGTGTCAGGGAGACTTCATGGAGCTGCTCAGCATGCAGCTGTGGAGCCTGTGCTCAGCACCTTAGGGGTCTTGTAGAAAGTACAGCTATGTGTGTAGTTACCAGGCATGAGTGTGTAGACCTGTCCTTAGCACCAAGCTCTCCCCAGACATCCTCCCACACACCTGTCTTGCTGATGGGCACACTTTGACCAGGTACAATCTACCTAACAAATACCAACTGCCTTCAGCAGAAGACTTCTGGGATATTCCAGGAAGAATTTCAGGGTATTTGTTCCATCTGCTTGGTATCAGTCAAATCATCCTGTAAGGATTCCTGCATAAAAGGAGCTGACAGTGCCAGCAGGACATGCTGGGGACTGTCATTACTGCCTCTGCTGTACCTTGTGTCACAGTGTGCATGTCGAGAGCACTGATCCTCCAACTGCAGTTTATGGAAAGGTCACCCACAGCAGAGAGCAGTGTTAGTGGTTGGATCATCTGGCTTTGGAGCCTTTCACACCCCAAAGCATGTGTATAGGCCATGCAGCCAGGCAGCCTGAGGAAAAGCCAAGTATTTTTGTCACTAATAAATTGTGGGCAACTGAAATAATACCCAATTCTTACTTCATCTGGCTCCTGTCTCACAAATGCCATAGTTTTTGAGGAGAGTCTGAAGTTCAGGAGCAGCCCTGACAGTTTTTGTGAAGAAACTTCATCAGATTGCTCATCAGGCTTGCCACCCAATGCAGGAGAGAGGCATGGTTAGGGGAGCTGATGGGACATATCCCATAAAAGGCAAAAGGACCAGGACAGATCCATGCAGGATGCTAAGGTGAGAGGTCAGGTCTGCATCCTCTCTGACACAGGAAGGGCAGTGGCAGGCCATGAGGATTGCTCCTGCTGAAGGCCTGCAAGGTGACAGGGGGGAACACTTTCAGAGACCAAGGCAGAGGTCACCATCAGAATGAGACACAAGAGCCATTCACACCTTCTACATTGCTCTTTTCTCCCCATCCCATAGAAGCAATATTATCTTGGTGATTTCGGTGATTTATTGTGACATTTGGAGCAGAGGGGGTTGTCACAAATTTAACACTTTGATATCATTGTGACTTTTTTTACAGGAATAAGGAGATTGTAAAGAAAAAAGCACAATTCTGCTTTCAGTGCAGTAGCTATGGCAAATTAGGAAACAGAGTGAGACACAGATAAAATTCATATGACAAATAAATGGGTATTTCTATGAGAGTGTGTTCAAAAGAATTTTCTTTGCAAACAAGATAATCTTAAAATGATCATGCTGAGAATCACAGCTTAAAATAAATACCAATAAAATTTACAATTTATTTGTGAAAATACAAGTATTTTATACTTTTTCATAAACACTGCAAGCACAAAAAATGAGAGTTCAGTCTTTTTCTAAGTATTTTATTATTGCTTTTCTAGAACAACCAGGTTATTTTCTCATTCTGTTTAAGACCTTTCATCATCTCTTTATCTAATCTCAAAACCACATGGGATCCTACTTCTACTAATCTATCTTTTGTGTTTAGTGAAAGCTGATGGCAAGATAGGGAGAGGAGCTCATAATTTTAATGAAAAGTAGTGATCAAAATATTTAGTGCATCATTTGGAGTAAAAATGAAGGGTACAATTTAAAATGCTGCACCAAGATTTTGTATGCTGTTGACTAGATAACATATACATAATAATATACATTTTTTTTCTTGGCCACCACAGCAGTAATTTGCAACATAATGCTATTCAGGTGTTTCAGCAAGATCTTGGAATCACAAACTACAAGACAACCCTGAATGGCATTTGTTATAAGATACTCTTTCAACATGAGACTGCACATACTGATTTCCTTTTAAATGGATTTGGGTTCCCTCTGGTTGTACAAAGAGATTGATTCCTGTGAAGTGAGAGAGCTCTGCTGTATCACTTTGTAAGACTGACATGACAACATGACAGACATGTCTTCTTATGAACACATTGCTTATTAGATTATGAGCAAAGCTGAGTTCTGTCATGTGCAGAACATATCTCCTCTCTAAAAGAAAACCTGGCTGTGCTGGGAAGCAGTAAGAGAAAACTAAGAGAGATCCCTAGGTATGTGCCACAGGAGTGATACACAGGGGCTCTAGGTGAGGGTTTTCCTCATTCACTGTTGTGTTTGTCCACATTGTGTCTTCTTTTTTATCTAGATCTTTGTCATATTTTTTTTCAGTCAAAATTCTCAAAAATCTACTTAGGATAGTGAGGATAATTTGTCCCATAGATAGTTAATAAGAGTTAATATTATACAGGACAAAGATGTTTGCAAGTCATCTCCTTGTCTCTGGAGGGAAGCTGGAACTCTATAGAAGACATATCTTTCGTGCCAAAATCCAAGAGATAATTAATTTGTAAAATTAGTGATTCAGATAAGCAGTTGAGCAGAAAACAATTTAGTAGTAGATAAAGAGAAATCTTGCACAAGGTCAATTACAAATCCTACCTTTTACTGCAACTGAAACCAGCAGCCCTTGCAGGTGTCTCCATTCCCATGGGACCTGGGGCCAGGGCTCTACTGCACTGTCTGCACCACTGCCCCCAGGCTGGGGACAACCTTATCCCACTCCTCAGCAGAGTGCAGCTCTCTCATTTTAATTACCTGGCACCAGAGTATGCCCAGCATTACATTTTCTTCTAGGTTACCTTTTTGGGCATAACACCTAAAGCCCATTTGGAAGCAGTTGGAGGCATATCTACACTAACATGAACATGTCAGTGCCATCTAATTGAGCTAATTAACTGAAGCACTGTGTCACTCTGATGTGGCTGTGCTGTTTTTGGGTTCAGAGCTCACAAGCTTGCAGTTATTTATGATCCCTGCATCCCACTCTGCTATGAAGTTGGGTAGACTCTATCATTAGTCTGAGCCAAAGATTGTTTCTGCATCTTACTTAAGTTAGTTTTTCTATTATTTATTTACCTCACTAAGGCTCAAATCCTCATGAACATATATCCTCATTACTGTTCTGTCCTTGTAGAAAACCTTCACCAAGAACTCTCTTCTGCTTATAGATTGTATAAAGGATTCCTGAGTGTTGAATAACTGATCAGCTGGTTTCTGAGCTTACTCTGGATTGGGTAACTAATAGCAGAGCCACTGTTGCACATAACTAATGGGAGTAAGAGCCTTTCTCTGAGTCTCATCTGCACTCCCATATAGTTTACCCTTGTTGCCATCAGTGTGTTTGAAATGGGATTTTATTGCAGTGACTTCAAAGCTGTCAAGCTTACTACTAACATCACCACTGCCACGACCTTTGAATAACTAGCTCTGAGAAATGCAGATGGGACCATTCACTAAATAGTCCTTTATTTTCTCTGAGTAGTTGTTATTCATAGGTATTTTCTGAATAATCTGGATGAATAACATTTGAGCTATAGACTGCTCGCAAGCCATCCACTCACACTATCAATGTTCATTATTCCTGTTATGCGACTTGGCTGCCTAAGTTTCTGCCCTTTGATTTCTAAACAGAAGAATAACAAGGAAATATGACTACAAATTTTCACAGCAACCATAATTTTTGCTAAAATTCATTAGTTCAAAACATGTGCATTTCAGATACTTGACAAGGCCTGTGGTGTCCTCTGAAAGGACTTACATGCTGCTTGGCCTTCCCAGAGACCTTACATTGACAATCCCACCAGGTTTACCACTCACTTGTAGTTTTTCACTTCCTTCGGGTCTGAAGATATTTCTTGATGTGAGGCAGCTAGGAAATCGTTACAGATATATATTAGCAGCATGCATACAGCTCTCTCTGCAAATAAAGAAAATCTTTTGTGCTCTCAAGCTCCTCTGCTTTTTTCTTCTCACTCCATTAATCTAATAAAATATGTTGTCTCTCTTTAGAAATCCTATTCACTTTCTGAGGGAACAGAAGGAAGCCAGGGCATTTGCATATTGAACAGAATAGAAATTGTTGCATGATGCTCCCCAAAGAGCAGATGAAAATAGGAACATTTATTTGCAGCTGCCAGTGGAACAGAGAGATATGAAACTTTGTTAGTACTTTGCCAGAAACTGGAAATCAGTGGGGAGCAAGAGCCCTGAGGGCTCTTCCTGACACATGGAGCAGCTGAATGGAGGAGGCAATACAATTAGAGAAGCCATGAAAAGTTTGGAAATGCCAAGAACTAGCAGGCATTACAGGTCAATGCTCTGGACTACCAAATACCCTGGAGAAAGGGAAAGGACAAATTCTGTGAGTAGAGATGAACTGCAAGAAAGGCATGGGGTTCTAGGGTTTTTCCAATGCAATGTGTTTCCAATGAAGTAGAATCAGAGTACCCATGAAGATGTAACCAAAAGTGTCAGCAGGAAAATAATTACCCAAATTAAAAAATTGCATCATATTCTGAATTTGAAGGGGTTAAAGATGAAAGGGATCTGGTTCCAGTCACTCAGAGCAAGAGGAAAACTAAGAGTGTGTGAAAAAGTGGCTTAGAAATGCATCCTTGGCAGTTATTACAGGATTGGTACTGAAAGTAGCACCACTGAAAGTACCTGTGATGTGGTAAGAAGTGGGGGAGTAAGGAGAACAGAAATTAGACAAAAACTGAATACTTTAAGAAATATGGATATGTTATGGCAGGCCAGAAACCATAATTTGTTAGTTGTGCAGAGCAGTACTTGCCCAAAGGAGGGGATGTGAAGACGCTCAGTGACACTGGCAGCCCGTGGCTCTGCACTGCTGGCAGAGTTGCCTCTGGTGCTCACATGCCCCTTCCTCTTCTTCAGCCAACACTACAGTCAGGGACTGCTCCTCAATTTCCATGCAATCCTCCCAGCATTACCCTTCACTGCTGCAGGAGCAGTGTGCCTGTGCCAACTGACAAATGAATCATTAAAACAAAAGAATTTTGAAGTAGATGTCCAACAGTCCACATTTTTGCTGTAATCACATGCAATACAGGAGGTTTTAAAGAAACTTCCCTGTCTTGCTTCTGAGATATGAGAATCTATTCTTTGTAGAAAGGTTTCTCTTACTGCCTGGGAAACTGACATGAGACTTCATGAGCTGATTTTTACTCCAGACCAAACCAAGCACCTTGTTTCTCTCAGGCTTGTCTCAGCTGAAAAATATGGCATATTTCAGTTTGTATCTACTGGAATTTGATGACAACCTTAGAGATGTTGGCGTAAAGACTGTCTAAATACAGCTTTAATATAGCTTCATGTTGCCATCTAAATGATCCTAAAAGAAAACTGTGCATTTGCAAGCAAAACCTGAATGGAAAAGATGTGCAGAAAAAGGCTCAGTGATGTTGTCACGACAACAATGAAAGGCAATAGATTACCACTTAAAAGCATCTGTAATTTGAAGCTTTTCCTGGGAAAAAATGGAAGCTGCCTACTTTGACATATGATGAGTTTGTAAGAGTGAAGTGTATTCCCTTTCTGGAAGAAACTACTGTTTTTGTTTTTTTTTTTAATTGATAAAATTGAAGACTAAAAGTGGCAAGTGATGCATTGCATCACAACTAAAGAAGTCACATCCCTAGCAGTTAGACTGAAATAAAATCATTTCTAAGTGTTCTAGAAATGCAGATTCCCATATAAACCTGAAAGTTTTCATGGAGAACTGCCACTGAATACATTATAAATAAGTAAAAGCATTATTCTGGAACTAAGTGGTTTAGAATCCTTCAAGATAAGTTTATAAAAAAGTGTAGAGGTTTCAATCCTCCAAAAATATTCAAGTTACTTAGCAATCTGATATCAGATAAACATGGAAAGCAGAAAGTGATTTTAGCCAGAACTCACTTGCAATGAAAATTGTGCAGGAGACAGACTTTGCCTCTCACAAAGGATTTTGTACTTTTCAGTCTTGACTTGGTTCTGAATATAAATGAAATATAATAAAATATAGAAAGTAAAAAATATAAAAATCATATCAGTTTTATAAAAACATTTCCATTTGCTTTTACCTGTTTTATTTTTCACCTTTGCTTCATAAATAATCCCTCTCCCCCATCCTTGGCTATGTCTGTCTTAAACCCTGGCTATTTATTTTCTCTTCCTAATCTCTTTGTTTAACTTCTCACCCATCAATGCAATAATTGCTG
Source organism: Pycnonotus jocosus (assembly GCA_013400435.1). NCBI lineage: Eukaryota > Metazoa > Chordata > Aves > Passeriformes > Pycnonotidae > Pycnonotus > Pycnonotus jocosus. The sequence continues at coordinate 8,581 of VWYP01003831.1, read as the reverse complement.
TTCTTGCTCCACTGAGACCATTTTTGTCAAAGCTCTCACAGACTTTTATATGCCTTGTTCCATCACCCACTCTCCATTTTCATTCTCCAAAGTCTGCCAGCTATTTTGAACCTGTCAGCTGTACCTTTCTTCTCCAAAGATTGTGCTTTCTTCACTTTGCCTGCTTCTAAGACCTGCCTTAGAGCAAAGTCCTCTGTGGTTAGAGAAAATTCTCATTCCTTCTCGTGCCATCTACAACCAGTCTCAGGCACAAATATGATTGCCACATTACATTGACTCATTACACTGATTTCTCTGATAAAGCTTCTTGTGTCCAGCTACACCAAGAGTGATGACTTATCTTTGTATCAATATGAAATATTGATGGACTCAAGGACAGGCCAGCCTGTGGCACAGGTTTCATGGCAACAAAATGGAGGAGACCTACCACAATACAGTGCAAATTTCACTTCCTGCTCCCACAGTTTTCCAAAGACACTTTTTGTTCTAAGGTTGTCAATCAGAATTTTCAGGTTACGGATGAATGGAAGATTATACAAGGATATAAGAAGACATCTCATCAGTTTTGTTTGGAATACACTGGACACTGTGCTATGGCCAAGAGTTCTGGCACAACACTCTTAGAACCTAAATTCACAAAATTGAGAGAAAAAGAAATATAAAAAGAAGATACTTATCTACAGTCACACAGCAGCCCTGTAGCAGATTTCTTTACAGCCTACCAGAGTCCTGAACTACTGACTCATACACAAGGAATAGTTCTGTATGCATTGATTAATGTATTGTCCTACCAACTCTATACAAAGCTAAGGACAATAAAAAAATAATTTTAAGCTTCCATAATCCATTGCTGAAAGCACTCTTGGAAGTAAACCCCTTGTTTTACTTTATGCTACAGCTCCTTCAGGGACAGATTTGTAAAAATGCCCAGGCATCTAATGATGTTGACAGATTTCCAATTATATTTCTAAAAGACAGAATATGTATAAAGTCCATCATGCAGATCTCTGTGGCATTTAGGACTGACATTAATTTAATATGCTGTAATTTTATTTTTTTAGTGTGTTTTTGTTTTTTTAACTTTGTCTATTTATTTTTTGTGCCAAATATTATGTAAATCTTGAGAGAAAAGTAGTCTTATAACATTGAATTGAGCTTTCAGGGTCTCAGAAAACCTGAGAAGAAATAAATACATTGAGCCCTTCCTTATCAGGAGAAAGCCATCTCACCCCACAAAAATAAGACTGATGATCTGAGGACTGAGGTGTATACTGCTGTGCCAGGGCTCTAGAGGGATGAGTTCCCTAAATTGGAGATGTAAGTGATCAAAAATCAGCAGGTCCTCAGTTCACTTGCTGCAGAGGGTTTGTCTGCAATTTTCTGCCATGGTGCATTCTGTGTGCTCGTCCTGCCTTCTCAAGCAAAGGCATTTTGGCTCCACCCTGTCAAAGCTCAGTACTGTGCTGGGCTATCTAGTGGTCCAGATTTTTAGTCCTAATTGCCAAGGACTGCATAGCCCAAAGGAAGTATCTTGGCTCTCCAGAGAACTGAGAACACAGTGCCTCCAAACAAAGGTGCCTCTGGTTTACGTGGTGCTGCTGTTAGCTTCCCCAGGGACTCAGCAAGCTGTAACAAGTGCAGCTGCCTAGCCTATCAATGGCATTGTAAGGTTCATGCATTACATGAGGGGCTGGGAAAAGGTATATTCTTTGAAATCTTCAGATGAAAGCTTCTCCAGGAATGCAGGGAATGATGATGAGTATTCCTGTCTCCATCAGACTCACTGCTTTTCTCCAAAGCACCCAGTGCTGGTTTGGTGCTGTGTGCCTCAAAGAGGAAGGGCTGTGCTGTGTCCTTTGCACAGCTGGCTGAAGGTAGTAGGAAAAAACAGTTTGTAATGGGGCTGTGTCAACACTGAGTGAAAACAATCTAAATGAACTGATCATCTCTTGCCTGTGCAGGGAGGAAAAGGGAAAGTAATTAACTCCAAGCCCAAACCCATGCTGTTGTTTTCATGGTGGCAGCATTGGCAATGTATCTGTGCTGCTCATTTAGAACAAGAAGCAGCAGTCTCCTTCCATGTCCTGACTGGGCGCTTAAGCAGTGAGGATTGGATTAAACAGTGTCATACAAGCACTGCTGCTCACAGCATCAGATGGCTTTGATGTAAATGATACAGGAAGCTGCTGCTCTCCATAGTGAGCTGATACACAGGGAAAGTGAGATCTGTAGAGATGGGATTCAATTGTGGGAACTTTGTGGGTGTTAAATGAACCTGATTTGGAGGACTGCCAAGGGAGGAGATGCAGGAAAATCTGATGAGAGATACCGGGCATGAGAGTAAATTGTGTTTCAGAGGTTGGTGAAAAAGCTAAAATTAAACCATTATCAAAGAAAAGCCTTGGACAGTTTGTTTTAAAACAGAGCTAATGGCTGGAGCCTGCAGAAAACCTAATTAAAAGAGAAAAGAAAACAAATGGGGTTTAGGACTGCTGCAGTGCATTCAGATACAGTTTTATATGTGGATTTTCTCCTGTTCCCTGCTGTATTTCTGTGACTAAAAGAGCCATTATGGCGAGGCTCATTAAAAAGGGTTTGCAGCTGTGTAAGAGCAAGGTGTTTTGCATAGGGATGCAACATGAAGCCCCATTGCTAATTTTTGTCATGAGAAAGGTAGAAAACAGACTTTTATCTCAGAGGTGATTCTGAAGAAAAGGTACCTTAGAGATCCTAAGCTCTTTGCATCCCAGGACTGCAGCAAGATCAGAGCTGCCAAAAAAATGGAGCAAACTGTAAGCACTACAACTGCCCTGAGATGGAACACTACAACTGCCTTTTCCTAAGCTGTATGATAATGGGTGGGAGTTATACCACCTAAGTTTACCTGTTTGTTCTCCAGGTGTTTATATCTTAACACACCATCATAACCTAATTTTATATCTGAGTAAAAGAGATTGGCATTTTAAGTTGTGATTTAGCTGGCCTAGTTAGATACCTACCTTAGGATGACATGAATCACCCTAACCATGTTTGTCTCCACTGACATGTTGAAGAAATCTAGAGAAATAGTGTGGTGTAACTACATTTACATTCGATCAGATTTGACACGTTGCTGTGAATCACTTGGAAGGCAGATTTACTATGAATTTGAGATAGTTTCTCTTCTGACTTCCTCAGAAATACAACTCCTAGAGAGAAGCAAGGATTGCTTTTCCTTACTGCTGTGCTTTTCACTTTCTGCGCTCAGTGGGGGATGAAACAGTTTCCATCAAAAGGTTAGCCAAAATTTGAGACTTATGAGTCCCTCAGCTGCCTAGAAATATCTATTGTCTACTAAAACATGCCTGTCTTCCAGTCCTAGCCAAGCATGTCTTACCCTGCAACTTCTGAGTTTTCAAGTTTAGCCTTGTATCGCTGGCATCCACCCTGTACCAGTCTGGACTGCCAATGCTGTGGGTACCTCATCTTCAGCTCCCTGCTGTCATTTTGGTTGGGGTTGGGTTCAGAGAGCCACCAGGCCTACAGGAAAACTGGGTCTGGAAAAGGCATGACACTGCACCAGCATTGGTCCCTCCACATCTTTCTAATGTGGGCCAACAATGATGCTGGGGATCTCAGCTTCCAGCTGTTACCAGGATTAGGGTTTGGGTTCAGAGAGCCACAAAGGCTGCAGCTCAAGGGTCACTGGGGATCCAAAAGGCATGAGATGGAGATTTCTATAGGCTGTTGACAACCCCAACTTTCTGTTGCTGCCCCCAGGAGGCAGCATCCAACAGCAGTGACTGGTGCCTGGGCACAGAATCCTCGGGGGTCCTTATCCTCAGTCACTGAGGTAATTGGCTGCTGTGGCAGAGGAGCTTGTTGGGGATGCTTATTGGGTTATGTGCTCCTTGTGGCTGCCTTGCTGCTCACCCTGGCACTGCCATGGTTCAGAGAAGCCTTGATATCTACTGGAGTGTTTAGCAGCTCCTCTCCAGTAAGGCTGGGACCCACTGACTCCCCTTTTCCAGAGTCTGGGCTCCAGCTGTGTGGTGTAGTGGATATCGAGGGGGAAGCATAAGCGCAGGATGGGTGTGTTGGTGATGCATCCCCCAGTCTCAGGACACCTGTGGCTCGGGAACCTGAGGGATGAGAAAAGGTGTGTGCTGAGAACCCCTGACAGATTTTTTTTCTGTTAATTTGTCTGATAGCATCCATGTAGACTTAAAACATCTAAAGATGCTGGTGATCCCCAAAGACTGCTCAAGCTATTGCTCTTCAAACCCTTACCTGTCCCTTTCTGTCTCCTCTTTACCTTTGACTGGTGTAAGAAGGGACAAGAAGAGCTGCTTTATAGCACACTTAGGACCATACTCATCAGAGGCACGCTGGGCTGTTTCCATGGATTTTCTGTAGCTTGGGAGGTTGATGTTGGTGTTTACAGTCCCAAAGTGTTCATCCTGGTCGCCATTCTTTTAAAACCTACTGTGCATTTTCTATAACAATGAACTGGTTGTTCTTTATGAAAGCTCTATCAAATATATTGTGCATATATCTGGCTGGCTGTCACAGATAATCTGCTCTTTTTGCTAATGGCTACAGTTCTCTGAAATTGTTTTGCACCTCTAGACTCTCTGAATAGAAGTGCTGTTTGCCGTGTGCTCATTTCCCATTTTATTACCGGTGTAATGGTTCCTTTGCAAAGATTAACTGAGTCACAGGGCCTCTTAATATAAGCAACCTCAGAGCAGAAGAAAGAGAAATTGATATAGTTTATCCTACATCTAAAAAATACTTCAGATGTTTATTTAGTAAGTGGTGGCATGAATAACTTAAAAATACTCACTGTGCAATATCAAAGGAGCATCAGAAATGTCACAGTGAAAAAACTCCAGATCTCACCAGAAATCATTCTTATCCTATAAATATTACACCTTTTTCTTATATTTATGAATAATTAAATTTGCTACTTGCAGACAAAAATTCCTGTCACAGACTTTCCTAATTTATACGCTATTAGAGTCAAGTATGCCTGGCCATATAAAATTTTTAAAAAAGGATAATTTGTTTCTAAGGTACCACAGAACACCCTGATTCTTATAGCCTGTCCTGGTGGGTGACAAAATAGCAGGAGAGCAGTAAAGTACAAAATTAGAGTAGGTTTGCCTGAGATAGCTCTCTATCTCTATCTATGAATATGGCATTCATAGACTGTGCTTCATACAGCTGGTCTGAGTCCAAAATAATAGTTGTGGCCCTTGATATATGCAAGAGCAAATGGGGTCCTCATGAACTTCATGTCACACTCTGCTGTGGGGTGTTGACAGTTGATTGCAGTTGCCAGAGATGAGGATTTCCAGAAAGCCTCAGGTCTTCATTAGAAAGTGCCTACATGAGAAATGAATGTCTTGTTACACAGCACTCTATTCCTCTGCCAATCCTGACCTTCCCTTGCTCTCCATGAGTACCCATCCCTAGGTGGGGAGGGCTACCCCATCACTGCAAAAATCTCTATCAGCAGTTTGTGTTGGCCCCAGTTCTCCATGAGTGATGTAGAAATAAGGTAAGGGAGGAGTTCCTGGCTAAAAATATTGTGTAGCTCTGCAGTGTCATGGGTGTACAGCTGCCCACATGGCTAGCAAGCCTTGCACCAGGAGGTTCTACTGGAATAAACCTGATCCTTAGAGAATGATTCTTGTAAGGCAGCTGATGAGAAACTGCTGTGGTGCTTAAATCTTCAGACTTGGGATACTAAAGCAAGAACAGACAAAAGCTCTAATTATTAGCACTGATTGCTATTCCACGTGGCAAACTACTCACACACACAGAGACACAGAATATGCATCTGAGCTAACGTGGTTCCACTGCAAATTTAGTTTGCATATATTTCATAGTGTTTAACAGTCTTTCTGTAAAAGCTAATATACCTGAAGAATTGCTCAAGAATGCATTGAGAGCCTAATTATCTCACTAGTAGGCTTCAAAAATTGTAGTTTTTTGAAGAGACTAGGAGCTCTGACATATCAGGATTAAAACCAAGATACACATTTTTCCAAATTTCAATGATGCTTGTGTTGCTGGAGCTGAATTGAACAGATCTGTTACAGAGAAGAGATCAGGAAAAAAGTTCATATTCAGAGAAAGATCTCTACTTACATTAAAGGGTGGTGAAGAATGGATGAGAAGCTGAAAGTAGTATCCCTGTGTAATATCAGTTGACATTTTTATACCTAGGAGCTCCATCTGCCATCATAGGAACCAGGTATTTTGTTCTCAGAGCCTCTGCAAGTTGTATTGCCTTTCTTTGCCTGTCTCATATATTAAGTAATATGATGATACATCTTATTCATGTTTTTATAACATACCAGTGTGTTCCATCTACTGTGCCTTCTAGCCCAAACCTGTGCCTCAATACACAGAGGGAATGAGGCTCCTCTAGACAGCAATAATAGAAAACTTTTTAGTCTCTGTTCTTTGTAGTGGCTTCTACTTTGTTTACCACACATTTTTCAAACAGAAACATTAATTTTTCGTGGTTTTATAGTGGAGCTTATTAGTAAAGACTTTCAGCTTTTCATGAACTTTCCTTTATTTTGACAATGTTTTTGAAAGATAAGTACTGTCAACTGCATTTTGCAGTTGTCAAACAAAGGTGTGGAGCAAATAAAGCAAAAAAGAGAATAATTTGGTGTGGGGTTTTTTAAAGTGTGTAACATGACATGGTATTTTACGTGTTTGGAATTCTTCTTTTAATGACCACTGCAGCTGTGAATCTTCAATTTCTCACTTTCCTGCCAAATTTCAAGTGTCTTCTCTAAGGACAAGAGGTTATTAAAAAGAGATCACCAGCATTTCTAAAACAGAAAAAACCTAGCCTCATTCAGAGAGACTATGAATGGTTAGAGACAGAATGCTCCACAAAACTTCAGTCTGAGGCATGGGACTTACAACATTTCAGTCTGTATTATTAGGATTGGACAATTCACATGCAAACAATAACATTTTACTGCAGCGTTTAGCAACCATAGTAACAGCTGATGCTTTCAGACAAAGAGCACTCTAAAAAAAGTGCTGTGCCTGATAACCTAAGGGTCATGTAGGCTTCTATTTCAGTCCTGAAAAAAGGCTTGTGCTGTGAATGCTTCTCTGTTCCTTATAAATAAAAAAATACTGCCTCTCCAACCTCTCACACAAGATGGGGTTTTTTTCAGAATATTCAGATTTAGACCAGGTTTGGAAATCTCTTTCATTTAAATATTTTAAAATTTGCTTCCTGAAATTTGGGTATTTCCGTAAGAAAAAGGTGGGTCTAAATTCCTCCAAAATTTTATTCCCTGCCAGGACAAAATTAAATATTTATATTAGGAGTTTTACACGTATTCTTCTATCTTTGCTTTTTCTATGCAATATTTTAGCAACATGACCTTTTGTTTTGAGCTGTAGAAGGGTCTTGTAGTTAAGGCATTCAAGTAGGATTTAGAGCACATGAATTCATTTCCCACTCCTGCTTGGGAAATGCTCCATGTGGTGGCTTTGCTGTGTCTCTGGTGCATTTTGCTATCTGTCAGATGGCTCCCACAGTGTAAAGCCTGCCAGCCCACCACCTGGCAGGTTCCTAACCAGCTGACATGGCTTTACTCTCACCCTGTCACCTGTCATCTGTTTGTGGGGTAACTCAACCTGCCAGTTCCACACCATCAATGGACATGTGCCTGGCAGGTGACCTGTTTGTGCACCACAACTGCAATAGATCCCAAATGCATCAGATTTCTCTCACATGCACAGAGAAATATGCACATACACTGTCTCTCTGACATATCTCAGGCCCACTGGAGGTAAGCATAAGTGACATATGTGTAGTCTCTAGTAATTTTTGGAGGTGTCTGGATCTGGATTTGCACTGGATCTGATGACAGCAAGACTCCTGATCCCAATATGGTACTCCTTGCTTCTAACATAAATCAAATTAAATAGAAAAATCTGGTATAATTTTCAGTTTTAAATGTGCTCATGTTCTTACAAATGAATTATTTGAAGAGGCAATAAGACTGTCTGTGTATCTACAAATACCTGTACAGTCAAGATGCACTTAGTTACTGGGCTGAAGGAAATAATGGGTAGGAGTTTTGGTGACTTTAATTGCAGCATCTGAGAATGGCTGGGGTTGGAAGGGGCCAGAGATCATCTGGTCCAACCCCCTGCTAAAGCAGCTTCCTCTAGAGGAAGTTGCACAGGATCATGTCCAGGTTGGTTTTGAATACCTCCACAGAAGGAGACTTCACAGCCTCTCTGGGAAACTTGCTTCAGCATTCAGTCACCCTCACAGAAGAGAAATTCTCCCTTATATTCAGATTTGTGCCACTTTCCCCTTGTTCTGTCACTGGGCATCACTGAAGAGTCTGATGCACTTATCAAAGGAAGAATAAGAATGAGGATATTAAAGAAAAAAGTGTCTCATTTTAATCATACTTGAATTCCAGAATGTTAATATCAATATTGACAATATTTATATTAGTTACAAAAAGAAAGGACTGTTTTGACAGTAAAAACCTATGCCCCTTACTCTTATGTTGCATTCTTTTCCTTCTGCTAAAAATATCTC
>VWYP01003830.1:25931-43697 GCA_013400435.1 Pycnonotus jocosus | reverse complement strand
AAAAAAAAAGAACAGGGGCACAAACTAGATAACAGCCTTTTATGGGGTACAGAAATTAAAGTAACAGAATTACCTTTCAAAGAGATCTCCAGGGCTTTAATGTAAAAATAGCTATTATTTTATTAGACAAGGCTCTAATCCACAGTCTGTTCAGCTGTACTCCAGACTTCTATAAGATAATCAATGCCTTCACTGGAGAGTAGCGTGATTTAAAAAAAAAAAAAAATCTTTGGAGAAGCTGGGGAGCCATCTTGTGGTTGATTTGATTTAACTCTCAAGAGAAAGGAGCCCAGTTTGCATGAAATTGTTTCATTTTCAGTTCAATTAAAAGTTTTGATTGCAAATGCAGAAAGTTTTGGCTGGAAATATTTTTATTTTTCGTACTTCTGCTATGTTTAGACATCTACATCAGAGTATATCTAGGAAAAAGGTGAATGGAAAGAAAAAAAATAAAACAGGCTGTATTTCCACTAAATTAGTTTTAAAAAGCTAATATAACCTATTGTGCTGCTTATGACTGAGTGATTTTTACCAGATGCCTTTTCTCCAGTAATATAGTATCATTAAGTCAGATAATGTCATAAGGCAGAAAAAAAGAACTTCTTCAGACTGAGAAATTTACAGATCACGTTTCTATATCACATATTTGATAAATTTTTTAATATTTTTCTTGTCATGCAAACACAATAACTTTTCTGCATGGAAAGACCTCAATAAAAAGTTGAATGTATGTTTTATACATTTATGTTAAATTGTTGAAGGTTACGTAAAGACTTGGAGTTAGAAGACTTAGATTCTTCTGTGGAGTGGCCTTTGCAAGTATACTGAGAATCTTCTTTAGAAGAAAGAAGAAATTCTAAAAGCAACTGGGTAAAGATGAAAAACATACACAGCTACTGCATGTGAGGAACCAGTTCTGCCTCAGGTGAAATGGAATAATTCAATATCAGTTCCTTGGAATAGGTTTGGCTTGCTCTCTACTTGAGAAGACTAATTTAGTCTAGGTTTCTATTTACTACATCAGCAGCAATTTAGTCTAGGTTTGTATTTACTAGATAAGCAGCAATTAACTTCATGAATTAACGTGCACATCACCAATTTCAATGAAAGTATTGCACTGAGAATTTTTGGTTTATTTGTAAGTTATATAAGGGCAATAGTTTTTCCTAGGTATTATTTCTTTGTATCTTAAATCCAAGAAAAACATCTTGAACAATATTACAGAAAAGATAAAGGCTGCTTTTTGGCAACTGCAGTCCTATGAAACAATAAGCTCTTGAGTATGTGGCCATCAAAATGTGCTTTGCATCCAAGGATAAGCATGCTAGTGGTTTGCGTTTGGTTTTCTGCTCTACCCATGCCCTGTTTGTGCTTGCTGTTGTTCTTTGTCCTTCCACTTCTTTTGCTTCTTCCATTTACCTGTAGGCATCCCTAAGTAAAGGCAGTATCCCTGCCTGTGGAAAGGGGATAAATCAGACTGAAATGGTCTCAAGGAGTTTATCCATGAAACAGGATGATTAATATTGGCATTTTTATTATCTTCCATTTTCTACCTCTCAGTACAATTTGTAGCGTTTCCTAATTTCATATATATTCAACTTTTGCTCTAGTTAAAAGAACCATTTCAAAATTTCTGCCGACATAGTGAAGTGGGCTTATTATTGAAATCTGTATTCAAATCTGCTAAGCCAGTCCAGCATTTCCAAAAGTATACATTCTGCTCACCTTTTCTGCCTGATTTTCATCTACACAGTTTAAATTTGAATCATTCTAAACCTCTCCTCACTGTCAGAATTGGTTTTGCTTGAAGGCATCTACGGAGATATTTTAGTTTTTCTTCCTAACATACTAAGACAGTCTGAAATACTGTTCCTTTGGTTAATACATACTGTGATGCATAAACTGCACATAAGAGCAAATTATTATTTCTTTCCCAATTGTGACAAATTTGGTTACCTCATTTATTTATTTATTCCAAACATCTTGCAGAGACATTCTACCTGTTTTTTGCAAATTACGTGCCAGATTTAGACCATATTCAATTTTTCCCCTGCCCTGTCTGAATAACCCTTTGGAGGTGGTGAAGATAAAAAAGTTAGAATAAGTGAAGTACATATGATGGGAATCTGAAATGATTTCCAGTTTCTAGATTCAGATAGCTTTCCTCTCAGATGAGCTATGGTAACTGAAGATGCATCAGACACCTAATGCAAGGGATCAGCACCTTCAGCTATGTGTGGTGCACTTTGAGGAGGTGGTATACACACATTTTATCCTTTGTAGTCAGGAGACTTTGATGAAAGCCTGTGGCAAGTATGTCTGCTTTGCCTGAATGACTAAGGATTAGTCACTAGATGCATAGAACTTTTGAATAAGCAGTCCTCAGGTACAACTCAGCTATCAGATTTTATTTCATTATCACATTCATGTTCAAGTATCACTGCCCCTGAAATATAAATGACTTAATAAGATTATGGCAGTTCAAGCTCTTTCACTCCCATCAGATGAATAGTATTTACAGTAAGAATATTGCTTCCTGGCCTGATTAAGTTGAAATAGATCAGAAAATATTTTAACAAACCATGTCTTTTTCTCCTTGAATATCAAGATGTTTCTGTGTAGCTTCCATGCAGAAAAAATAAACATGTGCAATCTAGAATGAAAAAGAACATCACATTCTGAAGTAGTGGTAATAGCAATAACTAAGAGAAGTAAAGAGGAACAGGATAGATGTTGGGAAGAGCTGGTTAGAAGATGACAGAAACAGAAAAAAGATATGTGGAGAGACAGACATGGGCTGATAGCACATCAGGAGTTAAACTGAAGAACTGTAAAGACAAAGAGGCTTATGGTTTACCTATGAGAATAAGAAAAAGAGAAAGCTATGGAAAGAAAAAAAAAATAAAAGGAACAAGCAATTGACATGAGAAAAGATGGAGATAACCTTTTTTAACCTACCAAACAACAGTCAGTGAAAAATGTTTGTAAAAGCAAACACTACAGAAGTACATACGAACTCTGGTGCCAAGGTGAGCAGCTAAAATATTGAGAATGATCCTAAGATTTTTATATATTTTTCATATATTTGTAGCTTTGTATATTGATGATGCATGGCCATAGCTCCAGTACTTTTCTTACCCCTTTTCCCCTACATTTTAGAACAATCAGCTGACCTTCTAAACACATTTTTTAAATATTGTTTAGTCTTATTCCAAGTAGCATACCTACCATAAAATAATAATAAGTGGAGCAGAAAACCCCTTGGAGTAACTCCAAGGGGTTGACCCAGGGGTGGGTTACTGAGGCAACTGAATCTCCTATTGGATATACCTGTTGTTTATCCTAATTAATCAACTTTATAAAATTGAAGAAATCTGGTGCTGGGTGTGCTCATCACCACCAGAACAACTGGAGCTTCCAATGAAGGTCTGCTTTGTACTTTACTATTCTAGCATTGTTGCAAGGGGGTTTTCTTTTTGGATTACATGCAACAAGAAAATATCATGAACACAGCATTTGTGAGACAGCAAAATGGTATTTGATTAGAAATAAACATCATGTAACATTACCTAAACTTCTGATCTCTTCAGGTATACTGAGATAAAGATATCAGTCTTTCAAACAATTTATATCATTGAAGTGTTGCACTCTCAGGTGTGTGTGAAAATCTCTGCCTTGTTTTAAACTCTAGTTTCTGATTAATTCATCTTATTTCTACTTTACAGTCATAATTATACAGTCCCTTGGGAAAAAAAAATGTCCACATTATGTATCAAAAACACAATCTGCCACAATTTGGCACGGTTGTCAGTCTTTGCTTAAGGGAAGGACAATAATGGAGTATCAGGGGGCTTGCAGGTCAAGACAGAGATGAATTGACAGAAGACTGTGGGGGCGCTTGCTCATTGTTTCTCACAGTATACCTAATTCTGACTAATATTAGCACAGTGTATCACTTGAGGCTGTGATCCTGCAACAATTATTCATTTTATGAACATTGAACTTAGCCCAAATACAATTTAGAATTGACTTAACTAGTGAAGCTGCAAAGAGGCTATAGTGTGTTTTGATTCTGATCATGACAGGGTGGCTTCTCACACAGGACCACACACCTTCACATTAAATGTATGTCACATAAAGGTTAGCTTTTTATAAAATTCTACAGATGCTGCTGGATGTGACAAGGTTTAGATAAATACAATGTTGTTATATATAAATATCTTTCATAACCTCAGCATAAACATTAATAAATCAAACCAGTACACATGCTGAAACCCTGTTTCCCAGGAAGTGGACAGACATTACTACTGATAGAAAGTAGAAAATGAAATCTTTGGCATCTCTCATCTTCACTGGCATGTGCAGCCTTTCACTTTTGGTTATCTCAACCTAAGTGCTGCTTTTACATTTTATTTTCTTCGGCCATCTGCCTGAGGAGGGAGTGACAGAGTGGCTTGGTGGGCACCTGGCAACCAGGTAAGGTCAACCCACCACAAGTCTAGAGCACATGCCTTATGAGGAGTGACTAAGGGTCTTTTTCAGCCTAAATTGTATTATTTATTTCAGAAAATCCAGATATTCATAACTGTGCCATTCAAAATATAGAACTTAGCACTTATTTCATCATGTAAGATCTTCCATTAATTAAGATTGAAACAAAAAATTAGAGATATTATGTGTTTGATACATTTTTCCCTGAGATTGTTATTCATATTGAGTTAGTTATTCATATTATTAATTTTTAGAGAAATTTTCCCATTAAAAATGTTTTCCATTTTTCTTATTTACATAATATCTGATATGAAACATTTCTAGTGACTTCTAGATGTGGTTGAAAAATCAATAGTTTATCCCATGAATCATAATGACTATAATGAAAACTTTCAAAATTAAAGTACTTTGAGCATTCTGGTATTTGAAGAAATGTGGAGACTATCAATAATTTTTTTCAAAAATAAATACTAACATCCACTGATACAAAAAGAAATATGAGTTTCCAGCAAAATCTATAAAGAATAATTTTTAAAATTTTGATGGGATACAATATCTTCTGTGACTCTTACTGAACTGTTCAGCAACTGCCATGACAGCACTGCCATGATCTTAAGCATGATGAGGCAAAGCAATTATGACATAGTACTAAACTGAAAAATGCAATTATAATTTTTATTGGGAATATGCATAGTTTATTTCTTTAGAAACACAAAATATCCAGCAGAGAAGTGATAGTCTCTAAGTACATTTAAATGGAAGTTGAAACTTTTGCATGCTCAACAGAAAAACCTAAGGAGAGGAAAAAAACCCCAAAAACCAACAACCCTTTTTCTAGTATTAAACTTAAGGTTGCAATGAATTACATGGGACTGAGATAGGAACTTAAAAAGACAGATCAACATTAAATTTCATCGTTATGATTTCTCCAGAGAAACATATCATTTATATTTATGAAAACAGGACTTATTTTTTGCTACTTAATATTGCATTTTAGAAAGAGATATCTCATAAACTACTCTTATGTTCTTGCTTGTTATGACCATTCTCCATTTTTGAGTCATAATTACTGTACCAAAACCAGAAGATAAGATTACTGTACTTAAAAGAGAAGACTAAAAGTTATTGTTTATGCGATACGAGGCTCAAAGTAGAATTATTTTTTCTTTTTATTCCTTTTCTGTATAATAAGGCAGGTTTCAAAGAATTTCACCAAGGATGAAACCTAAAAGCTGTGATTTAATTCTGAATTCAAGATGTCTCTCAATTCAGTTTGAAAAATGACAGGCTAAATAAATACACCAGCTCCATTGGCACTGAGAATTAATGCATTGTTTTATTTAAATTAATTAGTTCCATGAGAATATCATAATTATATAGAATAAAAATATGTATTCATTTATTAATCATTGGTTTTAAAAATTAATAGAAAAACTGAATTATGATAAACCATGGATGTTGAGATTTTACATTTTTCACATCTTTTATATTCAAAATAACTGATTCTCTTCTCAAAGATAGTAGCCTTTGTGCCTGTATAGAGGCCTGCCAGTTTCTGCATATAGCTTTTTACTACTACTTCTTCTATATTAAATAAAAAATTCACAATTTATTATTTGATCATAGTAAAAGAGAAAACTTATTAAAAAAAAATCTGTAACTAAATATTTTTTCCAAATGTTGATCTTTGGTGAAAACAACAAAAAAGAAGCACCAGGTTTTTATTAAAGTTTTCCATAGGAGAAAATTATCTAGAAGCAGGTGAATCAATTTGTTGTTATGCTTGTGAAATTGTAAGTGGTATCAATAGAAATCAGGACAATAGAAATGAAAAATCAGACTCTTGGTTTGTGATTTCCAGACTTGGCTGCTGGTTTCTGTGTGATCTTCATCTGCACATTCCCATAGGGATTTTGCAAAACAGGAAGTACAGTGGGTTGTGCCCAAGACCAGCGTGAACACCAGTCCCTTCAGAAGCGTTCATACTGTTGTAGATATTGATTTTGCATGCTCAAATCAAAGACAGCTTACAGAATGGACTGAAAACTCTAGAGTGTTTATACAAATTAATTCATATTACTTTAAAGCTCAGGGAGCAGAATGATAAAGTTTGGAAGAATTTACATATATTCTTTGTAAGAAAACTGTTTTAAGGTGGGGGGTTTGGTGACTGGTATTTTTGTTTGCTTGATCATTTGGTTTTATTTTTGGTTTATTTTTGCCGTTTTACTAGGGAAAATGCTTATGATATTCAGCTAATATCCAACAATGATCACAATTCTTGACTCTATGTTCCAAGTGTTAATGATCAAGCATCAAAACTACCTGAAAAAAAATTTAGCTTCTGGCTTTTGAGATGTTCAGGTTATGCCACTGTAGGATTACGATAAACAAGCTGTTAAAAGGCAAAGTGATTCAGAAACATATTCAATTGCCATTTGCATGCAAAGGCAGAATTTGCTAGAGAATTTTGGCTGCAATCATTGATGTATCACTGCTCCTACTGTCTTTGGCAACAGTCTGAAGCAAAAATCTTTCAACTTTTCATTCACATCTTATCTCTAAGGAAAAAAAAATTAAATATTTACTATTGCTAGAAGCCTGGAGAAAAGAAGGCTAAGGGGAGACCTTATTACTCTCTACAACTCCTGAAAGGATGTTGTAGTGAAATGGGTGTCAGTCTCTTCTCCCATGTCACAAGTGGCATGGTGAGAGGAAATGGCCTCAAGTTGCACCAGAAGATGTTTATTTTAGGTTTTAGGAAACATGTTATCAAGGAAAGGGTTATAAAGCCTTGGGACAGAACGTTCAGGGAAGTGGTAGAGGCACAATACCTGGAAGCATTCCAGAAACATGGATATTGAACTTGAGGACATGATTTAGTTATGAACATGGTAGTGGTGCTACATTGATGGTTGGATATGACGATCTTCTAGGTCTTTTCAACGTTAATGGCTCTATGATTCTATGAAATGTAGAATAAGGCTCCAAGAGAATATGATGGTATCTTCTCTCTTCTCATTTCTATCTTTTCTCTTTTCTCTCTGTATTGCTCACGGAATACAATGCCAAAGATCTAATTGAGAAAAGACATAAAAATCCCCAGTGATAAAGGAAAACCTTTATTAAATTTCTAGAGTCAAGAATAGTTTAACAGTAAAAATCACATTCTTACCCTTTGTGCTTGTCTGCTAATAATGTATTTATGTCTTTTTTTTTTTTTTTTTTTTTTTTGTGCTTTTTATGCTCTATATGGTTTGGTCAACTGTCAGGTTATGCTGTTAGGAACTCGAACACCAGAATTTTCTTTTTTGTTCAAATTGTTGTATTGGTAGCAGCCTCAAAGAGGATTCTGACTTTCTCTACTACTGTTGAGGAGCTGCTCCTCATGCTAACACAGTTTACTTGATACATTTCAAAAAAGGCACTTTCATGTGTTCTCTCAATATTAATTCCACATAAGGCATATAATGCTATCTGAAAACACAACAAAGGGGTTTCTCCAAGAATAAAATCCCCTCTACCTATCTCTCCTTTACAAAAATCTATCCCAAAATTATTGGCAGTTTTATTAACTTCCTTTGTAGGCATTCTGGTGGTCCTTAAATATGGAAATCACTTCATTTTGTGAAATGCCATATTGAAAGTTTCCATGGGAAATACTCAGTTTGTTAAACTGGTAGGTGCTTATCTATCAAAGAAAGATTGGACTGGAAAAAGAATGTTTCTTATTTTCATGCAATTAGCTAAAGGCAAAAAAGCACTGTAAATTTTTAAAATGGAATATCTAAATCAAAATATTTTTATAATCAGAATTAATTCAAAGTATCTTTTTCTCAGTAAAACAGAACAGAAAATCAAGGATCTCAGAGTACTTTTAAATCAAAACAAAACTACGTACCTGAGGGCTTGCTGTGAGGAGAACAACAGTGAGAGGTGATACATGAGGAAATGGAAGTGAGAGGTATATTATTGTGGCAATTAATGCTGAGCAAATGAAATGACTGGTAAGAATGAAAGTGAGACCGAATGGATCATGGTTAGGCGAAGCAAGTTCAAGGGCTTTGGCTAACTGAAATCAAGGTTTAGTGTGAGACTTTGGTTAGTGTAAGCTCAAAAAATGTTTGACCTGCTAAGCACATATACTACTGGTAGTTTCAAATGAGAAAAACATTTATATGACTTTAGCAAACATACATGCAAACACTGTTGTTTCACAACATTAACAATAAAAATACAGATACAATAATTTCTTGATAATTTCATTAAAGTTGTGGTCAAGGGCATGTGCACCTTCACAAACACTGCATTTTCAAACACTTAGTTAACCAGTGCTCATATACTTCCTCCCTTAGACCTAGCAGAGGTCTTAGCAGAAGTTATTAGTGGCATATTTTATGTACCTATGTCTCATCACTGGTTACATTGGAGTTTAGGATACTTACTGACTGGGAGTCCTGACTCCCTCAAATACTTGCCTTAAGATAAGCAGAGTGAACCAGAGCCCCAGGGCAGTACTAACACTCCTCAGCCACTTACATATTTACCAAATCTGCTCTTGCACAACAGGAGTACAGGTAGAAATTTCCCAGGGGCTGTTTCTAGGTAAGTAGGACAGTTGCACCTATACGTACTTTAACTACATTTGTCTTGGGTTGCAGTCTGGGTCTTGCTGAGCTGAAGGTTGTAAAGAAAGCAGCTGCCTTTTTTCCCACCCACTAAGAAGGACAGTTTGCTGTTAGGCAGCTATTATGTTTTCCTTTCTTCTTGTAGAATGTAAAAAAAGATAGATTGGAATATCAGAATTGTCTACAGTCAGCTATTTTGTGTGCATTGTCACATCCTTTGTTATTCATCTGTCCTTAAACCACTTCAAATACAAACCTTTTTGGTTTTGCTTATCAAAAATGACATTTGGTGTTTCCAATTGCTTCTCCTCATCCACCTTGAAACCCATGTGTTGTCCCAGGTTTCTGAAATATGCTAACCTGAAGTTAATGTGCTAGTCCTTCTGAACGCATAAAATTGAATTTTATAATCCTTAGTTGTCTTTTCTACTTTTTTTCTCTTTTTCTTCTATCTGCTTTTTAATAACTAGTATATGTTAGAGGTGCACAACTTTTTTTAAACATTGTTGTTTTATATATCTCATTTAGACCTGAAATAAGGGAGAAAGAGTTTGCTTGTTTGTTATTATGTGTATAATTTTTGTATTATTTGTATTATTTTTTTTTCATTCTAAGCCATATTTTCTGGACTTTGGCATCTTTACAGAAGTCAATAATCTCTAGGGGATGGAACAGTTACCAAATATTCACATCTACATTATCTTGATCTACATCTGAACTAGACTGTGATATTATCAATGGAGAACTCATGCCATCACAAAACAGATGTGTAAAAATATACTGTGAATCATTTTGCACAAAGGAAAATTGCCCTCTATATTTGCACAAATGGCACTACCAAAGCTACCAAAAATTGCTCAAACTACTCAACAAGGATCTGAGCAGTCACAGATTCCTTCTGAGTTATCTTTTATAGCTTTGATTAAACTAGAGATGTGATAATCTGCAGAAGGAACAGCTTCAGAAACATTTAGGTATACATACAGACCCACTGACGTCAATTCCTCTACTTTTTAACTTCAGCCATAGCTAAAAATGTTCCCTTAGGTTGAGTCTTCATCGTGGAATTAACAACATGTGAACACAGAAGACATCATTTGCCACTAAAATTCACGTAGCAATAGTAGTTCTCTCCTAATGGCTGTGGAAAGATTATGTTCTCTGTTTAAAAGCCTTGCTATGCAGGTTTTCTACCAGGGTTGGTTTGTTCACATAGCCTGATAGATTAGTAAAGTAATAATATATTCAGTTTGGAAGCCTGATTGATTACTGTTGACTCTTGTTTTCTGCCCTGTGTTCTATAAACCCATTAAAAAAAAAAACAAAAACTTGTTTTGACTAATGAGCAACCTTCTAAAAACTACAGTATTATTAAAATATAACTTATTCCTCAGTGTAAATAATGAAGACTCAGACTCCATGAGATTCATATCATAGCAGATCTTCACCTTCATCTGCCCTAGACTATTATTGTGTTATGACCAAAATATAGAACAAAACAACAATGACCAGAGGTACACAATCATGCTTAAGGTGTAGATTTATTTTCGTGTTTTAGTCACTCAAGAACTGATCACTCAAGTATTCCTTAATTGCATGCAGACTATACTGTGGGGTTTGGGTTTTGGGAAGTTTATTTGTTTTAGGTTTTTTTTTTCTTTACTTACCATTTTAAAAATTCTATCAAGAGAATCCAGGCTGTAATCAAGCTGGTATCAAACTGTTTTCATGAAATAATTTCGGTGGATGTTATATGATAATTGCCACTCTAATATTCACCTTAACAGCAGGGATAATTGACAGAAGTCACTCGCTCTAGTCCAAAATGACCCCATTTCCTACCTGGATAAGCAGAACAGTAATCCTTTATTTTTCTCCCTTAACATTAATGTATGTTTGTAGCAGTAAGCACTGAAAAAAAATAGTAACCCTGTTTTTAAGATCAAGTCAGAACAAGTGTGAGTGGTTTCAAGTGGTAACTTTCTGATTACAGAAAGCAATGTTAGCAGAACCATATTTCTTAAGTTTCATACAGTAGTTTATCTACCTTTGGGAGACAAACATATTTTAATGAAAATATTTTCTGGACCTAAGCTTACATCCCAGAAAGGAAAGAAAATATAAGACATCTTTGTACTACCTTAGTCCTGATGCAGGGCTAACACTGATCTTCTTTGCACATAGTATTTTTAATTTTTTCTTGCAAACTTCAGTGACCTTTCAGGTGTACATCAACTGTGAGCTGCAACCACACAAATTATTTTTCTTTCCCTGGTCACATACCTACCTCTCGTAGGGGGATTGCTATAGAAAATGTTTAGATATCTGGAGCACTAGATGGCCACAATATTTTGCCTTGTTTGTCAGGTTTCAACATATAAGAAAATTTTATAAAGAATAAGTACATATATTTATATTGCTTGAATTTTATAGAAGTTCTTTAAAATCAAAGAATACTTATATAAAGGTTTGTGATGACACCTGAGAAGTGCAGAAGATGTGCATCAGATAGTTATAATTTTTTGAATAATGATCAATTGAAAGAAAACTTCTGGTTGGTAAAGACAAGAAACTTGATATTTTAGCAGTTTTTTTGAAAACCCAAAAGAAAAATACATTTTCAATCTCTTTCATTTCACAGAGAATGTGAATTGGAAAAGGGTTTTTGTTTATGGATGTAGCTCCTTTACAGATTATTTTAGCTGAAATACTAGAATTATCCTTGCATACATAAGAACACACCTTCAAAATTTGATGAGATATTTACTTTTCTCTGAAAATTAATGGATAGTCAAAGGGCTGGAAAAGCTGGAGAATTTACAGGATACAGATTAGATTTACCTTCTTTCTGAGTCATCCGTTGAAAACTTGGTGCACAGTCACCACTGTAGCCTTTTTCCCGTGAACCAGCACCTGCCTTTGCATCCCTTTTGTTTTATCAGTGCACTGACTGCCATGTTAACTGTGTATTTCAGGCATACACACAAAATTTGCATCAGCCCTGGTCATTGGTATCCTCTGGTGCTGGATAAGTAGGAAGCCAGCCATAAGTCTGCTTTGCAAGATTCTCTGCTTGGCAGGAAATATCTCACACTGTCTGCTAAGTTCCTGGCCTTGTTTTGCTTTTCTTGTAATCACTGGTACTGCCACACACTGTTTCCCCCCATGCTGCTAGTCTGAAAACTTCTGATAGTAAACGAGAGAAATAAGCATTTCTAAAAAAATTTCATAGACAAGGTACATTACCACTTACAATCTCTCCAGTGTAAATGTTTTAGCTTTGTTTTTACAGAGTAGGGTTTCTGTGTACTGTCTTTGTTATTAGACATAGCACAAGTCTACGTTAAAATTTTCTGTCAGCACACTAGTTGGGTCCATGAAACAAAAGTCCTACAAGTTCATTGATAAACACAAGTAATATTACTTTGTGGGAGAAATTATTTCTTGAGGCACATAAATTGTGTGTTTTGACCTTTTCCTAAAAAGCATTTATCCTCTGCCAACTATCACTCTGTCACCTTCCTGAACAATTCTCAGAAATACCCTGGTATTTAAAAGGTAGTGACCAATGGGTGTTTGCACACAGATAAATGGTGTGGAAGCAGGCAAAGTGTATTACCTTAGATATGGACTGTTCTCTGCCAATTAACCTCTGCCCAGGAGTATTCCCAAACCCACTTAATAAAATAGCTGTAGATAAAAACCCCCAAAATATAAGTGTATTCTTGCTGATTAAATTTTCACTTTTTTTTTTTTTTCTTTCTTCTTTGTTTTCTATTAGCATAGATTGTGTATTAATTTGGGTTCTGCGAAAATGTCCAAAATAGTTTTTCGGGCTTTTTTTAGAACTATGAAAAATCCAAATAAGAAACTCTTTACAATATAGCAGCAACATTTGCAGACATCCACTTTAATGTTTGAAGACATCATCCTTTCTTTGTGTGACAGCAGGGAAGTACTTTTTGAACTGACAGTTAAAACCATCAGTAGCTATTGAGCCAGAATTAGAACAAATAAGAGTTTGTGTTAATTGAGTTGTTTGTTTATAAGAGCGTGCCTTAAGAACACAACAAGCATCACACAACATCTGGCCTTTCTAGCAGATTTGGCAATACTTACATCTTAAGAGTGCTTAGACAAAATAATTTTTTACTAGTAGGATTGTATTTCTATCTTATACCTGCTTATGTTTTGAATCAAACCGACCAATCATTAATTCCTTCTTTTATTCCCTTTTGAAATTTTCTTTCTTCACTTGCAAAGTCTTTGTGAACATGAGGAAAATAATGCATAACTAAGTGAAAAATTTAGTCATGATAAGAGGCTTTAGCCTCTTTATTTGGATGTCATAAACTTGATATCTTCACTAAAATGTTTTCAGCACCTGCTGAAATTACTGAAAATGTATAAAATACCTTTTTTTTCTCTAAATCAGTGTCTACTGTGAAAGATGAGATTTTCCATTTTTAATTTTAAACTTTGATTTTATGAAAAGAGAGAAACAGCAAAATAAATTTCCAATATGCAGTTGCATGTCAGAATTCCATCTTAACAATAATTTGAAGTGATGTGAAATCATTGTGTCAAATGTCCATTTCATGCAAATGAAGAAACCAAAGAAATCATTAATGGAGGATAATTCGACCCTAAATTCTACACTTAAAACCAAGAGGTTTCATAATTTTTTGTAAGTATGTGGAGATCCTCTCATTCTTTTAAAAAAGGTACCTTTATTCAAGGTATGATATAGAGATTCTGCAGCTAAAATAGAGCCTAACTCCTTGCTACTTTCCTCCCTTTTGCATGTGGAACATGCAAAATTTTTGTTTCCTGTTGTGAAGCAATCAATCAAACTACATACAAAGTTCTTGTTCCAACTAATCTAAATTCATCTTATTTATTCTGGACATGGCATAATTTAGAATGGAACATTTCCCTTAGTCACAATAAATTTTAACACTACTCCCTTTCCGTCCAGTAGAGTGAAAAACATCTGTGATCAGAAGACACCTTTCCTTTTCAGTCCTTGCTTCACTGCAGAGCTGATTGTGTAGGGAGAAAGAAAAGACATTACAAGTTCTATATAACATTAAAATATGTTAAAACAGTAGAACATAGGAAACAGTGCTTTAGGAGCTGCAGTGAATATATCTTTGGAAATACAGTGGAACAAAATACATTATTGCAAGTACAGAGGGGGTCCAGTCCAGATCAGAAACTTAGACAATAATGATATATAAACAAAAGAAAGTTCCTCTTTCCTGAAGTGGGTATGCTTCCCAAGAATTTAATTTTTTATTTCAAATTATGCTATATTATATTCAATTATATTAGATTTATTTTCAAATATACCTTTATTGTAAAGGTATCTAATGTGTTTCTATTTAAAAAATAAGAAAACTAAAGAAGTTGGGGTTAAATCTGAAGTTCAAATAACTGGATCTCAATAACAGGAAAAATATTAGACTTTCAATTATCTCACAAATACAAATACGATCACCTCGAATACATAGAGATGCACCCTTTTTCCATTGGAGGGAAGAAGACAGAATTAGTTTGAGAGTAGTCACACAAATTTAGACACTTTTAAAAAATTTATTTATGAGACAGAAGTTAGTTTAGAAACAATCTTTTATCTCATTATAAGCAATTATAATAACTCACCCCATAAAGCAAGATGGACTTCTTCCTGACTTGGAATTTTACACACTGACAAAAATAGACACTTTTTTTGCTGTCCACTCTCAGCATTTTGTAATCATTTGTATGTACTTGAATTTGTAAAGGAAAAAGGAAAATTATTTGCTGACTCAGTTCTAATCAAGTTTATTAGCTGACATCTTATCACTATATAAGGTTATCCAAAGTAATCATTTACTTTGCTGAATGTTCAAATAAAATTTTACTCAGTCTACAGAACTACTTTTCTCCTCTTTGGGAGGAAGAAATATAGAACATGCTGACATTTTAAGAAAAAATAAAATATTTTAACCCTTTTATCCCAGAATTTTACAGCCATAGGCTGCAGTGAGGGAAGAAGTAGTGAGAGATTACTTCAGTAAAGTTGCATTCTATTCTTTGTCATGGAATGAGAACCGAAAGTTAGATTTATCTAAGTTTCTTGTGACCTCTCCAGTTTTTTGTCTGGGGTTATCTTCCTGGCATAAAGAAAATTGTGTACCTCAGCCAAAATACATTCAAGGTAAACTGATTTCATGCAAACACCTTTGGCTCTTCTGGCCAGCCAGTAGCAAAGCCCCCACAGAAGCCATACTGCCAAAATACTGAATGTGCACTATCTACACAAACCTTACAGACTTTGGGAAGTTATGCAGTTTATAACTGACTAAATTACAGTAATTGATAAGCTGTGTGGATTTGTGATGCAGAAGAACACATTGGGTGGTAAGCAATGTTGAAAAGATGGAGTAGATGATCCTAATGAATGCATCTCAAAACTTTTAAAAATCTTTTTCTACCTTTATATGGCTTTTTCCACCTCTAGTATTTTTACCCCACGTGACAAATTATTTTGAAGTTGTCCTGTTTATAAAATTTTATTTATAAATTCAAATATACAAGCTAAAAAATTCTGCTGTTAAGACTTCTTGCACAAACACCATTCTCTTCTCTCATCAGTAATATGTGCCAAGTTTTTCTTTCCCTGTAGACTCTTGCCTTATACTTTCCACTGAAAGCTGAAGAAAGCTGGAAGAATCTTGAAGAGTTAGGCAAGACAATTTCTACTCACAGATAGAAAAAAACCTCAGCATCTGTGTTATATAAGTTACACACACTATGTCATAAGATTTGGAGGACTGAGCAGAATGCCTGGCATCCTTATGCAGATATAATAGCTGAACATTCAACACGGGGCCTACAAAAATCTAATATTCTGGGTAAGAAACATTAAAAATTAGCCCAAAAGCTATTATGTTGGAGGAAAATATACCTTGAGGTCCACTTCTCCCAGTCATGTTACTCTATATTGGATATGGATTTCCAGAGAGTCACATCCTTGATATTTATGTTGGAGTTTTACATGTAGGTCAACTGTCTCTCCATGTCTCATCTGGAGACAGGTGAGTAATAGTGATCTCTGTAGACTTATTTTAGGTCTTATTGGTGAGATCTTGTGTTAATATATTTCAAAGATTATTGCACAATGAAAGAGGCTGGATTGGTCACCTCCTAAACTCTTTGAGGACCAGCTGCAGACTGACACAGGAACAGACCATTAGACAAACAGTGTTAGGGAAAACCATTGTCTTTAGACATCAATATCCAAAGGATAAACAGTAGATTCAATGGTCTAAATTTTAGCATGGATTGGCAAGATTAGGCAAGACATCTATTTAAAACTCCTTATTATGTGTGAGTCTTAGGTAAGTGATAGTATTCATTCACCTATATCCATCCCTCCTTTACCACATGTTGGAAAAAAAATATGGCATCATGTAGATCTTTTC
Organism: Pycnonotus jocosus; assembly: GCA_013400435.1. NCBI lineage: Eukaryota > Metazoa > Chordata > Aves > Passeriformes > Pycnonotidae > Pycnonotus > Pycnonotus jocosus. Next base: position 27,109 of record VWYP01003830.1, on the reverse strand, counting down.
ACCATTTGTAGCAGTTCATAATTTCTCACACATAACAGTATTTCTGACTGCTGTGTATACAGTTGAATCAGGAAACTTATAGGAAAAATATTTTAGTAGTTATGGCAACTACTGCTAGAAAGCAAGGGTTGGACAACATTCATGTGTTGTATCATAACAGATTTCAGTTGATACCTAATCCTACAAAGCTGTTTAGCTGAATACCAATTTACTGTTTTGCTTCCATTTATTTCTTTAAATTGAGTTGATATGTGGTATAATTTTGTTTTCTAGAAAGGAATCTCAGATTTAGTGCAGAGTCAAAAGAAAATACTGCTGCCATATTAATATAGTTAGTTCACTGGAGCATCAGAATTGCCATTTTAAGACATTGGTGGAAAAAATCCTTCAGTTCCATAAATTGTCAACATTAATATTTAAGAAACCTAGACATCAACTCATCAGAATCATAAAATCCTTGATTAAGAGGTCAGATCATCAAGTCAAACCACTCAGAAGGAAGGTTAAATATAACTGAATGTTATACTCAACTGTATTGAATCTGTCATTTAAAATAATCCGGGAAATAAATTCTTTTTAATAATATTTTTATATCTATTAATAGGAGTAAGTTGAACAGAAATTAAAAATCTTTAATAGTCACTGGATTCCACAGCACATGGAGAACCCTGATTAACCTAGAGAGTCTGATCTATGCAGTTTTCTGTTATTAGCATATTCTGTCAGAAAAGACATTAAAAGTTCTAATTTTCTGTATTTCATCAAAGGAGGCTTGAGGAAAAAAATATGAATATTTACATTTATTTCTAAGTCTCTAATACTCTTACTGCTCTATGATAAAGTCACATTAGATAGGATTAATCTGAACAGCTGTAGATTTATCCTAAAAGTGATGTCTAACACAGGTCAGATGAATCATATCACTAAGTGATTAACTGGGTGCTGTAAAAAGGAAGCTTAGGATAACTACCTCATATATGGAAAGCTACATTGTGAATGTGGAAAGTTAAGTGAAAGTGGTCCTGTCTTGTGCCTTAAAAATACAGGACTCAAGCACTTGATTACTGGTTTCATAATTAGATTAAAAAGATAAGTGATTGTGCAGCCAGTGCGAGTGAGTATAAACAAAGGCAAAATTTACTGAGCTCATACAAAGTACAGGCTATTGGCTTGCTTTT
>VWYP01003830.1:7724-25901 GCA_013400435.1 Pycnonotus jocosus | reverse complement strand
TTTTTTTTTTTTTTTTTTTTGAGTGATCATTGGGGAATTCAGTTAGTGCTGGTGGCCTTATCAGTAATCAGTGAATTGAAAATTCCCATGAGGAGACATAACTATTAGTAAGCTAATGTTCAGTCTACAGAGACTACATAGGTTGATTTTTTTCTGCCTGAGTAGCCATTTGACAGGTTGTGAAATGGGAGCTGAGTATTGTTGAAGCTGAGAATAGTTGTGCCTGAGAAAATGTGTAAATTGCAGTAAGAATATGAGAAAATTGAAAATAAACTTAGTGCCATTGAGAAGCAAAAATACTCCAAATAAACTACTCATTTACTAAAAAGTAATGTGGAAAATACCATATCTTTTGTAAATGCCTGATTTTTATCAGGACATGTATAATCTACTGAGTATCAGAAACCATTCAACATCAATATCTAAGCCGGGAATCTGTTGAGTTTTATGTCACTTAGTGAGATATGGCTGTTTTCTGTTTATTTTTTCCTTATCAAGGTACAAATAGAGGCCTTTCCAATAATCAAAACAAAACCCACTAGATATCTGTGTGGGGCAGAAAGAGAACAAAAAGTACAAAGTAAGCACTGTGTTCTGTGGTCCTATGTAAATATGACTTAAATGCATCCAACTGTACAAATTAGAGAGACAGAGGATAAAATTTTCATCACTCATGTTCTTTTTGGTTTTGAAAATGGAAGGTACAGAGGCTTTATTTATCTTCAGTCATCATTCTTACACCTGTTTACTCCCAAGTGAGATCTGCTTCAATAAAAGTAAATTACCAGTATCTTTTTCTCCTAAAGAGCTTTTGAGGAAGAAGAAAATGTGCACAAAATATTGTTTATCAAATACTGGTAACAGCTCTTTTGGTTAAAAGAGAAGCAGAAGCTCTGCAGATCCTACTAAAATGACAGTGAATAGCCATATAACTTGCTGCATATTAGCAGGAGAATGATGTGCTAAACTTACTTACTCTTCATGTATAGACAAAACCACCTTAATTTAACAAGCTCTTGATGAGTTTTAAACTACAGCTCTCTACCTTATTTTAGTTGATGTTGTTTGTGTTCAGCTTGTACAAACAGACAGGCAAAGGATACGTCTTTCTTTCTGTCAAGGTAACATTCCATATTCTCAGAATGCATTAGAATTACACTGAAAAGAACTCTACAAAGAATTTTTATGAATACTCTATCCACATTTAATGTACATGTCAAAAGAGAAAAGTATGTAGTTGAAGAATTATTCCAGATCTTGACAACAGTAAGTCTACTGATACCTGGACTGTTATACAGGCATAAAAGAGATTACACAGTTTTAGCTTCATATATTTCAAACATTTAGGAAGCTAGCCTGGAATAAATTTACACTTTTGAATATGATTTCTGCATTTTGTATATGTTTATCCATCACTCTGCCCCCAGTTGAAGATAGAAGGATTCAGTAAATTGGCTTTGGCCAAAAAAAAAAAAATCTTGCTCAAGATTATTCTGATTAAGGTTATTTAATAATTGGATCTGGTTTAAGTACAGACTGGGAAATAACAAGTATTTTTTTTCATAAGAAGACAGAAAATAATCTCTTGGTAACTTCAGAATATATTTTATTGGCTGCTCAGCACTGATGATCAGGAATAATAGCCTTCAACTTCTCATCTACATTTCTGATTATTAAATTTTAACCAGTCTGACAGTATGAGACATAAAGAATTAATATAATTCTCTATCACTGCTGCAAAATCTGAGATTTTTCTTCCTCTGTTGTATTCATCTAAATTAGAAATGAAAAGTTTTTTTCTAGCAAAGAATGATGCCTCCCACTCTCAGATTTTGCAGTATGTGCTATTGAGTAACTCTGAAGGTGAATAAATGCTGCTCACTTTTGCCATCATGCTACTTTTCAAAACCAGCATGCTTTCCAGCCATTACTATCAAAGCAGTTATTAATCTCTGCCATTACCTTTAGCGATTAATGAACTTATTATGAGGTAGTTTATACTTCCCACACCCTTTCAAACATAACCTCATAGCATAACCTGCACCCAGAAGTCTCTATTTGGAAACCATTACTTTGCAGATGAGTCTGGCAGGTTACCAAAACCCATCAAGCTTCTCCTTTTCAGATAAGGTCTTTGAAAAGAAAGTGCAGGAGCCAATGGCCATAACACAACACTACTGTATAAATTATGGAATTTTTCATTGGATGTAGAACATGAAATTGTGATGCCTAGATGACAAAGACTGTATTTATGTGCCTCTTCCACATTAATAAGGAACTTGTGCACAGTAATCAGTCATCCATATTTGAGATTGCTAATTCACCTCCCAGATTTTGCATGTGAGAGCTGTCACTCGCTCTTCAACCCATTCACACACTTCCTCTATAAGGAATAGTATTTGAGCATACAGTATGTTATATTATGTCACTACAACAAACACCATACACTATTAGTGATAAACAATTACATATCCAAACAGAAGAGTGGCTAATATTTCTCTATAATGCAAGGGCAGAAGTCAGTTACTTTTTATACAGATCTGGAAGTGACCTGATTTTAAGTGAGGCAGACATATTTGAGCACACTCCTTTTCCTTTCTCAGAAGGAACTTGAGAAATTGCTTCTATGTTTTTCTAATGGAATCTACAAAAAGGGACTTTAAAATGAAGATAAAATGGTACTACACTGGATTGATATCTCACACATATGCAGCAACTCGCAGTTCATTCATGCCTAAATGAAAGAGAAGTAGGGGATAGTAGTGTCTGCCCTTGACGAGTCCTGGCACCCTCTCAGCAACACCTGGGACCTTTGTACCCTGCTGGCAGCACAACTCATGTCACTGCCTCTCAGGTTGGCAGGTGTGTTCTTCACTATTCCTTAATAGAGACATCCGCTGTGAGAACTCATTGCTTCTTTTTATGGTACCCACTGTGTGCTGTTGGTGCAGTTTCTCCTTGCAAATCTTGCTTGTGGGTGTCTACAGCTGTGTACAGTAGTCTCCCTCCTTACCAGTTCTGTCTGCATGGAATCATTAGACATCTCATGAGCTTTGTCCATAGAAACTGTGCCTCACTGTGAGAGCCTGGATGGATTGCTGGCTCCATACATTTTCTTTGTGTGTGTGGTAGAAGGGACAGGTCAGACCTTGTTCCGGTGAGGTAAAGCCCTGCTCTGCCCACCCCACTCCCGGCCTGTATCCCACTTCACAGTGGTTGCCAATCCCTGGCATAACAGAGACAATGCTCCACACCTGCCTGTGGAGCCCCTACCCCAGCTCCTGAGCAGCCACCAGACAGGAAATCCCACCTAGGGGAATGTCCCAGGATGCCCAAGGGGTATTTAAAGCAGAACACGAGGCAAGCACCTCCTGTCTTGATCCTACTCCCCTATTGGGATTTCTATCAATTGAACACTGGACCCCCCCTCCTCTTGGGATCTCTTTCAGTGAGCAGTGCTGGAACCAGGAGTGGTAGTTATGTTTGTTCTTTTCCATATGTTTTCTGTCCTTCTCCTTCTTCTTATTCCCTCCTCTTGGAATTTTTGAGTAACTTAAAATCAAACAGGCTTAGATTTTGTTGAGTTGAATGGGGCAAGTTAATACTTTGGGAAGGAGCTTATGTTGATTGAGGGTTGCTCTAAACATTTTGCCAAAGTTCTCTGATTTTCTAAAGTTGTCAGTAAAGTTCTTTTTGTTGTTTTGGCCTCTTCAGTATATCTTGTTTCTCCTGTGCTTTTAACTCAGAATAAATGAACAACAATAAGACCTTAAATGCCTCATTGAATGATTTTTTTGGGTCCTTATATTTGTCAGTTGAAGGATGTAATACCAAATTGGTAGAAATTACTGTACACAATTATCATTGGGTTATTTCTTGAGAAACAATTGTAAAAGAGAAATTTCAGCATGGTTTAGTGGGTTGCCATGTTGCCATGTATAAATATGTCTTGTTTCCCCACATAAAGATTTGATAATTTATTCATAAAAAGCTTTGGGTGAGCTGGTTCCTGAGCACCTCCGCCTATTCTAATGTTACCTCTCAGCTATGTAATGTATCCAACAGATTGAGGGGATGATAGAGATTCCTGGAAAACTAAGCTAAGAATGTGTGACTCATATAATCATTGTCCAGTCAATTGCCTCCATAATTGTCTATCCTCTTCAATTGTCTTTTTTTTTTTTTTTTTCTATTGTGGGTTCTCCACTAATGTTTTAGGGGAGACTAAACATTTAGAAACTCACAAACTCCTAATGTTTTAGGTCATAAGGGTTTAGAGAGCCAGCTGCAGAAAGATTATACCATCAAACTTCTTGTAATGAATTACAGCTGGAATTTATCTCTATTTTTAGGCCCAACAGTCTGTTAATAACTACATGAGACGGTGCTTACATGAAGCAGAAGTTCCACCAGTCAGGAAACTAATGTCTTATATTTCTTTCCAAAGTCAAATATAAAAGTTTGTATTTTCAAGACAGTTAGTTTCAGAGGGTCTTTGGTTAAATTTTGCCATCTGGATCAATTTAAGGTGGTGCCCATATCATGTCTCTTACAACATTCAACTATCCAGCTTTGGTTATGGTAAGTTTAGAACATTGTTTGCAGTGAAGTGGAACAAATTGTTAAGAAAGTGAGATAATTTGACCTTAGAAAACCTTTCTAGGTCCCTCCTGTCTGAAGGCATTTTGTTGGACTGATTGTTAAATTTGTATTTCCAGAGACATTTAAGACAGGCAAATAAGGATAAAATGTGCTAAGCCAGGCATCAAAATATCAGGATAAAAAAAAATTGATACCTGTTTCCTGAAATCTAGATAGTAATACCCTGTGATTATCCAATGTGTATAAGCTAAACTTTTTTTTGCCTCTGTCAAAATTCACATTTTAATAGCATTATTTAAGTGCAAAGTGTAATTGCAGCAGTAAGTGGAAGAGAGAGAAATACAAAAAGTAGCTAAAGGTTAACCAATAATAGTGAGAAATACATATACATTTCATTAAAAGGTAATTACATTAAAGGAGAGAACTTTAAGATAATTAATTAATTCTGCAATAGAAACAATTATAATGAAAAAAACATATGTAGGAACAACAAAAATTAATCTTTTCCCAGATGTATTTAATGACACACAAAACAAATGGAATACAGAATATAATTAATACAAATGAAATAAAGCTGACTGCTTTTTTTTTTTTTTTTTGTAATTATCCACATTTAGAAAAAGTTGGCCATAATAATGGGGATAGAAGTAATGCTGCAATCTGAACAGGACCATAGCTCAGAAGCCCTCTAAGAGTATGTGTAAATACTAAGAGATATTTTAAAAGGCACAAAGTTATCCTTCACGTTTTAAAACACAGATGTAAATAAATTCTTAAAGTGGACTGGGACAGTGATAAATGCATGTGGTTGAATAGGAATTTCTGGCTTTATGATTTTCACAACTTTGTGATCTTCATCTATTCTGTCTAGTACTGAAAGGGGAACAAGGATTGCAATGCACTGAAAGACTCCTCTTCCCTTTCCAAGAAGTAGCCCTGAACAGTATTTTTAGCTCCTCTGTGTTTTACACATTCATCTGTCCAGGTAATTTGTGTATTTCTGTTGGCATGGAATTTAAATTATAAGGGCGATATAAGGATGAAGTTCAAGTTTTCCATACAGCTATAACTGGTAAGTTTGGCTGGGTATGAAGGGTATTCTTTTACGAACTTACAGTGGTCTTAGAAACTCTCTGACTAGTCTCTGCACAGATGAGACAATGAACTGATTTGATACAGCAGGTTGACTTGGAACAAGATGACTGACCAAACTCCTAGCCCCTGTCAAACAATGCTTTTGATTAACTGCTGCAGAAAGTGGGAGTTTTGGACAGTCACAAAGATTTCCCAGAGTATGCACAGACTAGTTGGTAGATGCTATTTGTGTGCTTAATTGTGTTGGTCCTCCTGGGTGGGAAATCTGGCGGCATCAGAGACTTGATGTAGAATTAACCAAAAGATATATGAATAATAAAAAATAACTCTTTCTGCTTATGCAGGTTTGGTCATATGGCAATCCATTGCACATAGCAGAGACAGACAACAGATGTTTTGTACACAGATTAAGATGCTACAACAAGAAGGATCATACATTTTCTGAAGTGGTCGCATAAGGCCATCAAACATCTTGATCGTAAAAATTCATTGGAACAGTTCGAAAGTCTCAGATATTCAGATGCAGGTATTGTTGAATGGGCCCTTGCAACAGGCCCCCATCACCATCCAAATAGCAGCCAGCTATCCACTTCAGTGGATTTGATTCCTCACAAGAATTTTTCGCTATTCAAATATACCAAATAATTAGACTTTTTTAAACTAGTCCTGTCTGTGAATAGCATTGCAGGACCTTACATGGAATGCGCTGTTCTTGCTGAATGTGGTTTCTAACACTGAGACAATGGAAGAGGGAAAAAAAAAAGGCATTTGTATATAACACTACAGCAAACAAAACACTCAGGATAGCAAACTACATTTTCAACCCAGACAGCCTCGAGTTAAGAGTAGAAATCAGCACAAGTGCTAGAAAAAATGATTTATGACTCTGCTAAAAAGATCAAGTGCAATCAAGAAAGGTTTATTCAAACTGCATTGTTCTAGTTACAAACTTCTTTAATTCTCCAAGGCCTCTCTTTCTACAAAACTTACAGAACAAGCTGAAGCATTGAGTTTAGTAGATTGATGATAGGTAGATAGACAGGTGGATTAATTATTTATGTTGCTGAATGGAGGTCAGATCTCTACTTTCATCTTTTGGATCTGGCTGCATATTTAATATTCTTATTAGAAAGATGGCTGGAATGCCTGATGTTAATGTTCCCAATTGTTGATAAATTATGGTCTCTACAAGGCCCCCAATGTCTCTTCTACCTGAATTATTTATAGTTCACTAATTATTTAGACCCCGCTTATTTTAAAGAACAGGAATTATCTATACACTAATTAAAACTGTCAAAAAGTTTTAATACTATTTAAGGGTATAAAATAATGTCAGTGGTGAGGTTGAATACACAGTAGTAATCTGTCTTTTCTTGATACTAGAGTGTCCCAAGCTTCAATTGCAAGTATTCTTTGGAAATCTGGGATGGAATTTCTTTGACCAAACGTAAATATCTCTATGACAGATAGCTTGACCAACCAATCTTGACACCTTTCTTAATAAATGGAGAGAAATTTGTACTGAAAGGACTTGATAAATTCTGAATCAGAAGTCTAAAACTGACTAATGAAAAACATGCTAATTTCTTCCTTTATGACAAAGGAAGTGTAGGATGGCAACTCATATGTGGTCACCTGCCCTCTGGATAGCTGAAATTAGGATCACTGCTGCCTGCGGGGTTCTGCAGGGTCTATTTTTGTACACACACTGATTGCAGGATCAGATCCTTTATTTTCTTTATTTGAAATCAGCTTCTTTATTTTTTGTGAGTGTTTTTGTTTTTAAGGAAATATCAGACTGCCAGAGCTTCTTTATTTGAAAATATTCTTTTTTAAAAGGAATCATACTGTTAATGGCTCATGTGGCCTCATGTATTAGTGAATGTATTTTTGTATCATTTTCTACTACTGTATCATTATCAATATCTCTTAATTAGAACATCTCTGCAAATGAGCTAAAAGCAGGAATTTTGAAAGGTGTATTGTAGGTTTGAAACTGTTCCAACTGAAATTAATGAATCAGTGAATCAGTGAATCTTTTAGATAGAAAACCAGGATAAATCCTGAGGGCCCTACAAATCTTTCACTGAGTTAAAGACAGGTTAGAAGTACAAGACAAAATTTGCCCCTATAAGGATGAACATAACAATGTTTATCTTTCAGACAGTTTGCAATTTAGAGCAATTAGAAATACCAACCAAAATTGCTGAAGTGTGCACTTGTTTTCAAGAATGGTGTTTACCAGGTCTAGGCTCCGGACAGAAGTCCTGCTTGCTATGCTCAAAGAACAGGTGAGAGTGGAAGACAGCTTTTCAGAAAATAAGACAATCTGGACTTTGGAAGTATTAATTTCATCTGCTTGAAACTCACAACCGTAAAGCAAATTCTGAAATGCAGTACATAGGACTTGTGGTTTTATGGTTAAATAAGATTGAGCGCCTTTTTTTTTTTTGTCAAATGCTGCTGGTTATGAAAGGAAAAAAAAAATATCATATTTTTTTGTATTTGCCTGATTTTTTACCACCAGATGTGTAAGATACTAAGTTTAAGAAACAATTCAACATCTATATCAGAGCTAGGAATCTGTTGAATTTTATGCCATTGAGTGGAATATGGTTGTTCTCTGTTTATTTGTCTTTATGAAGGTATAAACAAGTCTTTCCAATAATCAAAACAACAAAACTCACCTTACATATGGGTGGAGCAGCAAGAGAACAAAAAGCACAAAGTAAGCACTGAGGTAAACATCAGTTGTAGCAGAATACAGGAATGCCAAAGTCTCCCTGGCTATGCTGATAAATTCAACATTACTCAGCAGCTCAGTTATCCCTACTGCAGAAGTGCTAGAAGGCTCCTTCACAGGCTTATGTCTGCTATAACTATTCACAGAATGCTCAGAATCTGGAATATCCATGATTTACATAGGCAGCCTGCATGAATCCATATGTTTCTGAGGCCTTGTTAACTAGCATCTGTAGGGGCTGTCCTATATTAGCATCATGCTCAAAAATCTCAATATTTGATTTGCTACACAGACAAATACTAATCAGAGCCTTCCCAATAATTATATTGCAGCACATACTGCATTATAATGATAAATAAATGAATATTTTTGTTTATAAGCAGAAGCGAATCAATGTATTCAGATAATACATCCTTATCTTGCACTGACCCCATTCATGATGCTAACATTAAAGTTGAGAGTGTTTACACGAAGAAAAAAGAAAAATGAAATAAGATACTTGGCAAAAAGGGGAGAAAAGGATAACCGTGAAAATATACAATCTCTTCGGGGAAAAGTGTTGGATATGGAGGCAATACATTACAATTTCTCAACAATAGCAAAAAAAAATTCTGATTCATTTTCTATGACAAAAAATATTTTTTAAAAATCTCAATAATGTTGAATCATATTGAATCTACTTTGTCATCGATATCTCTAAAAATGTCAGTTGGTACACAATTTTTTAAAAAGATCTTTCCATTTCTTTTAGCAGGACCTACACTGTCTCCTCTACTACCTGTCTTTAAAATATTTTAGGAAATTGCCCTAAATCTGACATAACTATCCAAATCTACCATTTTCCAAAATTGAAGTAGAAGAACTAAGAACTGATTTCAAGCACTAATATTAGCCTTAGGATATTGATTATCATGTAGGCCAGAGATAGCCAGAACAATAATCTACTTGGCACACATCTCTAGAAGAAATTCAGCAGAGTTACTCTAACAGGACATACTCTAACCCTATACATCAGCATGAGTTTAAAGCTGGAAGAAGGACCAAAGTTTACCCTGACAATGTACGATAATATGTAATTAAGAACACATTGATTTTGCTCTGCCTAAGCTTCACAAACAGCTCAAACCTCCATGATGACAATAATATGCTGCCAGGTACAAGTTAACAAACCCTGCTGACAATTAACATTCATTTATTTGGCCTCCAAGTTATGCTAGGAAGGTCAGAGATCACAGATATGTTTTTAAAATACTCTATCTAAACATACCTTATGCAATAAAACATGAAAAGACAGTCGGGCAACTGCAAATTTACACCAAAATTTGACTGAAGTTTTATTATGTACAACAACCAAAGTTACATTGTTTACAAATATTGATCTTTTCTAAGTGGTTCTCATACCTTAGTACAAATTATTCCTGTGTACCGTTTATCTATCACAATTCCAATGTGTCCCTTTGTTCTGTGCACATAAAACTGTTCCTCCCAGTAAGATATGCAGGGAAGGAAATACAAAACTAGCATCTACCAATATGCCAGTGCAGTATTCAAAGCAGCTTTTTTTAAATAGAATGTTACATAGGCCATCAGTATTTTGTCAGCAAGATGGCTGCCGCAAGCAGGAATCAGATATCCCAATTATAAAGTAAAATTTTATTTTCAAGTACTTTTTATTCACACTGAGGAGCACTTTCTGAGTTTCAAACTGCTGGCTGAGCAAAATAGATACAAGTTTCCTTTAACTATTTATTTGTAAATCTCCTCTGAGTATTAAGCATGCTCATAAAGATATGTCCATAAAGAGAATGAGTACAAATTTTATCCTGACATTTGATTTAAGCTGTGTTGGAAAACTTACTTGACAGATATAGTTTTTCCCCTGAGCATTGAAATAGAGCAGATTGGCACAAAGGTTTGTACTTAAAGAGAAGACCTGATTTTACGGTGAAATATGAATATGAATAACACTCTTAATCTCTGCAGATTTCCCTACCTTTCAGTAATATGCCACTATGTAATATCATTAGCAAAACAAAAGCATGACTACCATCCTTCCTTAAAAGGATACTATTAAGTTATTTTAGCTCCAAGTTTGACCTGTATTAGTATAAGCTCTTGGCAAATGTCCTCTGGAGGGAATAAAGGAAACCATTAATCTGTTACTTGCTTAAATTACTACTCTGGCTCAACAGAAAGAGTAAAATTAAAGTTAAAACATTCCAGGTGATATGATGGCTTTACAAAAAACAGAAGGAAAGTCTTCATAAACCAGAAAATTCTTATCTTAATTAAAACACTACAGGGTGTATACTGCTGTTGAATCATCATCTCTGCTCTGCAATAATTCTGAGGAAAAGTCAGTACAGACTGGTGTTATGACTCCGATTAAACATGATAGTTTGGAAAGTTCTTTTTAGAGCTGTTTTTCATCTGTAGTGCACTCATGAATAACATTAGGTCAGTACTAAATTTAAATACATCTTAATACAAAGTTCCAATAAATTTATAATTATCAATTGCTATCATTATTAATTATATAACTATCAATTTATTTTTTTTTAATTGATGAGTTTATTTTCTACAAATAGCTTATTGGTAGGAAAGATAAGGAAATTCTTCACAAGGGGAGAAAAAAACCCGTTTCCAAGTAGAAGTTAACGTGACATGCTTGCTTAATGACAAATTAATAATCTTTGTTCATCTTAGACACTGCAGGTGTTTTTAGCATGTTACTACAGCGAGCTGCATTTTTTTCTGGGACTACTGCAGCTTGTTTTGGTGCTGCAAAGGAACTCTCTGAATACTATATAGAAAGAAAATCTGATTGCTCAGATCTGTTTCTGACACAGAAATGATGTCTTCATCAGAATACAGTCTGTATGAATATTTGTGCATTTTTGCTTGACAAAACCTGTATTACAACACACAGAATACAATTGTATACTGTATAGTGTTATTTGTGCTGGTATATGGGGCTCTCATTACTGAATAAAACTCACACCTATAAGGAAAGAACTGCTTTTTAATCAATTCGTGAACAAAAGCCCTCATCATCATTTTTTTTCAAAGGATTATTACTGGAAGTAATCTTAAAACTGTTCTGAAACAGAGGGAGAGAGGAAAGAAAGAAAATGTACAAGCTATTTTAAAGAGAGAGAGAAAGAGCACAAAAAGCACCACATTTGTGCAGAAGGTTGTGATTTCATACTTGCCATGAATAGCAAAGAGCTCAACAGTTCAAAAGCAATATGGGAAGGGATAAGCTTCACATCAACTGAGTTTAACTACCAAGGTCATAACTGCTTTCAGCAGCATCATAGCTTGTAGGCTGAATCACATGTTGGCAGTACACACTTCTCTCTCTCTAATTGCACTGAGAGCTGTAGGAGACAAAGCCTTTAAAAGAGAGGGATGAATTCTGACCACAGTAGAACACTGGACATCTCTTGTAGATCTTAAAAAATGGTTTACTGTTGACACATTAATTTCAGGGGAACAGCTTAACGGAGCAAAACAAACCCTTCCACAGCAGTTCAGTCAGAAATTGTTGCACTAGGCTCTCCTGCTCAGTTGAAATTATTCGTTCCAAACTATCCAACCACAGCTAATCAGAGACAGGTTATGTTCAGAAAACAAACAAACAAACTAACAAAAACCTAATGTAATTTCCATTTATTTTTCATTACTAGTCTTGAGATGTTCAGAGAGAAAGTACAATCTTTTCAGAAAAAATAGAACAGGTTTGGATTGGGAACTTATTTTCAGAAAAATGACATCTGAAAGACCAAGTTTCTGCATTTCTGCTTTGGCAAGTTCAAAGCTATGAACAGTATTTTTGACATCTCTTTCTTGGTGCATAAATATGAAATGTTAGTTGTTCTAATGATTACAATTTCAAGCCATTGTGTTTGAAAGGGTCAATGTTTGAAAAGTTGATATTTGTAGCAGCCCTGTGTGCTCACTTGTGATTACCATTTCTGAAATGCTGAGTATACCTTTTATCATAACAGCCTTTTATAAATGCATTTTATGACCAGATAACTTTTAACTGGGTTTTTTTTGCAGGTTTTTTTCTATCAGTACAGATATTTGTTTTCTTTTTAGTTGATCAATTGCTTTCTTTACTCTCTTATGGAAAGAAGCAGACTTTTCTTGTAAAATTTCCAGAACATTTGCTGGAATATATTTCACAGCAGATGTACATTCTCTGTTTTATGGAATTATATTGAACTCTTCATTGACATTATTATGAGCAGTTGATAATTAGGTTCTTTCATATTTTTTTTTCTTGATAGTCAATCTTTACCTCTAAGAAATATTTAAGAATATAAATATGGCATGTACTTCACTTTTAAAACCCCCAAACCTCTTTGCTCTCATAATGCTATATTTTGAAATCTTTAGTCTGGTGAATTTTATCTTGTTTGTATTTATTCTTTCAAATGCAATAAGATTATTTAAATTACTAATTACCAGATAAATACAAAGTAAATAGAATGTGGCAAATTTCAAGAATAATTTATTTAATCTTGTATGGTATGTTTAAATTGTCCTTATCATAGTGATGTTCTACTATTAATGATATCATTGAGGCAGCATCAGGTCAGAGATTTTGGCTTGTAGTATGCTACTATAAAAGACCTTGCAAAAGCACATATCTTCTAGAGAAGTAAGTGAAAAATGAGATTTTTATATATTTCTAGCAAATATCTATGAATTTAAAAGACAAAGAAGAAATTACTCGTGTGATGATGAGTAGTAAAAGTTTTCTCCTGAAAATGAGACTTTCTTTTCTGTGGGAGTGAGGGGGAGAAGACAGACATCACTAGACCAGGTGACTTGATAGTAAAGATAAAATAGATGTTTGGAAAACATGATAACTGACCAGGCCAACAAATTTATCTTCATCTGGAAAGACAGGGCTGCTATTGCAGCTACTGAGTCTACCCAATCACAGGCTCACATGGTTGAGATTGGAAGGGAGCTCTGATGAGAAGCATCAGGTCCAACCCCTACTCATGCAGGGACACCTGGAGCCAGTTTCCCAGGACCACGTCTGTACTGCTTTTCAATACCTCCAAAGAGGAAGATTCCACAACCTCTCTAGGCAACCTGTGCTAGTACTCAACTACCCTCAAAGTAAAAAAGTGTTTCTTGGTGCTCAGATAGAACCTCCTGAAGAACTTTTTTCCACCCACTTTTCACCATCCAATCAGATATTTAGATTCTTTTTGTAAGATATAAGATCCTTCACTGCCCATCTCCCATTTCTCTGCCTGTCATCAACCTCATGGCCCTTCATCGTACCCTCCCAAGTATGTCCAGGAGTCCAGGGCTAGACAGTCTTCCAGGTATGACATCACTACAGCTGAGCTGAAGGAAGGATTCACATCCCTGGACCTGCTGGCAATGCTTCTCACAATGCAGCCCACACTACCATCAGACTTTGCTTTCAGAGCACCCTGCTGGCACAGGTTCAGCTTGGACTACAGGTCATTTTCTGCCAAGCTGTTTTCCAGCTGTGTGGCACTCAGCAAATACTGATGCCAGGGCTTGCTCCTTCCCCTATGGCAGGGCTTTGCACTTCTCGTTGTTGACCTTTGTGAGGTTCCTGCCAGTCTGTTTTTCTAGCCTGTGGAGGTCCCTCTGGAGGGCAGCATCACACTCTGGTACACTCAGCCACTATTCCCAGGTCTGTGTCATCTGCAAACTTGCTGACGGTACACTCTGTCCCAGTTTATTAGGACACATCCAGAAAAAGAACAGCAGAGTGGGGGAGAAGAGGTCTGAATCTAACCTACCCTTTTAAATTCTAATGATAAAGAGACTCAGCAAGTGCAAAATAGCACAGAAGAAAGAAAATCCAACTATCAGCAGAAAGCCAGCTGAACTGTTGGTGGTAAAGCATCACTTAATCAAATAAGTTATTTCAAAAAATTAAGCAGACCAGAACAGAAGCTTAATAGCTAACACTGACAAAGTACCAATCAACGTTATCAGCAAACATTAAATTGCTTTCCAAAACAAAATCCACTTAGAAGTTCACTTCACAGGAAAGGGCTACCTCACCATAACAGAGCAAGACAGATGTATCCATCAGCAAAAGTGCTGAACCCCAGGACAGTGATTTCAAGCGTGAGACATTTTATTTTGATAAAACTCCTGTCATCGCTTTTGTGCTTTTGTCAAACCATTCAGTGCTAACAATGGCATTTTTTAGTAATGTAAGGGCAATCTTAAGGAAGAGAACTTTCCTCAATATATGGGATGTACAGATGTAAAAATAACTAGTTTACTGTTTAACTTTCAATGTGATATTAATTTAATAACTATTTTGATTATTATTTTCTTAGGTAGATTTTCCACAATTGCTTGTTCAGAAATACAGGGAAAAGTACAGAACTGAGTAGTTTAAATCTCAGTCTGAAGTAGACTCAACTGTACTTATGCCATTCCTGATAACTTAATTTCTTTCCTTTCTAACCTCCAAATAGGTTTCCCTAGATAAATCCTAATTTCGTGTTAAGATTGCTAAATGCAGGATTTGATGTAATATACTTTATATCAAACTAAAACCTTTAATTATTTTATTATTATTTACATCTCCTTACCTTTTTTTAAAATTTTTTCTTCTAATTTTCTTTTCTCTCTTTGCAGCAGTGGAACTGGGAAATGACTATTTTCCTCAATGTTGAAAGCTGAGGAAAATTAGTCATCTGGGCAAGAGGAAAAAAGGATAATTTTGTTTTTGATTGCTATTTCAGCAAGCTGGAAGCTACCAAGGAGCTATTAATGTGATGACATAGCATAGCTAACAGGGTGCCTCATCAAGCAACAGCTAGTTCAACAGTGGCAGAATAAACTGTAGTGAGAAATAAAAAGCTTCTACAATGATCATATAAATCCTCCTTTCTTGTTTCATCACAGTGGCTTCATTTGCAGTTAGGGAGCTTGATTCTTATTTTAGGATTATTTATTTTATGAAAATAAAGTTCCAAGTAATTTAAATTCTCTGATTATGTTCCTTAAAGCATTAAGTCAGCTATGAAAGAAACACCTGCAATGAGAGGTTTAGATTTTTGGTGGTAGTTTCCTTGCTTTTATGTTTTGGGTTTTTGGGGGTTTGTTTTGTTTGGTTTGGGTTGTTGGGGTTTTGGGGGTTTTTTTGGCTGGTTGATTGTTTCTTTTTTTTGTGGGGGGGATTTTTTGTTTTGGGTTTTGGTTTGGGGTTTTTTTGTTAGGTTTTTGGGTTTTTTTTGTTGTTGGGTTTTTTTTTTCTTTTCTTTTGTTAGTTTTTGGGTTTTTTATCTTTTACAAGAGTCTGAGTAACAATTTCCCAATTAAGAAATAAATTTTATTCCCACTTTTATATATTTTACTTTTATACTAAGTAGCTTATATCAAATAAGGGGAGCCATTTTGATCTGATGCAAATCACAACTAGGAATGAGACTATGTCTTCCTTTAGGTCACCTGGGTTTTGTGTACACAAACCATTCAAGAGTCCATACAGAGTGAATATGGCATGAAGTTGTCAACACAAATTATGAAAAAGGAGACTGTTCATGAACTTTATTTGATGTAGCTGCAGAATATCTTTTTCATAATTCTTTCATAAAATCTAAGAAACATATTGAGGCTAAATAGTTAAGGTAGAAGCCCAGTTAGTCATATATATAAAATTATGAATACATATATAATTATGACTATATATATATAATGAATCTGAAATCATGGAAAAGAAATTCAGTACAAAACAGATTTTTGATGTATATCATATGTTATAAATGAACTTTACATAAGCTATACTGGGGACTGCTATTCAGAGAGGACTGTAGACCCCAAAGTCACCCTGTCAGAAAAACTAGCAAGAAAATGAGAAAAGATGACCTTGTAACAGGAAAATATACTGCTGCCATTTAACCCAACTCATAAAGTAGATTGAGGCAGTTTGAAGAAATGTAGAAGGGAATGCAAAGCAAAGGTCAGCGTTTTGTGGCAAATGTAATAAAAGCTGGGACTGGATTGAAGAAATTCATTGCACACAACACTTAAAAGCCTATAAAGAGTGACTGATGGGGGTAGCAGAGGAAGGAGTGGCATGACAGAAAGAAGGTTGTGACCTGATAACACCAAGGAAGAGCACAAAGATCTAAGAAGTAAGAACTTTGACCTTATCAGATCTTATTTAATTGCATTTTCGCTTCTTTTAATCTGTAGAATAAATTTGGTATGTTCTAAGAAGCAACATCCTTTACATGATTTTTTTGAATTTTTTTGTGCCTAAAAGTGTAAGAGTGCACTTGAACAAATACTTCACTTCACTGTGCCCAGTGCCTTGTCTTACTCTTTTGGGACTCAGCTGGAGGAAACTGGAAGTATTCCTTTTATCAGCCAGCCTGACAAGGAAGTGACAGCAGGATCAGAAATGAAAATCAAGTACATGCACCCACGTGCACTGGAGACTATTCAGCTAAGGAGAAAAGGAGATGCCATTTTACTGATTGGACACTTAATGACATTCTAAAGTCTTTGGATACTAAAAAGGCAACTTTAACTGATATTTCATTAAACAGAGTGGAGTTCAGTCTGCTTAAATCGTATACAGTCTTGACAAAATTGTAATTATCTATCTTTGAGGACAATCCAGCACACACAAAAAATATATTAATTCCTTTTCCTCGACTCTTTCTCCTTTCTTTTCTTTATTTTTCATTTTTAAGCAATGGAAAAATGTTGAGGGCCATTAAAAACGCATCTCTTAAGATTACAGAAAACCAGTGGATGTGGTGTGTGCTTCCATTTACTTTCCTTACGTCTTTGCTGATAATATCATTACAATAAAGTAAAGTAATTTCAGAGCTATCCAGAAGAAAATAAGAACCTGCACATTCTAAACTCTACTTGAGGCAAACCTAATCCATATTTTCTGCATATCTGAAGGCTTTCCTATTAATGATGATAAATGATACGATCAGGGGGATCACAAACCAGCATGGATTTATAGCACTTCTTCTGAGATCCAAAAATATTTTTTGTTAGAATATTGCTATCATGTCTCTTTGACATGGATAAAAATAAAACCTAAATGTCAAATCGCTGGTCCAGAACTAGGAAGAAGAAATAGCCACCAAAGTTGAGACCTCCTGACAAGGAGGTGAAGTGCTGCATCACTCTTTGATGAACCTACAACCAACCTCTGATGCACCTATCCGAAGTGCAGCTCAGCTTCCACAGAGAAGCAGAGAGCACAGGCTGACTTCTCTACAAGCTAGTGATTTTGGCACCAGAGGTAAAACATTTATGAATTCACTTCATCTTGAACTAAATGAAACATAAAAGAATTCCCAGGGTTCTCCTTTCCTGAATGACTGCTTTAGCTGTCAAACTATTATGTAAAAATGAAAACAGAATTATTTTTAATTTTAATCTGTCACAGCTCACTTTAACAAGGACCTAGAATTATGGCAGAATATGTACCTCTCTATCCCAATACTCCACTTTTGTCCATGTAAGGAGCAGCACTGGCAATTGTTCCAACAGTTCCCAAGTTCACTAAGGTAATGCCTTCTGAATTTAGAAATTCATGAATAGCCAATCCTGTAAACTACATTTAAAAACAGAGAAAATTCAGTACTAAGGGAAGATGTGCTAACAGCTTCACAGTTCAAAACAAGTTATATAAGACAATAAACAATTTATTCAGTTTTTCTATTAGAAAAATAAGAAGGAAAAAA
>VWYP01003828.1:0-21509 GCA_013400435.1 Pycnonotus jocosus | reverse complement strand
TGACATGGAATGCAAAGGGGTCACGTGTCCTCCTGCCATACTATCCCCTGCCATACTATCCCCTGTCAATCCAGGGAATTCCTGGATGCTCCACCTATGTACACTGTATTCCCTCCTCCCTCTCCAGGTTGTTCTCCCAGGATCTCCAGGCCCTGCTGACAGCCAGAGCATCAGCCCATGTTGTGCCTGTTGCCGTAGCCCCGGGGGTGTGTGTCCTTCCAGTCATCCCAGTCCCGAGCTTTCTGAAGAGCTTCCTCATCATCGTCCTCTTCCTCTGACTCCTGCTTCTGCAACTCATCACTTGCACCTGCTGGAGGGGAGGAACAGGGAGGAGATCCAGGTTCTCCAAAGCCCTGCTGGGAGCTGGGCTTGCCAGAACCTTGGAATGGGCTGGGCTGGAAAGGATCTTAAAGCCCATCCAGTGCCACCAGGGACACCTTCTGCTATCCCAGGTTGTTCCAAGCCTTGTCCAACCTGGCCTTGGACAGGCCAAGCACAGTCTAACTCAGCTGTTTTCCTAATAAAGCTTGGATTCTTCCATGGTCAGGGGTGTTCCATACCCTGCACACATCCCTGTCCACTCATCCCCTCAAGAGGCTTCCCAAATCCCCCATTCCCATCTCTGTTTCATACCTGGAACCCTCTGTGCAGCAGACGCAATTCCCTGCTTCCGGCGTTGCTCGTACCAGTCATCCACAGTCATGGTGGGCAGCCCGGGATAGCCAGCTCCAAACACCCTGCAGTGGGACAAAACCAGCCAAAAGCAGGCAATGAAATCCCCTGGAATGAGTGGGAACACAGGCAAGAGGCACAGGGCTATTCCATGATCCAATCTGTGCTAAGGATACAAGGATGCCACAAGGCAGGCTTAAGGTGTTGGGGTGGCCCAGTGTGGCCTTCCCTAGCCCAAGGGAAAGATGGAAAGGGCTTGGAATGGCAGAACACAGGGAATGGCTTCCACTGCCAGAGGGCAGGATTAGATGGGATATTGGGAAGGAATTATCCCCTGCGAGAGTGAGGAGGCCCTGGCACAGGGTGCCCAGAGAAGCTGTGGCTGCCCCTGGATGCCTGGAAGTGTCCAAGGCAGACTGGATGGTGCTTGGAGCAACCTGGAATAGGGGAAGGTGGCCCCAGGACACCCCTGGGAACTGAAGCAGATCCATGGAAAACTCAGCATAAATTATGTCCCAAGTATGACAGGAAATCTGGTTTCTATCCCACTCTGTGCCAAAATTCCTGCACAGATTTCAGGGTGCCACAAACTCAAGCATAGACATGAAGGTACCATCTGGATTTCTGTGCTTGATGGAATGTTTTAGGCTTCACAGGACAGCACTGCCTCAAACTGTGGCTGGATCATCCCAATCCATACCTGGCCTGAGCAGCATTCCGGGTGAGGATGAAGGGTTTCATCGGAGTTCTGGCTGCCCGGGGAGGGCCACGGGGACCTGCTGCAGACTGAGGATGCAAACAACAGTCACCAGGGAATTGAGGGGATGAGAATTCCTCCTCTGCTTCCCATCCTGAAGTTATTAAAGGTCTTGTAGAGGAGAAACACCTCAGCTGTCAGAGCAACACCCCAGGATGGAGAATCCAGGCCTGAATTTGGTTTATATCAGGAATTTCAACTGTGCATGTACAGGAATCACTTCCTGTGCTTCTGTGCCACCTGCTGGGGTCAAAGCAGAGCTGCCAGGGCTGAGCTCAGAGCACAACAGGAAATGTTGTTAGTTGTTCCAGTGGAACATCCTGAGCCCATCATTCCATGGCATTTCCAGGACACCTCGGAGAAGCTGAGTCCTGCAATACCAAAAAATGACCCCCCAAACCAGCCCTGCCAGGAGGTTGTGCCACCACACCAGGAGCTGCTACTCTCAGCAGACATCCCAGGTCACAGAAATGCTGGACACAATGTTCTGCACAGGGATTGCAGGTCTGTGGGAATGTTCTGTCATTCCCAATAGGCTGATAACACCAGGAGACGCTGCAGACCAGGAGTGGAGGCTTGACAGAAACCACAAGGGTTTTACTTTAATTTCCAAATCCAACTGTTTTTCAGAACTAAGGATCTGCAGAAAAGCCTTTGTACAGCCCAGTTTAGCTCCAATATTCCAAGGGAATATCCTCCAGCATTCCACAGGCTGGGATTGTGGGGAAGGTGCAGCAGCGGAGCCTAACCCAAAGCTCAGAATTCTGAACGGAGAAAATCCCATCAACTCATCCTGTGATTGAGCTCAATTCCAACTGGGAAGTCACCGAATAAAACTCTGCCACTGAATTCCTCTGGGATTCATCTCTCCATGCCCATCCCACAGCACCCGGATCCCAGGAGCACTCCCTCACCTGCCTGGCTGCATCCCTGCTCCTCAGGATCACCAGCTCTTGGTCGATGCTCTCAATCTCCTCCAGGCTGGTGCTGATCCATTTCTGGATCTGGAGGATGTAAAATTCCCGGATCTGATCCTCATCCGCTGTCCCGCTCTCCACAGCGCTGCTCAGGGAGGCCAATTTGTTCTCCAGCTCCTTCTTCTGTTTGTATCTGGCTCAAACACAGCAAAATCAGATCACAGAATCCTTCATTTCCAGCCCAGCACAGCCCTGGGGTCTTTATGACCCCTTCTAAAAGGATCAACCAAGTTTCAAGGATGTTGTGCTGGTTCCTGTTGCAATTTCAGCCTCTCCTGTCTGCTAAAAGCAGCTGTAAAATTACATTAAATTAAGAGGGGCCTCAATGATTTTTATTCTTCTCCTAAACATAGAGGAATCCTTGGAAATTGAAGCCTTCCTGGTAAAATCAGGGGAGACTGGAAACATCAGTCTTCTGGAGAAAGCAGAACTGAGAAAATCAATGTAATGGCTGGTTTGAGTTGATTCCATGTCACACAAACACAATAAAAAGCTTTTCCAACTTCTCTCTGAGGTGGTTTTGTGTGTAGAGGTGTTTTTTAAAATATAATTTTGGCTCTTTGGACTTTTTGACCTATTCAGGAATTAGTTATTAAAGGAAAGAACTCCCTATATAATAAACTTCTAGGGTAAATTTATTTTCACTTTTCCAGGAATTAGTTATTAAAGGGGAAACTACTCCTATAAAACACTTCCAAACTAAATCCTTCTGTCCTCCTTCCCTCAGTTATTGTCACTTGAAGAATGAACAATAAGAGCCAAGAAATCTTTGGGAGCTGACAGGACAAGGAGAATAAAAGAGTTACACTAAAAGAGAAACCCTTCCCAATTAGAATATAAATCATATTTTTCTATGCTTTTCTACACAATTTAAGCAAGTCCAGCCCAGTTTGGACCTTCCCGTGCTGCCACAATGAGCAACTCAGTGGCCAAAATCCCAACCAAAGCACCAAAGGAACCAATCATCTTTTTTCAAGCTCTAATGAACCCACTGGCAGGAAACTTCCAGTTTGGAAGTCTTTATGCTGCCAGCAGGGATGAAAGAACTAATTGTAAGATTAATTATGACAGATTAAAGAGCTCCTTCTAAGTTTTTGAGCAACTCTTCCTCAGAGAGCAGAAACTGGAGACTCCAATGCCCCTCCCCAGCCCTACCCACTAACCAGCGAGCTGCATCTCTTAAAACCAGCATTTTATGATCGAATCATTCCAACGCCCGGGGAAGCTCCTCCCTGTCCAACTCTGCACTGCCTCAGGCTCCTGGCTCCTCCCAGAGTGATTCCTAAAGCCCTTCCCACTGCGCGGAGCCCACCTTTCAATTTTGGCCGTCCTGCTCATGGCCATGGCCACCAGGTTGGGCTCGGCGGGGTCCCGGGGGGCCGAGGGGCTCCTGGGCTCCTCCTGGCCGGAGGTGCCGGGGGGCAGCTGGAAAGATCCCAGCCCGTAGTTCCTGCAGAGCTTGAGGAAGCGCAGGAAGTGCTCCCGGGCACTCTCCAGGTGCTCCCTTCTCCTGCTCAGATCCACCTGCTTCAGCGTCATGGCTCCCAGCAGCGCCGGCAGCAGCATGAATTTCAGGTCGGATGAGGCAATTTCATCCAGCTCCTCGTTCTCACTGCGAGGGAGAGAGCAGAGAGTCAGGAAATGGAATGGAGATGGGGAAAGCCCCTCATCCTGTGAGAGGCGGCTGAGGGAGCTGGGAAAGGGGCTCAGCCTGGAGAAAAGGAGGCTCAGGGGGGACCTTGTGGCTCTGCACAACTCCCTGACAGGAGGGGACAGCCAAGGAGGACTCAGGCTCTGCTCCCAGGGAATAGGGACAGGATGAGAGGGAACGGCCCCAAGCTGTGCCAGGATGGGTTCAGATTGGACATCAGCAGGAATTTTTCCATGGAAAGGGTGGTCAGGGGGTCTCCAGGGAGGTCGTGGACTCCAAGGAAGGACTGGAGGTGGCACTCAGTGCTGTGGGCTGGTGACAAGGTGGGGACCGGTCACAGCCTGGACTCCATGGTCTCGGAGATCTCGTCCAACCTCAGCGATTCTGGGATTCTGTCCCGCTCCCGCCCCACCTCGCCCTGCCCGGGGACCCTCCCTGTCCCTTCAGACGCGCCCCCTGTGCTCACCTGAACAGCTCCAGCTGCGCCACCATGGCCGCCGCCCGCTGCAGAGCGTCCAGCCCCTGCCGCACCTTCTCCTGCACGGCCGGGGCTCCCGAGGAGGGTTCGGTGCTGGCCTCCAGCTCGTCCCAGAGCCGCCGCCCCAACGCCAGCAGCTCCGGCAGCCGGGGGCCGCCCGCGCCCGCCTCCGCCATCATGGGCCGGGAACGGCGCCGCCACCACTTCCGGCGCGGTCCGGAGCGACCGTACCCGCCCCGGCCGCCATCTTGGGAAGGTCAACGCCATAGCCACAACATGGGGCGACACCTTGGGGAGGTCACGGCTGGCGCGTCACGGGCGCCATCTTGGGGAGGGCACAGACACAACGGGGGCGCGGGCACCGCCATGCTGGTGAGGGCAGGCTGAGGGATAGCTGCTCCGCTGGGCGCCGTGATGGCCCCGCGCTCGCCGAGCTCCCCGAAACCCCCACGGCGGGCGGGCACCGCGGGCAGGAGCGGCTCGGAGCAGCCGAAGACGCTCAGAGGCCTCCAGTGCTCACACGCTTTTCCCTTCCAGGTCCTGCCTGACGCATGGGCCAGAACGGGTCCTGGCAAGAAGCCCTGATAAGGAGTCTGAGAAATTGGAACAGATGTGGATAATTAGATGAATTGGCAGAAAATATGCGTTTTCCCGCTGAGTAAAATGGGCATGCAATGGAGAGCCTCCATAGTGCAGCACTAGATGTAAAGAAATATATATTTTTTGTTTAAGCACTGCACCTTTCTATTCTTCTCTACTTTTTCTGCAGTACAAGTGGGACATGCGACCCTTTATTTTTATTTTTATATATTTTTTTTTTAAATTTCAATCCTAAAATCTCTGAAATTCAACGGGCATCACGTTAGGGTTAAATATGTGCTTTTACGAGCAGGTTATTTCACTTAGAAATACAGGTGATTGACCCAGCCCTGAGCAAAGTATGGATGTAGCAACCACTGCTCCTGCTCATTACTCCTGAGTAATTCTAACTCATCCTCTGAGGATTACTCAGTTTACGATTTATTCTGTTTGTTTTCTTCATGCCTGTGTCAGGTTGTGCAATGAATTGTTTGTCACAGAGCCCAGGAGTGCTGTGCGTCCTGTCTAGCCCCAGGTCTGGGCTGATGAGAGGATCTCCTGGATACTCCCAGAGGGATGGCAGCCCTGGGGTGGTTCACAGCCACATCAGTGTCTGCCCTGCAAAGGAGAGAGTTCCAAGGCTCCCTCCCTGCTGGAATGGCTGCTCAGCCTGGGAGAAATCAGATGCTTCCCTGTGAAGGTGTGGAGGCCCTGGAGTGGATTTCCCAGAGAAGCTGTGGCTGCTCCTGGATCCCTGGAAGTGTCCAAGTCCAGGCTGGATGGGGCTTGGAGCAACTTAGGATAGGGAAAGATGCTCTTGCCCATGGCAGAGGATGAAACAAGGTGGGCTTTAAGGTCCCTTCTACTAAACCATCCAAGAATTCTATGATTCCAAGGGATGGAGAGCTGCTTCCCCTTCCAACCCCCCACAGCCCCTGCCAGAACTGCCCTTCCAGCTACACCTAAAATTCCTCAGGCTGCAGCCTATTCCCCCCTCAGATCTTATGGCTCTTACTCACCCTTGTTTGTCCCTGTCCCTCAGCTGAAGATCCCCACACGGGCAATCCCTGCTCTGGTTTGTCATCCTTAGAGCACCACGACACTGCTGAACACCCCAGGGACAAAGGAGAACAGAGAGGGAAGGGTTTTTCCTTAAATGCAGGCATTTACTCATGTGTGTGTCTTGTGGTGTGCTGGTGCACAGACCAACCATCCCAAAGGTCACAGCAACATCCCCCAAATATTCCCAGCAGTGCAGGCTGGACAGAGCTTGGAGCAACCTGAGGTAGGAGAAGGTTCCCTGCTCATGCCAGGAGATGGAACTGGACAAGCTTCAAGGTCCTTTCAACACAAACCATTCCAGGAGTCCCTGATTCTGTGAGATGTCGAACCACAGCTGAGCCTCATCCTGGGCTTTCTCCTCCTTCTGGCTCAGCTCTGTGAGCAGCACAAGGAAAAGCAAGTGCAGGTCCTGATCCACATTCCAGTGCGAGCTGCCCTCCAGGGCTGTGCAGAGGGAATGCCCCAACACATCCTTGAACACAGCTATCCTTCCTCCAAAATATTCAATTGCCAACTGTTTGTTACCCTCGCTGATATTATCCTCTTGGAATGAGTTATGCAGCATCCCTCGATGAATAATGAAATAAAAGGAAAAAATAAATAAATCAGGGTTTTAACAACAAAATCAAAAGAATCCATGAAAATTGCTCGCCTTCATCCAGGCTTTATTGTTTGCGAAAGCTTGACCAGCAACAAATAACCACGTTCACACCAACGTTACTCCCTTAAAACCCCTGGGGGGATCATTCCCGCTGCATCCATCCTTTGGCTCCCGGTTCCTGGGGGATGCTCGCAGCCCTGCAGATCTCACATCCCTGCTAATTCCAGGTGTGGGCCCGGATTCCACCAGCTCCCACTGAGAGAGTTGTCATCGAGCTGTCACCCCCTGCCGGGCTGACCCTTTGCACTCTCCAGCTAATTCCGGTGCCTTCCCATTTCTCTCAGATCCCTGCTGCACAGTGACCCCCCCAGTCCTTTCCCAGCTCTTCTCTGTCGGGATTGGAGTTAAGGAGGGAGAGGAGGAGTGGATGCTGCATATTCAGCACTTGACCCTGCCTTTTCCCAGGCAGAAATTCCAACGGGACCTCTTTAGGAGGGATCCCGACAGCTCCTCTGGGAATTCCTTGCTATTGTGGCTCCTCTCCTCTCCCCCAGGCGATGTGTGTTTGTAGTTACCAAATGCAAATCACATTTCCCACCCTCCTGGCCGGAGTTCTCACTCCACAAGATCCTTCCTGGGTTTTTTCCCCCCCGCCCCTCACCAGCTCGTTTTGCAATTCTCGGCGGAGTTCGCAGCCCCTCCCGGTGTCACCTCCCTGTGATCTGGGATGCTCCGGGAGATGGATGGAGAGAAGGCATTGAAGCAATCCTAATTTAGTACCTGCAGCCCTCTGGACATAGAAACTGCCGGTGTTTTGCAGCCTGGCAGCTGAAACTCCTCTTTCTGAGGAATGTCGGGCGCTGACCCCTAATTGCATTTTAAAAGGAAAACTCGAGATAGCTTTTGGCCTTGGGCAGCTGCGGTTTTCCAGGTGCTCCAGGAAGGGAGATGGCAGCAGGCAGAGCCGGTCAATGGCACATTAACAACTGATAACCAGGGTTAACTCACTCCTGGCACTCCCCGAGTTCGGGCTCCATTCCAGCCCCTGCATCCTCTCGAGCCACCTCCGATTCCTTCCCTGCTCACACAGAAACCTGGAGCACATTAAGGGGAGGGGATATTTTACAACAAAAGCTCATTAATTGATTCCGTGACCCAGCAGAGACCATTAAAAATGATGGAATGGATATGGAAATGAGTAATCCTCCAGCTGGGCTCGGGTTGAGCGCGGCCAACTCCAGTCAATGAGAACCAAAAATAAAGTGGAGCTGCTGGAGCCTCCAGGAAATGCTGGGAGCTGCAGGAATCCACCCGCGGATTCCCACCCCATTTACCTGTCCTCCTGGTGCTCTGGAGTCTTTCCAGCGCCTGTTTGGACTCAGCCTTTCTCTCCAAAGGCTGCACCAGCAGGAATCTCATCCCATTCAAGTGCTTGGCCAGATTCCATGATAAGGGAAAAGTAGGAACTCACATCCCTGGCTCCCAACCCCTTTCTGTTCACACACAGCCTTGGCTCATCCAGCCCACGCTCCTAAGGATCAGAAAATAACCCTGGATTGCCATAGTTCCCAGCACCTGCCCTGAATCCCAGACAGCCATTTCCCAAGCAGCCAGAGACCTGAGGAAGCAGGGGATAAAACAGGAGATGAGGAAGGAAGGAAGGAAGGAAGGAAGGAAGGAAGGAAGGAAGGAAGGAAGGAAGGAAGGAAGGAAGGAATCTGTAATTAAAGGCAAATCTGGGCCAGTGAGAAGCAGAAAGAGTTGAAAGTGAGCTGGTGATGTGTGAAAGGAAAAGTATGGACGTGGGGCTTTATGAACACAATGCTCTCCTTTACAGCCCCTTTCTCCAGGACCAGCTCAGAAGGACGTGGAGGAAAGATTGTCCTAAAAAACAGGGCAAAGAGAGTTATAACATTTATTTAAAAACACACACCAGGATCCCACTTACAGGAAGTACAGAAATGAAAGGTTATTTCTTGCTTCCCTAAGGCCCTGGAGTTGTGTCCCCTCTCCAGGCCAGAATTCCAACACACCTGGTCCTGAAGGGTGGAAGGAGTGTGCTGAAGACCTCAGTGGGCCAGAAGGAGGGGCAGGAAGGACAAGCCATGAGAATTTCATATATTGAGTGGGCTCCCACCTCCCACATGGGGTCAGAAACAACAGTGATGCCATGACTGGGTTGTTAATGCATGGTCAGGGGTGGGTTTGCCAGGCTGCTCAGTTTTGGCAGCCCTCAGGACCTTTCCTATCTCTGGTGTCTCTGCCATCAACGAGGGCAGCACCATCTCCCTGCAAATGGTCTCCACTGGGATGCTGCAAAGGGCTCTGGAGCAGTGTTTTCCCCTGAGGAGGTGCATCCTGGATGAGCCTACAGCAGAATCCTGTTCCCAAAGCAGCTGCCCAAGATCCCCTCACCCAAAGCAGCAGTATTCCATCCCTGTAGCCTTCTCCCAGTGGATAACTCTACGCCCTTCCATCTATCACTCCTGACTTTCAGGATGCTGTCAGAATCCTCCTGCAAAAGGACAATGGCAGCCCAGGGTCCCTGTTTCCCCTGGAGAAAGGGGCCTGTGGAATGATCAATGGCTTTTCCCAGCTGGAGACAGAGGGCTGGCCACTGACCAGCTGCAGGAGGGCAGCTCTTTGTCCTGCCCTGAGCTCTGGGTTGGAGGGGACCGAAGGCTTCCCAAAATCTCTCAGTCTGAAGCTTTCCATGAGAAACCAGGCTTCCTGCACAGCCTCCTCCTTGCTGGGGGCATCCCTTGGGATGGGCTCCTGGTGTCCAGCCATGCCTGGTGGGTGCCAAGGGGGTTCTCCTCCTTATTTGCAGACGTGTCTCTCCAGGCTGCGCCGGCAGCGCCTGCACACCACGGAGCAGCACCAGCGGTAGCGGCAGTGGCAGCGCTCCTGCACCTCCTCCGTGTAGGTGTTGTAACCACGGCCACAGCACAGCAGGTCACAGCTGTCACTGCCCACAGAGCTCCTGTTGCACAGCCTGTAAAAGATGTGGGACCTGGGGACCTGCCCTCCCAGCCTCTGGCCTCTCCCGGAGTTGGTGTGCTCAGAGCAGGAGGCAGCTGGGTCATGGAATCATGGAATGGTTGGGTTGGAAGGGACCTTAAAGGTCACTCAATGCCATCCCCTGCCACAATAGGGACACCCTCACCTATCCCAGGTTGCTCCAAGCCCCATCCAGCATGGCCTTGGACTCTTCCAGGGATCCAAGGGCAGCCACAGCTTCTCTGGACACCCTGTGCCAGGGCCTCATTACCTTCACAGGGAAGGATTCCTTCCCAATGCTCATCTCACCCTGTCAGTGGGAAGCCATTCTCCCTTGTCCTGTCCCACCATCCTTTGTCTCAAGTCCCTCTCCGTCTCTCCTGGAGCCTCTTTAGGCACTGGAAAGAGCTCTGAGGTCTCCCTGGAGCCTTCTCCTCTCCAGGTGAGCACCCCCAGCTCTCCCTGGCCCCAGAGCAGGGAGGCTCCAGCCCTCAGAGCATCCCCATGGCCAGACATGGACTTGTTGAACAAGGAATGGGCCTGTCTTATGCTGGGGGCCCCAGACCTGGATGCAGCAGTGCAGGTGCGGTCTCACAAGACAGGGATTCAGGGATTCAGGGGTTCAGGGATTCAGGGATTTGCAGCTAGCTGACCACAACCCATCCACATCAGCTTCCCAGGACACGCAAACCTAGAGGTACAGGCACTCCTTGAATCAGAGACTGAGTTCTTCCTACCTGTCCTGTGTCCCCAGAGAACCCAGCTGGGGGTTTGGGGTGCAGTAGTCAGGAGAGTTGATGAGATAAACCAGATCCATCTCTGTCACTGGCCTGGCATCCCCTTCCTTGGGGATCAGCTGCTTCCTGGGCCCCATAAGCCGATGGGTCACCTTGAGGGCTGCCAGGTACCTGGATTTGAGGTCAGAGGCGATTTCACCCAGGTCTGGCAGCCCTTTCCAGCAGGTCTTCACTGAGCAGGAGCCTGAAACCCCGTGGCATTTACACCTGGTATCCAGGGAGTCACTGAGCACCTGCAGAGCACAGGGAAACAGGTGAATTTGCTCTCTCCTGGTACCACCCCAGGGACTGACTCCCAAGGGCACCCATGGGGAGTTTCAAGGGATGAAAGAGCTCAGAGCTGAATATAATGGGGCAATCAGGGGCTCAGCTCGGCTTCAATCCCTTCTGTTAAGAACCTGATCCTGGGGGAACTTTCCGGGGAGGTGGCAGTGGAGGCTTCCCAAGCCTCACCTGGGGAAGAGAAGTGGACAGAAGCACAAAGACTAAATGGGCTTGGGAGCGCAGCTGGAGGAGGGCAGGATGAGCTCTGTTTCCAGCGAGAAGGGTGGAAAGAAGCTCTGGGAGTACTGGTGTGAAATACCAGATAACTGGGAATACTGGTGTGAAGTTCAGATGTGCTGGTTGTGGAAATGGGATGTCTGGAGGTGGACAGCAGAGTGTGTGAGGGGGTGTCTGCTAACACATTTTTAAACCATTTTGTTGCCCCCTGATGTTCAGAACATCCCAAAAATCTGGCTGGCATCTGCTGCCTTAAATTAGGGACCTCTGCTGCTGCTATGAGGGCTGCTGGACTCCATCCACCCCAGGGGGCTCGGACCCGTTTTGTCACCCCTGGGCCGTCCTGGTAGGGCTCAGCCCCACTGTGTGACCCACTGCAGAGCCCCAGGGGGGTTCACAGACCCCATCCCAGACCGCAGCAGCCCTGGTGGGCTCTGTACCCCCCATCCCAACCTGCCGAGCCCGGGGGTCCCGCACCCACCGCCCGTCCCACGGCTCCGTTGTGTCGGTTCACGGCCCTGAGCCCGGGCGTGGCCCCAGTGCCGGCTCTGGCGGAGCCGTCGGTGAAGGCGGCGCCGAGCTGGAGGCCGTGGCTCAGGTTGTCCCCGCAGCCGCCCCAGCGGGAGCCGGGCGCGGGGGGCTCGGAGGGGCCGGGGCCGCAGGAGCACAGCGGGAGCTCTCCGGAGGCGCAGGAGCGGGCGATGCCCTGGGCCACGGCCGCCGCTGCCAGGGCGTGCACGAAGGCGGCTTCCCGCGTTCCTGCGGAGAAAACAGGGATATTTCCTTCCTCCCTGCCCAGCCAGACTGTCCTCTTGCACATCTCGCAGTGCAAGGAGTTTCTGTGTTTCGTCTTGCAGCAGGATAAACCCGAGCCCTCTCAATTTTTGTGTTTTAACCTGTGCCCTCTGTATTACACTGCCAGTATCCCCACCTCTTCCCCCGCTTATTTTGGAGCTGTTTGAAATGGAAGTTACCGTCTGTCACCTTCCCCAGATGGAACTTGGGCAGGATTAGCACCACGTAACGTCAGGATATTTACTCCAAAACAGAAATCCAAGGCAGAGGAGACCCCGGAACGCGCCGCCAGCCCGGGATGCTCCTGGGGCAGAGCCGCAGCAGCGCCTCGGCGGGAGCAGCATCCCTTACCTGTGAGCAGGTCGGGGCCGAAGCTGGGGGCTCTCTGGATGGAGGAGCAGTTCCACCTCATGTCAGCAAAGCTCTGCTGGCACAGCTCCTGCGTGCGGCGGGCGGCGCGGACGATGCTGGGCATCACCTCCAGGTGCCGGCGGCACAGCTGCAGCTGCTCCGGCACCAGCAGCCGGCAGTGCTGGCTCTCGTTCCAGGACACCCCGCTGCCCGCCAGGCCGCTGTGGGGAGAGATGGGGGTCACCGGGGGGCCACAGCGCCCCGAGGGACCGCCAAGAGGGGTCTGGAAGGAGGGATCCCTACTCACAGCCACTGGATAGCTGCGGACAAGCCCAGCTGGCAAAGCAGCGCGGTGGCAGCGGCGGAGGGGAAGCCCATGGCCGGGAAAGGGGCTGGGATGGGGACTGGGAGCTGGGATGGGGCTGGGGCAGGGACTGGGAGCAGGGCTGGGGCCGCTGGGCCCCACCACCCCTTTTGTAGCAGCGGTGGCGGCGGGTCCTGCCCCCCGGGGAGGGGAACAAAGGCGGTTTCGGTGCCATTCACAGGGTTAGGGACAAGGAGGGGCTGGAGGGAGGTCCAGCTGTCACTAGCAGTGGCCGTCCCCAAACGGCACCTGGGAGGGGGCTGAGGGATGAGCTGCTCGCAGGATGTTCCCCCCCCAGCACTGCTAAGGCCGCCACTGGCCTTGTCCCCAAAGTGCCACATTCATATGGATTTTAAATCACTGCTGGGATATGACTGCACCACTGCCCTGGATAGCCCTTTCCATGAGAAATTTTCCCTAATATCCAACTAAACCTCCCCTGGCATAGCTGGAGGCTGTGTCCTCCTGTGCTGTCCCTTGTCCCCTAGGAACAGAGCCCGACTCTACACAGCTGTACCCTCCTTTGAGGTCAGCGCAGATTCATAATTTCTATTTTTTTTTTCTTATTTTCTTTACAGAAAGCTTGAAAAAGCACATTTTCCTTGACCAAGGGGAGTGCACACCCCTGAGCTGGCACAGGCACCAGCCCTGAAGTGCCAGCAGGGGCTGCCCAAGCTGCCATGGCAGGGCACCAGGGCTGGCACATGGCTGTCACAAGGCACATTTCTCGGGATCTCTCCCTCCTACAAGTACAAAACCAAAAGTGCTGCTTGGAGCCTGTGAGGAACCAGGTAGGCAGGGACTTTCCCACAGTGGGAAGTGACATTTGACACAAGCCCAGCTGACCCCAGGTTTTGGAAAGGGTCACAGGTTGAAACCCACTTTTTAGGCTTTCACTTTCTCCCTTGCTGTGCTACTTCTCCTCTTTCTGAAGGTGCTTTTCCTTGACAGAACCAAACTGGAGGTTGACTTTCATCCCCCCAAGGTCACCTCTCACCTTCACAGGACATGCCTGGGTGGCTGGTCATTGTCCCCTCATGACCTTCCTTTGACTTGGGATCACTGCACTAAAACCAGGACACATGGCTTGAGTCATTGTCCTTCCCAAACTATTCCCTTGGGATGAAAAGGCCATGGCTCATTGTGCTGCAGCAGCGGCCCTTGAGGAAGGGTCCCAGGTCACTCTCAAATCCCAAGCATTTACAAGGGGTTTGGTTAAAGGGCAGAGAGAAAAGGAGGAACACAGGGATAATCCAAGTTTATATTCCCTAAACACCAAACCTGGTGTTTTGGATTCTGTCCCTTGTAGCTTCCAGCTCACTCCTCCTCCGGGTGTGAGTGGTG
Source organism: Pycnonotus jocosus (assembly GCA_013400435.1). Taxonomy (NCBI): domain Eukaryota; kingdom Metazoa; phylum Chordata; class Aves; order Passeriformes; family Pycnonotidae; genus Pycnonotus; species Pycnonotus jocosus. Next base: position 7,580 of record VWYP01003828.1, on the reverse strand, counting down.
TCTTGTTTTGGGACCTGGAGGATCTCCAGAGGGTTGCCAGGACAGCACTGGGGTTGGATGACAGCTGGGAAGGCACCTGAATTCCCAGCAGCTTCCAAAGCCGTGAGAATGGTCAGGAGAAGCTGCTGGGGCACAGGAATGCAGAGAGGAACCACTCCAGGATGGGCTGGCAGGAGGGAATTCCCTTCACAGGTGATGGGAGCTGTGATCAGCACCAGGACAGTGGGGCTTAGTCCAACCCCGTCCCTTCCTTTGGGATGGGAGCTCACCCTGGGAACTGGGCAAGGGAAGCAGGGCCAGCACAGGGAACTGTGCACCAATGTCACAGCCTGCCACCTCCCACCAGAGGTATTTTTACCAATCCCTCTTCACAGGAAAGTTTTGCAATGACAGGGTAGTAGGAAGAACACAAATCCTTCCTTTTAAAGCAAAGCCAGCCCTCTTTTGAACGTCAATTCCTCTTTCTAGTTCAATCCTTGGAACAAGCAAGAAGGGTGAGTGCTTAAAATACCCCTTCCTTCCCCTTCCAAATTGGGCTGGCTCTGTGGGAAGGAGGGAGGCCAGAGGGGATTCCCAGCCCAGGAAAGGCTTCCCTTCCCCAGCTGGGGCTTCACTGGCAGGGGGGAGACCAAAGGAGTCGGCAAAACATTGGGAAAATTTCCCCCCAGCCTGGGGTTGGCCACCCTGGGGACGCAGAGAGGGGACAGCTCCAGGCGGGACTAAAGGGGCAGAGCTGGTGCTGGGTCAGAACTCCTGGGATGAGGCTTTAGTGGAGGAACAGCAAAGAGTTGTCCTGGAGGGCCAAAGGTTGGTGTCCCTCGCTCCTGGAGCTCGGACAGGGGCCAAAGCAAACACCTGTGAGTGGTTTGTGACCTGTGTGAGCACATGGCGTCCCCATGCACTGTCCCAGCTCCCAGTGGCCTGTGACTCCCAGGCTCAGGAGGGGCAGATCCAGGGACCTTCCAGGGGTTCCTCTGCCATCAAAGTGTCCCCCTCTCAGGCCCCGGTGACCTCGGTTGCCCAACCCATGCTCACCTACTGATTGACCCCGTGAGGAGCCACATCTCTTTGCGTGGAGGCTGTGCCTGTGCGGTGACAGTGACGCAGGGGGTGGTGGCACATGGTCATGTGGCACTGACGTTCCAGCTCCTGCCACAGCCCAGGGGCTGGGGATGAGATTCCTGCTGCTGGGAGCATCCTGTCTCTGAGGCTGGGGACAGAGGGACGGTTACCCTGGGTTGCCACTCAGGAGCCCTTCCTGCCACAGAGCTCAGCTTTCCTTCAGGGAAACCACCCCCTTCCTCTTTCCAGAGAGCACAGGAGAGATACCAAGAACAGGCTGGAGATGGCAGGGATCCGATCCTGAGCCACCTCCCAGTGTCACCTGTCCCCACAGCATCCCAAATCCGGGAGCAGGGACAGCACATCTGCATCTGCTGTGAGGACACAACACGGGGTGACATTCCCTGTGACAGAGCTGCCTGTGCCCACGGCAGTGTCCCCGTGCAGGCAGCCCAGGCACAGCTGGGAGGGAGGATCCAGCTGCAGAACATGTGGCAGCATCTGTCCCCCACATCCAGGGGAGGTGACGCTGCAGAGGCAGCGCAGGGCTCTGCAAGGCAGGGGGGACTCGGGGCGACACGTTCTACATCTGCCACACCCCGAGGCACCTCGGGATGGAGCTCCCAGCCCGGCCAGAGCCCCTGGAGAGAAGGAAAAGTGGCATGAACAACACGCCCGGCCTCCCTCCCTGGGCTGGGAAGGGCTGCCAGGGGAGCTGTGCCAGTCACTGTGGCAGGCAGGGATAATGGGAAGCAGCCCTAAGGATGGGAGGGACACAGGGTGGTGTCTTGGAGGTGCCACCAGCCTCTTGTCCCATCCCAAAGCCACAGAGAAAGCGCCACATTTACCAGGAGCACATCCCAGGCAGCCAGGACACGGCAGGAGGATGGGCCTCTATGAGATCAAAAGGATTCGGGAATGGGCACTGCAGCAATATCAGGGAAAAGAAAAGAGGACCTCCAGCAGCCCTGAGGAAGGGGATTTACCTGGGTGAAAGGACTCGTTATCTTCCTTATCTTATCAGGACTGGGGAGATTTAGGTTAATTTAGGCTCTGTCTGAACACAGAGGAGGAGAAATACTCTCCTCTCCTGGCTCTGCCTGGCTGGGGTGACCTGAGGAGAGAGATCTGCCAGGCACTTCCCAAGATATCCTTCAGCTCCTGCAGCAGATGAAGCTCTGGGTCACGAAAAAAAAAGAAAAAAAGAAAAAAGAAAAAAGAAAAAAAAAAAGAGGGAAAGGGGGGGAAAAAAGAAGAAAAAGGGGAAAAGCAAAACTGCTGTAATTGAAGCGAGTTGAGGGAAGGTAATTTCCGCCTGGGTTAGTGAAACAGCTCGGTGGAAATTTTTGATAAAAATCTATTCTGCTTTGAAAATGCAGATCCAGGAAAATGTGAAGGCTTTCCACTGGAAAGAAAGAGTTTTGCTGGATTTCTCAACCAGTTCTCTAGAAAATTTGTCAATGGTCACAACATTTTAATCACTGCAGCTTTTTTTGTCAGACCAAAATTTACGCTCCTGCCGCCTGACATGAAAATGCAACATTTTTGGCATCGCCGCTTTATTTGTTCAAACTTTAATATTCTACAGACCTTTTGCCCTCCTTTTGGATCAAGAAAATACTGGAAATGCCAAGACATGCCAGGGATAGGAAAACCATTTCCCCTAAAGCATGGGAAGCTCCGGATGAGGAGCAGTGCAGAATTCAGGACAGACCCCGGGTTTCTCTTGGCCTCGTGCTGGTTCTGGGGACACAAATGTGGTTTGGTGCCACCTCTTTGTCCCCTGGGCCAGCAGAGGCTCACCCCATGTCCTGCTCCTGGCCAAGCTGTTCCTGGGGCTGGAAGAAGGGGACATTGCCCTCAGACTCAATTCTTGGCAAATCCATGAGACCACAATCTGGAATCCCATTTTTCTTTGAGTCAGGAAAGAACACGGACATCATTAATGGTGATAAACCAACACCATTGCCCTGGCTTATTTTCTACACCTTCCTTAACCTAGGAAGTTCTCCCTCTTCCCCCTTTACCCTGGGCTTCACAGAATCCCTAGGGTTGGAAAAATCCTCTGAGATCAAGTCCAGTTATTTGGGAGCTTTTTCTGTGGGGTAAAACCAGCTCCAGGATCCTCCCCTCCTCTATTTTTAGTGCATTTTCCACCGGATGCTTCAATCCCCAGAGAAACTTCAGGATCAGCAGCCGCTGTCCCCAAGTGCCACTGCCCTGAAGGGGTCAACCTCCGCCAGCTGCTGCTCCGCGGGGACACGACACTGCATAAACACGGCTGGGGACACTCAGGATGCCCGAGGCAGCGCCTGGCACCGAGTGCCGGCAGCACATGGTGGCCCTGAGCACCCGGTGGTACGTGGTGTCCCCGCCCGTCCCCAGTGTCCCCGCCCGTCCCCAGCCCCGAGCTCAACGCGAGGAAGATGCTGGTGGGAGCAGCAGCACAAAGCCAGGACATCTCCTGGTGACACCAGTGGGAAGCATAGCCTGGGAAGGGGTTAAACAAGGAGCAGAGGCCAGGAAAACCCACCAAAAACACGCAGTGGAGGCACTTTGGGCCCTGAAGTGTCCCTGCAGTGTCACCAAATGCTAGGGCCAGGAGGCTGGCACGGCATCGGGGATGTGCTGAGCTCACCCACCTGGCTGTCCCAGCACTTGCTGGGCACTGGAAAAGCAAATCCCTGCCCCAGGGACAGTCTGAACTCTCCTGTGGGCATTGGGACAGCAGGTCCTTGCCCCAGGGAGCTCAGGTGTCACTTCAGGACAGAGGACAGGGCTGGGGAGAAGCCCCAGGTGGGCACAGCAGCTCCTGGGACACTCCATGGCCAGAACCCAGCTGGCTGTGGCTCCCCAGGGACATCAGCTGGGGACAGCACTGGGAATGGAGCTGGGAGCACCAGGATGGGAGAGGACAAGGGTTTTGGTGGCTGTGGCACGAGGACTTTTGTGACCTGAGAGGGACAAGAAAACAGGAGCTCCAAGGGGACGGGGGTATGTGGGAGCAGGAGATCCAGCAAACAGCAGCCCTGGAGCTGGAGGCTGGGTTTCTTCCTGTCCCCAAGGTCCTGCAGGTGGTGACACACAGTGACAAGCTCCCCTGTCACAGCCATTTGCTGTGACAGGGCACAGAGCCCTGCATCAGAGGGAAACTGAGGCAGGGGTGGAGATGTGGGGGCCACCAAAGTCACCAGGGGTTCTGGAGTTGTCTGCCCAGCAAAGGACAGGAAGCTGAAGCCCTGACATATATTACAACAAAAATGCCCTTTTTGCTTCCCAGTAAAACCATGAGAAGCTTGAAAGGAAAAAAAAAAAGGAAGAAAATGAAGTAATTGGGATTTTAAGTAACTTCCGAGCCCTTTTGTTCCCACAGCTCCAACCCACCAGGTGAATGGAGGTGACTGAGCCCAACTGGGGACTTCCAAGGTAGAACCAAATGGATGTGAAACATTAAACATTTCACTGCAGCCTCAGTTTTATATTTACTGGAGCTGGCCCAGCCCTTAAGGTGTTACCACTATGCCCTTGAAAGCTGGACAGGTCACTCAAGGGAGAGATGGACACCACCACACAGTGACAATCCCACTCAACATCTCCTCCTGCTGCCTTCCTGCGCTGGGGTCTGGATCCTGGATCATCCCTGGCTTTAGGGGGTGCTCAGAGGGTGCCAAATCCATCCAGGACCATGACTTGGGCAGCACTCACCTCATGCTGGGACCAGCTGTCTCTGCCACCATCACCTCGGGGGTCCTGGCACTGAGGGTGGGACATCTTGTGCCAGCCAGGGACAGCACAGACCCCCACTTCTCCCCTTCCCACTATCCCAGTGGGTGAGGACAGAGTGGAATTACTCTCAGCATCAGCAGCAAGGAAAGGCAGCAGAGAGGTGATCAGGGTCCCACAGAAATCACCTCCCCACCCCAGCACTTCCAACCAGCACCATTGCCATTCCCTCCTGCTTCATCCTGGATTAGGGAACACTTCAGGAGCAGCAGCAGGGCATTAGCAGAGCTATTAAGCCTTCCTAGAGGGGCTGCTGGACAAGCTAGGAAATACCCAGGTGGCCCCAGTGGACACAATTCCCATCCAGCTGAGTGTGATGTGGAGGAAGGAGGGTGCTCAATGCAGCCAGCCTAGAGCGTGGTTTCCTGTGCTGAGTGATGGGAATGTGTGATGGCACCCCAAATTCCATGTTTAATTTCTGTCAGGGCTCAGGGAGGATAGGGGAATGTCCCTTCTGGAGAAGAGGAGGTGGCTCAGAGCCCAGCACCCACCACGCTCCTGTAACTGGGCCAACAAACCACGCAGGTACCAGTGAGACCAAAACCACAATAATATTATTAACATTAATATTATTAATAATAATTAGAGTTCTGACCGATGGCTGCAGGTCTGGGCTACACTTCAGTGATGCTGTCAGGTGGCCTCTCCTCGGCTGGCCCCTCTCCTTTGGGATGGGACTGGGACACTCCCACCCTGTTGCTCCTGAGTCCCACACATCCCGGAGCCTTCGGCCCTTTCCTCAGGAGACAGAAAGCCCAGGCACAGAGAAGGGAAAGGCCCACCAGGGCCACGAGCAGAGCCAGGGAGGCAGTGCCCTTGGGCTGGGGACAGATCCACTGGGGAGTGCCGGTGATCCTGGCTGAGATATTCCAGCCGTGCTCCTGGAAGACGCAGCGGGTTTGGCGCAGGTCCGGCACGGCCACGCCAGCCGCATGCAGCGTGTCCAGCCAGCCCAGAGAGCAGCAGCTCCAGGGGTTCCCAGCCACGGACACGGCCCTCAGGCTGTGGGACCAGCTCCTGACTGTTCCCAAGGTCTGCAGGTTGTTATTCCGAATGTCCAGGCTCTCCAGCGGGGAGCAGGAAAGCCCCGTGGGCAGCAGGCTCAGGTGGTTGCCCGACAGGTCCAGCACTCGGAGCGTGCCCAGGCAGGGCAGCGCTGCCTGGCCCTCGTCCATCTGGTTGTCCCTCAGAGAGAGCTCCTGCAGGGACAGCTCCAAGCCCCCCAGTGCTCCCGTGAGTATGGACAGGTCCCTGTTTCCCGACAGGTCCAGGGAGAGCAGTGGGGTCTGGTTGAAGGCGTGGGGCTGCAGCCTGGAGATGTTGTTCTTGGACAGGCTCAGGTGCTTCAAGTGAGGCACATTGTAGAAGGGAGTGCAGCTGTTTTTGGGGGCTGATGTGTGAGAATCCCCTCCCAAATCCCTTCCCTGGTCACTCCCCTGGCTCTCACAAGGCTGGAGGCTGTTGGAGCCCAGATCCATGGATTCCAGGTGAGGCAGGGAATCAAAGAACCAGCGCGGCAGCNGAACAGCTCCAGGTGGTTATTGCTGAGATCCAGGTCGACCATGTGTGTCAGTGCAGCCATGGGATGTATGGTCCTGTTGAACCTCTGCATCTCCTTGTAGAGCGGGACAAACTCCCTGGGATGGGGAGAGCCTGGGAGCAGGGAAGCAATGAGGTTGTTGGAGAGGTTTAAGTGTGTGAGATCATGGGCTCTGGGGAGCTCTGGAAAAGAGAGGAGTCTGTTATGGCTCAAGTCGAGCACTCGGAGCAGGTAGGGCTGCGCTCCCTCCTCCTCGGAGAACAGCTCCAGGGCATTGTGGCTGAGGTTTAAAACTCGCAGCTGCGTGAGGCTGAAGCCAGAGATACAGAGGAGGGAATTCAAAGCCAAGTTCAGCACCTCCAGCTCTTCCAGAGGCTCAAAAGCTCCCTCCTGGATCTCCATGATGTAGTTGTTGCTGAGGTCGAGCTGGCGCAGCCGTGGCAAGTTCTGGAAGGTCCCTGCCAGCAGCTTGGTCATCCTGTTCCTGGAGAGATCCAGCAGCCTCAGGCTGGTGAGGTTGCTGATGTACCAGCTGGTCGTGTGGCTCTCCAGGTTATTCACGGACAGGTCCAGGACCTCTATATTCCTGAGCAGATGGAAAGCCTCCCCATTAGCCAAGTAATTCCGGTCTAGGTGGTTCGATCCCAGGAGCAGCGAGCGCAGCCGAGGCAGCCGAGCCAGGGCGGTGGCTGACACAGCTTCCAGCTGGTTGAAGCACACATCCAGGTACTCCAGCTGCCCAAATCCTGGCATGTTGCTGCCTGACAGGTTTTGGATGAAGTTGTTGGAGAGTTCAAGGTACTTAATTCCTTGGCCAAGCTCCTTGGGAAATTTCCGCAGGCCAACTCCTTTGCAAGACACCTTTGTGGGGCTCTGCGGAGAGAAGGAGGGGTGTGAATATCGGGGGGCTACAAATCACAGCTCCAGGCAAGCCAGCTGCTGTCCAAGATGGGCATGAGAGGTGAGAAGGAGCACTCTTCCCCCTTCCCAAACCCAGCTGGTCCAGAGCATCCCTGCTCAGGCAGAGGAATGCCTCTGTGTAGGTTCCACCTTTCCTCTCGCTCCAGTTTCCTCTGGAGTTGGGAACATGGATGGGAAGCAGCTGAACAGAAACCTGCTGCTCCCCATCCAGGCTCCCAACTGCCTCACTGGAATCCCTGCACTCCATCCTTTGAGCACCTCAGGCAAGGCAGGA
>VWYP01003827.1:22568-38401 GCA_013400435.1 Pycnonotus jocosus | reverse complement strand
AAGAGCTGATCCTGATAAAGGCAGTAAAGGACAAGAGACACACCAGGATCAAGTCCAAGCTCTGGCCCTGCACAGAACACCCCAAGAGTCACAGCATGTGCTTGAGAGCACAGTCCAAACACTCCCAGTGGACGCTTGGATAAGCTGGGGAAAAAAACCCTAATATTAGATACATATCCTTTTGGCAAAAGAAGAGGTACTTCAGGTATCACTGCACAGCTGAAGCACTCAGACATAAGCCCTGCAAAAAAACCCCACTATTTTGCTCAAAGGTATGGAAACAAACTTGGAAACTCTTGCTGGGAAACAGAATTGCTAGTGAGAAATTTCTGGAAACAAATTGACAGCCAGCCTCTGGCTGGCTCTGATCACGACTTCAGCACCAAAAAAGGCCAAATCCACCAGATATTAGTCCATAACCATGAAGACCTTAGCCAAAACTCAAATACTTCTAAAAAGGTCTGGAAACGTGCACACCAGTACAGTCAAAACCATACAGAGTGTATTTGAAAGACATCAAGAATATCCCAGACAACCGATTTTCCAGAATTCACTATCCACATACTTGACTGCACCAATAATAACCAGAAACTAATGCAAGGAGATCAAAACAGTACTGGAGGTAAAACTCCCTGATCTGTTTTTTGTTTTCCTGCAAAAAAAAGCAGCCAAACAGATTAAAGATTAGTACAGTTCATACTATAAAGCCACTATTATAAATTGAAAGTGCACAATACCTCTTAAAATGCTATTGTGCAGTAAATACTGTATTTATACATTGTGACAATCATTTAATCAGATGGCAACCTGATGAAGATGGATCAGGATCAAGTACTCATGCAGAGGATGTAGTGGAACCAGGAAAGATGAGAAGATGTAAGAAAAGGACATAGAAAAAAAAGCTGCATATAAAGATAGTCAAGCAATTATGTCTGTTTTCATCCAGTAGAAGGAAGTGTGAGGATAGAGGAGACATTTTTATCTTGTGCTGTGCAAAATCACACAAGACACTTCAAGAGAAGAAAATTACTTCCAAAATTGCTGTGAAATTCCTCAATTCAAGAAAATAGACTTTCAAGCATCCTATTCTAAGCTTAAACTTAAATACAACAGTAAGAAGTCATGAAATGCTATGAAAAGATGCAACCAAAGGATTTAGGGTTTCTCTGCATGCTCTTTTTTTTTTTTTCTGGACTCCAAAGCCAGGCAAAAGCCCAGCCTAGGCAAACAAAAAGAAGGGGAAAATAATTGTCTGACTATTGTACTTTCCAGACTAAGTAGGGAACACCAAAAGTTGTTGGGTACTCTTCTGTAGCTGAATACAAGGGTTGGTACTTGTAATAGTGAACAGGGTACCACTGGCTCTTATATCCATTCCCCAGGAAGGCTGACAGCACCTTCAGTACTTCCACCTTGCACAAAGCCCTTCTTTGGTCACATCAACAGCTGTCATAAAACTCTTGAGTTTTTCTCACTAACATGACAAGGAGTCTGGAGTCAAGAGTCCAGAAGAGGAAAATTAGAAAAAGAAAGCATTTTCAAGCTCTCTAAAATGTGCTAGAATGAAAAAAATATTCTTAACATCCCCATAAGATGTTTTAATTCAGAAGGAGTGGCTTATCTAGTATTGCCTCCACTCTTACTCAGATTTTTGGAAAACTCCATCTTTGACTTTAAAAGAAATACCCGAAAGACCTTTAGAATACTTTTCATTTTTATCCCCCTCATTTTCTTAAGCCACTCACAAACTCTGCATTAACAAAAACGCCATTCTATAAGACAGTTCAAAAAGTCTGTAGAAATAAAATAATTCACTAGTAAATCTGACAGACTTCATCCAAAAGTCTGTAAGTCTATTTCACTATGTCTGATATAATTTTTTACATGCAAATGCTCACTTAAATGACATTCAGTGAAAATTCACAGAAACAGTTGGTTCACAAAAAGAAATTATGAGACTCAGCTCAAAAACCATACTGCTGTTCAAATACCCTGTTACCGTTATGAAGTTTTCTGATTCTGTTCTACATGCTACATTTTTCACAAGACTTACCCTGGAGACATAAAAGCTGCAAGGCTGCCAAAGGAATTTCCACTTCAGCAGGTCTTCAGAGGACACTTAAATATTGTTTATACACATAGTAATTTATAGAGTCAGAATCAGACAGAACACATTGACCAAATACCTCTACCCATTTTGTCCATGCTTTCTTATTTTCAGTCTCTAGAAAGTATGATTCTGTGGGGTTCAACTCAAGGCATGAATGCTGGTAGTGTGTTTTGAGAAGAAAGATTGCTGAAAAAGGACTTACTCTATCCTGGTTTGTTTCTGTTCTCCTGAAAAAGAGGTAATTTCTTCAGCTTTACAGTATTTCCAGTGTGTATAGATGTATGAAAATAGCATAGTTCTTGAGAAACTCTAATAATCAGGGATGCAATTAGGATTATAAATAAAGCTGTCTTTCAAAAAAATACTGGAAATTAGACATTTTAGTTCCCTACAAAATAAAAGCTTGTGCAAAGCCAATGCCTACCGATATTAGCAAAGTCTAATCTTGAGAGATATATTGAATTCTATTATGAAAAAGAAAATATAAGCAGTTGGGTTATTATTACTCTGATAATTCTCAACCTCACTTTGCATCTTCAGTTTCATAGAATGGCTTGGGTTGAAAAGGACCTTGAAGATCACCTACTTCCAATCCCCCTGACATTGGGCAGGGATAGCATTCACTAGATCAGGTTATTCAGGGCCCCATCCAGCCTGGCCTTAACCACTTTCAGGGATAGCATATCCACAGCTTTTTTGGGAAACCTGTTACTGTGCCTCACTACTCTCTGAGTAAAGAATTTCTTCCTAATATCTCAATTAAACAGCCCTCTTTCAGTTAAAACCATTCCCCCTTGCCCTATTACTATCTGCTCATATAGAAACTCCCTCTCCCTCCTTTTACGCACATAGTGAATCTAACAGTTGCACAGCAATTAAGCTGTATTTCTGATACATCTGTGTACCTCAAAATAAAAAAAGGAAGATAAACTGCCTGAGCAGGTGGAGCAAATGTACATTCAGAAGTGAATGAGCCATAGCATGGACAAACTTAAGTTACAGTAAGAAACAACATGGGAAAACAGGGAAGAGAAACTGTGCAGGAAAGTTCACCATTGCAGAGACATTTACTTCCCTGGTTTTTTTAGTCAGCCTGAAAGCACGTAAGGGCTGACACAAAGATGTTCCTATGACAATTTTCTAGATTCTCCTGTTAGCCCACTGCTAAGTGGTATTGGCCATGTAATATTTCAGGACCTGGAAGAGGAGCAGCACACAACCAGACTCAAGGCATGTAGCACAAAGCTGAGGTAACAAAGCTGAACCAGTTTGCACCTCCACCAAATACTGGCAAATGGCAACAGCTGGATATCAGCGTAGGCAGACAAGAACTGGGAAGAAGGCTGGAATGCAATGTCCTCAGGGCCCTGACATTAACTTCACAAGAGTCATACTCTGCCCATATTGCCTTATCTGATCAAATATCTGAGATGTTCAGGGTACCTGCAGAACAAATGGAAAAGCTGCTGAAAGGAGAAAAGGATTAATAGAGAGGAGAAGAAAGAGCAGGGGAAAATGCCAGTTCTACGGCTCTCAGCCATTTTTCAGAGATGTTGCTAATCATTGATAAAATTTATTATTTATGAGCTTCTTTATGGTGTTTCAAAAGGGAGGAAAAAGTTCCATGCAACCCCTCCACTGTCCTTTCAGGAATACTGTGATTAAGTGTAAACATAATCAAAACATCTACATAGCTGCACACTGTGTTACCTGCACCAAATGTATACAACACTATTTTTCCACTCTCCTATTTATTCACACCTGACTCAAGCTCGCTCCAGAAAAGATATATCTTGAGTTTAGAAATCCAGCAGCTTGATGACATGGGGTGAGGAGATGGCAGGACTCAGAACAACTGATTTGGCATTACAGAATAGCTCTGCATGGGCAAAGGCAAATCTTCATTTTCTAAATTACATTAATATTGTTGAAGGAAGTATCTGTGGAACTGGCACTGATCATGATACTCTCTAATTGGTGACAACAAGGCATTTTTATAAGAGACTATCTCTCTGGCAGCTGTGGTTACAACATAGGTAATATGCTGCATATTTCAACATGTTTACCCAGTGCTGTGTAGGACATGAGATCATTATTCACCTGTTCGGCCTTTGGGACATGGTAGGGGTATTCTGTGACAGCAATTTGTTCTTTGGCAATCTTCATTGTGATGCTGGCTATTAACCGCACAAAGCTGTTTTCTGACTCTACACCAGCACTGTCTTGCACCACTGCTCTGTAGCAATCAATAGGCCTGTACAAAAAATCAGCAGCAGTGCAATTAACTTCTGACAATTTTGGCATATTAAAACAAGGATTATTAATGTTCCCGAAGATAATCACTCTAATCTAGTTTAGCCAACCAGCCCTGTAAATCTGGCAGTAAACAGCAAACCTCACATAAAGCAATAGAAAATTTGGAATGAAAATAAAATAAATTGGTGGTATTTAATCATACTTTGGAATGTTGAAATTCTTGCATTAATTTTAAAGTGAGCAATGGCACCTAGTGTGCAATGATGATAGTGTAACAAATCTCTCACTCTCTGAAACTGAGACACCCGTGCAAAAGACTTTTCCATTAAACAACATGAGGTTCTGTTTTGTGGCTGAACTCTTTATTCCACTTCACCCCCCACACCTTTTTTTTAACCTGGAAGGCACTATTTAATCCACTTGTTTAGTGTGACCAACTTCATAACAAAAGTCAAAGAGTCCTACTGAGTTATTTCTCCATCAACTTGACATGAAAAATGCAGAGATTTCCTTTTTCCTTCTTGAAAAAAACAAAAACAATATAAAGGGATTGATAAAATCTCTTTCCACTTATTAACGCCTCAGCCTAAAATTACAGGTTTCTTCTGTAAAGATCTTGGTGATGCAGTTTGGAGCACAGGTGGTTGCTGTGAAGAACATCTATAGCTACAGGTAAAGCAGTAGAGGTTGCCCGTAGAGGTTACCTAAACACAGACCAATCACTAGATTGTGATGATCCTCTGTATTTACTCATCTGTGTGATTCCTGCAGAGTTTTCACCTATACCAACTGAAACAGGAGTTCTGGAAATTACCCATCACAAAGGAACAGTACCTGATAAAAAGGAGCAAAAAAAGATGAACAGTTCAATACAAACTTCATAATGACTACATATTTTGAGATCCAGCAGGATGCTGCCTGGTACAGGAAAATGACAAATGAATGCTATTTAACATTTTGCTTGAATGGTTTTTCCATTCAGAAAACTATCTGCAATACAATAATGAGAAAAGCAGAACTGTGAAGCATTTTATAAGGCTGATTACCTTTCTAGGACATATAATTTGATACATGCTTTGTTTATCCAGAGTAAATTCAGTGGCTGAAAAGATTAATTGAACATATTTTATACTACTTGTACATGCTCTCACAGAGAAAGTAATTTACATTTGTTTTCTTACTGACTCTTGCACAAGAGCCTGCAATACACCAGCAAGAGTAAAATGACTTTTCTAAATTTAGTAGCTCATAAATCTTACAAGATAGCAGTACATACAGTGGTTTGTTGTTTTGGAGTCTTTCCTTCTTTCATAGATCCAAATAAAATAGGAGTGCATGCAGGAGATGCACAGTATTTGCTTTTGCTTTTCTCCTCTCTCAGGGTAAGAGGCATCTGTCAGCTTACTCGTGCTTTCCCCTCTACTCTCTCTCCCCATAAACATAATGCATACAGGTGTGCATACACATGAATGTGCATGTATGGACATTCATTTTTGACTCTTCAGCTAATGGACAAGAAACTGCTATGACTTCAAGGCATAAACCCCTTTGTTTTGGAGGAGTTGTGTGACCTGGCTCATGTAATTGGCTGAGGACTAAACTTACCATCCCAGCTACACTTACCAGGTGAATGATCTTTAAAAAAAAGTTATACTCTCAAGTCTTTTCCCCTATACACTTGATGTTCGTCTCAATGCCTTGGACAGCAGCTTGTCATTTAGCTGTGACTTGCTCTGTGCATAACACACTGGATGGATGCCTGATCTCTAACGGCTACAGGTTTTCCAAAGATAAATGGTATTATTGCCACACACACTGGTTCACATGTTATTCAGTTCATCAGGACTAAAGACTTAGATGTGCAGCTGGTCACTCTACACCTTGGGCAAAATATTCTCCAGGACTCAGCATTCCAAAGCATTCTAAGAGGGGACTTTTTCTCTACTTTCCATCAGCCCTTGCTAATACAAAATGCTTGCTTCAGTTAATTTAGTTCCCCTTTTGGAGACCACTGACAACATACTTAGATGAGCAGGTTGCTCATCCCTAGGCTTAGGATATTTCCAGGTCTTTTGTCACTCCATGGCAAAGGCCATGAAACCTACTGAACTGCAGACAGTTCCAGTTTCCTGGAAACTGACCCTTGGAACTTAAAACTGAGGCACTGAGCATCTGTGACACTGCTGATGATTCATCTACCAATAAAATATTCAATAGATATGCATGACAGCGGCAGCAGCATTTTCTCCAGCCACGTTTTGGATTCTGGTCCAGTTTGGAGACAGAAACATGCTTCATCCCTGTAGTGTCACTTCAATGTGATGAACCTTAGAAACTCATTTGAAGCGCAGCAGGTGGGTACTAAAGGAGCCCCATGCAGAGCACCCTAGGTTATAATGTATTTCTGACAGAATATAACTGCAAAGATCCCAGGCCTACATGAGCAGGCTCTACATGCATTTAAAGCAAGATAACTCTGGTGGGTTTATCTGCTATCATGTCTCTCCTGAGATTTCAAGTTACCCCATATTGAGACTGAAGAAAATCATTACTTGTGCAAAACTACCAAAGTGTGTGTGTGTGTGCACCAGGGTAGCAAGGCAAGCTCCGCAAAACATCAGATGATGCACTTCTCCCTATCCCATGTCCCTGGAGCCTCTAGGCCAGTCTAGAATGGTTATTAGCCACTGGCACACCAGAAGCCCCATGTGAAGGGGAGGGTCCCAAGAGGCCAAAGCAGATAAAAGCAGTTGCACAATGACACACCCTCTCCCTTTCTAACTTCCACTTCTTGAAATCTGGGTAACTTAAAGTTGTACAGGTTAGAGTTAGCTAAGTTAATGCCTTGTGAAATGCTTTATGTCAACTGAACATTTTAAAGATTACCAGGTACCCTTATTTTCCCAAGTTTGCCTGTAAAATTTATTTAACCTCTTGGGAACATTGTGGTTTTCCCATGGGCATGTCTCAGGGAATAAAAACTTAACCTTAAATTTTAAGAAACACATCAAGAGAGTCCAGGGCTTTACACCCCAGGTCTGGTAGACACCTTCTTCTCAAAAGGCACCAGAAAAACAGGTAGAATATCCAGGGAAAGTTGAAAAACCCCAGATGTGAGTTGCTAAATCTGACACTGCTGCTGGCTGAATTCTTGTCTAAGCTTACAAGATTATGCCAGGGGAACTCTGGAAGAGGTTTGATAAATCTCATTTCCTACAGTGAGCTGATTAATGCAGCTCAGTTCTTGTCCTGGTTTTGGCTGGAATTTGAGCTATTTTCTTTCAGAAGCAGGTACAGCACTGTGTTTCAGATTCAGTACAAGAATGATGCTGATAACACACTGATGGTTTGGTTGTTGGTGAGAGTGCTTACTCTGAGCCAAGGACTGTGCAGTGGCTTATGCTCTGCCAGTGAAGAAGTGCACAAAGAAGAGGAGAGGAGCACAGCCAGAACAGGGGACCTGAAATGGTCAAAGGAATGTTCCACAAAATAGGCTGTCACACCCAGTACATAAACTGAGGGAGTTAACCAGAAGAGGGCCTATCTGGGTTTGCATTGGCCAGCAGGTGGTCAGCAATTGTACTGTACATTAGTTACTTTTCTTTGGTTCCCTTTCTCTTTTTTATTACTGTTACTAATACTACTATTATATTTTATTCAAGTTCAATTATTAAACTGTTAATCAACAAGTTTCACATTTCTTTTTTGCCCCAGTTCTCCTCCCCATCCCACGAGGGTAGGGTGTTGTGAGTGAGCAGCTGCATGTCAGTTAGTTGCCAGCTGGGGTTAAACCAAAATGCTTTCTCTACACAAGCAGAATTCTTGGTAGCAGCTGACAACAAACCATGTTGCTTACTCACACTTTGCAGGTGGGTGCAGCGGGAGTGATGAGCTGGTTTACACAAAGCAGCACTGGAAATCAATGGCTGCCTGTAACATGTTCTTCTCAGCTGTGCTCACTGCCCTAGACACCCTTCACGTTTTAATGACAAATTCCTAGTAAATGAGTGTCATGAAAAACAACCAAATAAGGTTCCCACACTGTAAATGTCTCTGAAGTATTGAGAATGTTTTCTGACAGCTTGCTCTTTCTCAGTGTTTGCAGATCCCATGCAGCATGCAGCTCCTGAGCTGTCAAGTGCAGATTCCCAGGGGACTCCTGGGTGGTGCAATATTTGCTCTCTCAAAATAAAGAAGGAACCTGCAGTTTTTTCTCATTGTACTGAAATTTTTAAGCTGAACCACTTCCTGATCACTGTGGCCAAGACCATGCCATCTCCCACCAGGCCTTCTCCATTCCGAAATAGCAAGTTTAAGGTATCTTTCCTAGTTGTCTCTCTGAGTACTTATAATACAAAGTTCTCCCATGAACTTCAGGACTTTTTCAGATCTGCTCACCACCGCAGGACATTTCCAGCTGATCTCTAGAAAGCTGAAACCTACCTTAAGGACAAAGGCTGCTGATCTGAAGACTTCTCCTAAGGGCCTGTCAAATTAACTTCTCAGCATGGGCATCCCCGCTGGGCAACTGATAGAAGACACCCACATCTGCTTTGTTTTCCATTCCTTCATCAACACCCAGAGGCTTCAACTGTAAGGGCTGTACCATCAAACCTCTCCCTTCTATTTAGTGCAACAGCTCCACCTGGCCCTGCCCTCTCCTCAATAGCCTATACCTTCTATCCCAGCACTCTGGGTACAGGACAAGTCCCACTTATGCCAAGGATACCCCAGCTCTGTGAATGGACCAAGGCTTCCAGTCAAAGGCAGTTGCATCATCAATCCCTGAGCCATCTGCCAGGGATACCCCAGTCCTTGAGCCCCTACCCTTGAGAAGAATTTGGAGAGGCTGTCAAGGCTAAACAGAACAAAGGGAGCCACCACATTCATTCCTGGGAGATGTCAGGGAGCTTTTAGCAGCCAACAGGCAGAAGGGACCACAGCAAGACCACCACTATGGTTCATGCCACGTGGCTCCCAGGCCTCCCAGTGCCTGGCTCCTTCAGACATTTGTGCTCCCTGAAACCTAAAAGTAGGGACCAACCTGACCCCTGCAGCCCAGAGATGCTCCCAGGGGCAGGAGTGGAGGAGATTGTCATTACTCCTGATTCGTCCTCAGGCTCAGCCAATTCATGCCGACTGGTTGGGCAGGAGGAGCCCTTCTACACAGCCTGGGCACTTCCAGGTGATGAAGACCATGGTGAGACAAGCTTCCCCCTTCAGCCCCTGGACAACCACAGTGCAGCAGAGACCCACGTGCAGCCCATGGAAAAGCCCCACTCCAGAGAAGGTAGAGATGCCCTGATGGAAGCTACAGCCCATGGAGATCTCACACAGGAATAGGCTCTGGTCGGGAGCTGCAGCCTGTGCTTAGGAGCACATACAGGAGCACATTTCCTGGCAGCTGGAGCAATCTGTTTCGGAACCACTGCACAACTGTAGGAAGGGCCCCTGTTAGAGCAGAGGAACAGTACAAGGAGTAAGAAACAAGACTGAATGGACTGAATGTTATGGACTGACCACAACAC
This sequence comes from Pycnonotus jocosus, assembly GCA_013400435.1. NCBI lineage: Eukaryota > Metazoa > Chordata > Aves > Passeriformes > Pycnonotidae > Pycnonotus > Pycnonotus jocosus. Next base: position 28,507 of record VWYP01003827.1, on the reverse strand, counting down.
CCATTCCCCATCCTTCTGCACAGCTGGGAGATAGAAGAGCTTGTCATGAAAGAGTGAAGTTGAGAAGGGAGGGGAAATTTGTTTTAGGTTTGCCTGTTTCTTATCCCCTTACTCAATTGTTCATTGGTAACAGAAGATATTAACTGCCCCTGATTCTATCTGGCTAGTGACAGTACTCTCCCTTTACCTTATCTCAACATAGCTTTCCCATCTTACTTTCTCTCCCATCCTGTGGAGAAAGGGAAGTGACAGAGCAGCTTGATGAGTATCTGCCAGGCAACAAGCAAAGGTCAAACCCATCAAACTTGTGGAGGTACTGCAGGAGAGACAGAGAAGGTAACCTCCTCATTCAGCCCTCAGAGCTACTGCTGTGCATTCAGAGAAGGGACAAACCTGGAAAACAAAACCCTGCCAGAGCCCTGTGCACTGCACATACCTGCAGCACGACATCTAGGTTGTGCTGAGCTAGGTGAATGTTGGTTATTTTAAGGGAGTCACAAGGAAGTGTTTTATTGCTAAGGCTAGACAAGACAGATGTCTTTCGGTATGCAGCCATAGCGTATAAAAAACAAGAAAAGACTCCTCAAAGGCTGCACAGCTGTAAAACGCAAGGCAGAATGCACAGGCTCCAATAAGAGAAATAAAAAGAAGAAGTCTGGAAAAAAAAGTATTTCCCAAGGGAGTACTCCTGTTTTAGAAAGGGTAGGACAGAGCAGCCACCCATTTGCGACAACTCAAAACAGAACCAATCCCATAGAATCTGATCAAAGTTCCTGCTTTCATGAAGGCTTGTACCACCTGATCTCCAGACAACCCTTCCGACCTGAAGTACTCCTGACTGCACACATATCCAATGGTTTGGATATATGACCAAAAGGTGCTCAAAACCAAAAGAAAAAACTCCATTTGCAAAACACACAGTACATATGCAAATAAAATATACATATACAAACAAAAAATCTTATTGCTTTATTCAGATTTTGACATAGTTTACCTTAAAATTACTCAAAGTCCTTTGAGAATTTCTGTAGAAATCACTAACTACTTTTCAGCAGAGATTAGCTTAAACCAAAGAGATTGAAATGATGCTAGAATTCATACTAAATAATGTTTCCCCTGCCTAAAAAGAGCGATCCCCATAAAATTCATTTCCTGGCTCTTGTTTTAGGCTCCTTTTCTGTTGTTTAGTTTATACAAAACTTTGAAATACTCTGTGGATGGATGAAATTAATACTTCCAAACAGTCCTCTAACAAATTTTAAGAATTACACACTAGCAATGTTCTATCTTCTTTGACTTAAAAGTGCATACATATTCAAAAGTTTTATACGTTTCCTAGACATCTTTTTAACAGAAAGAAACTCTACCAGACATTTTAGTCCTCAAGGGGAAAAAAAAAAAGGTAGTTAAATTCACAGTTTTAACAAATGTTCCAAGGAAAGTCTACATTTTTTCTTCTGGGAAATCAAACCACGAGGATCTGTTGACAAGTCTCTTTGGCAATCTTAGTATCAATGGCTCTCTCTCTGGACACTCTAAGAAGGAAGTCCTGGGGGAAGGCAGTTGCCTGGAAGGCGCTGCTGGTGCTTCCTGAACATAACTGGTTACAGTCTCTGTGTGAGAGGTGTTACTGCTGGTATTCCCTATGGTAACACTCTGATCAGCTGCTGTTTCTTGCAGTTTGACATCAGCATTTCTAATGCCGCCATCTAAGTTTTCCCTTGTGGCAGGGATACCATACTTTTTGTCTACTCCTCCAGTTTCCTCATATCCTGTCCTCATCACAAAAGAAGATGGAGACTCATTTTCCCTCTCATTTATCTGAGCTGTGCCTGTCCATGTAATACTGCTGTCCCATTCAGTACTTTCTGGCTCCTTGCTGCTATCACTATCAATCGTGATCACCACTGGAGAAGAATGTACTGAGTTACTTGTGTGATGTTTCCGGTGTTTCTTCTTATGCTTTTTCTTTTTCTTTTTAAGATGCCTTGTTGTGTCTGTTGCTTTTCCTTCATAGACTATCTCAACACTTGGACTCCTCATTTTCTTCTTCCTTTTCTTACGCTTTGTCTCGCTGCTTGCACGATTGTCTGACAGGCTATCTTCATTTTTGCAGCAGTCACCAAATTTTGAAGAAGTTTTCTTGGAGTCATTTTCTCTTTCTAGACTTGTGCTCTCCATGAATGGATTCTCCAGGTGGCGAGTTTTGTACTTCCTCTTTCCACCAGGCTTTTCACTTTTCATTCTGTCAGTTCCTCCAGAAGGAGTCCTTGATCTGTTGCTTGACCGACTCCTTGACCTGCATCTTTCATAACAGTAATAGTGTCTCTCATGGAGTCCCCTCTGGCTATGCAGATCTGTCCTCTCAATAAATGATCGTATCCTGTATTCTGGACTAGCAGACTGCCTTGAGTAAAGAGTGTTAGACCGGGTCCTCCTTCTGCTGGAGGATTCATAGCTGTCTCCAAACACCTTTCGACTACAGAAAGCAGAACCCCACTGGTGTCTGCTTTGATAACTGTCTCTTACATAATAGCGATCGCTGTCTCTACTTCTTGATCTCCTTTTACTGTGGCCTTTGCTACGTGAACGCGATCTGCTCACTTCTCTGGATGGAGTGCTCTCACCACTTAGAGAGCCCCTCTGGCTTTTCAGAGAGGCTCTGGTGTCATGAGCCCTTGACCTTCTGCTGCTTCTTTTGCTCCTATGTTTGCTACTATCTCTGCTTCTTGATCGTCTCCTTTTAAGCTGACTTTTGCTACGGTGCTCCCTTCTAGACCGATGGCCATGACTGCCTCGACTGTCCCGTGAACAGGACTGTGGGCTTCTGGACTTTCCCTTTTTAGAGAATCTGTGATTCCAAGGGGAGCACACTGTGTCGCTCCCTGGAGAGGGGCTCCAACTCAAGTTCTGTGACGGCGTATCTTTTCTTTTACATTTGTTCTTCTCATGCTCTTTTGATTCCATCTTCTCAACTGCAGGAGATAAACAGCTTCGACAACTTCCTACATCCTCCCTATATGTAGGGGAATGGGGTGAGAAGCTCCTGCTTGGTTCACTGTCACTCCAGCTGTGACACTGGACTGGTCGCTGTTTCTTGACATCTTCCTTTCTCTCTTCCTTGACGGACTCCTCAGAGTCAGAGGACAGCTCAACCACTTCTGGGGTCCTCTCGGCTAACGGCTTAACGTACCCAACAATGACACAATTGTCTGAGGAAGACCCACTGTCATTGGAGTCAGCATTAGCCTGTAACTCAGGCTGCAGTTTAGTTCTTCGACTCCCCGAAGCAGAGTCCTCATCAGAACTTTCTGATGACTCCAGAGGAGAAGCGATGGTTGCACGAACCTCTTCTGAAATGGAATAGGAAGGCCCTGGAGTTTCGTCATCCCAGGGCCCCTGACCCAGACCAGCGACAGACAAACCATTATCCGGCCCTTGCGGGTACGCCGCATCTGGAGATATTGTAATAATCGATGAGTCCGAGTGGCTTCCTTCCTCATAGGATGGTGCAGGACAGTCGTAATTGGCATGCTGATCGTACGCTTCCAAGTTAAAAGGACAACGAGCAAAGCTGATGAATTCATGCAGGAAGTGTTCCGTCCGATTCAGCAGAAACGGCTTCAAGTCATCAGCAAAGGCCTGACTCTCCAGATCGTACCTGGTTACGTTACTCATGATTATGTGTTGCACAATATTGATCAGAGAGCCGTGGGCACCAAACAGGACCGTGAGCTCTCTCTTCAGCCAAGGCACCAGCCGGTGAAGGCAGGCGGGGTTGCGGCGGAAGAACTCCGCCGAGATCTCCCGGTACCGGCCCCCGTCCTGAATGCTGCGGATGCGCACGCCGGTGCGGTACAGAGCCCTGCGGAAGCTGATCATGTCCTCCTCCTGAATCTGCCGCAGGGATCTGCCCTCTGCGCTAGCCTTTCTCCTCGAGGCCAGCCTCCGGATCATCTGCTCAATCTCCCTGTGCCTGTGGCGCGTCGGCTCGCCCGACAGCCCTTCAAACAGCATCCCGTTGTCCGGAGGGGACAGCATCCTTCGGGAAGGGGAGCTGCGCGCGCGGCGTTCCCTCGTTAAGGTGGTGCGGTAACGAAACCTCCGGCCATCGGGGCTGGCAAAAGAGCTCGTTTCTAAAGGGCTCAGCACGTACTCCTTAAAGTCGTCTTCAGCACGAATCGTATGGAAAATGGAAAAAAAGGGCTGCTTGCAGAGCGGGCATTCTGCTTTGTTTTTGGACCATTCCTGGACACAGCGGAAGCAGAACCTGTGCAAGCAGCGATCCAGATACGCAACGTTGTCAAATCTATCCAGGCAGATGGGGCATTTGGAGTCTGGAGACGCATCTGTCGGCAGCTTGCTGGTGCTGGCTTTTGGAGAGAATTTGCTATCTTCTGCAAACTCCTTATCTGTAGTCATGGTCTAGAAAAGAGAGAGACAGAAGATCATTGCTATGAGAGAGACACAAAAATCTTACCCTCTAGATCCAGAAACCCATAACAATTGCTTTTAAGGTTGTAAAACCCAGCAGTGGCTCCGAGAGAATGCTGAACAAAGAGGCAGCAGGACTCATTACTTTGTCTGTCTTCTCTTCACAGTGAGATCTAGCTCTTCGGTGCTGCAAATTTCACACAGCAGTCAAATGCTTGCATAGATGAAGGTAAAAGGCAGGCCTTTCTTCTTCCTCACTCCTAAATAACTCCTTTGATGTGGGCAGTAAATTTTTTGATTTATATGGTATCCTTCAAAACATAGCTTAAAAAACCAAGCATTTATACATGAAGAGTATAAGAACAGTTAGTTCTGTACTTCAAAATAAACCAGCCAAAAGAAGTAATTGCACTTGAACTATGTTATCACCTTCCAAGGTCTCATGGACCTGTTCTGTTCCTGCACACTCTGCCCTTCTTTGTTGGGAATTCATGCTGGACCACACGCAGCCTGCTGGATTAGACAAGCTCCAGGGATGTGTTCGTGCCAAGATAAGGTTTTTTCCAAGACTCAAGCAGAAACAACCAGATGTCATTCTCAAGCACACACTGTCCTTTATCTAGTCAAGTTGTTGTGCTGTTTTGTCTGAGACAGTAGATTTTCTTCACAGTGACTGGTCTGGGGCTGAGTTTTGAATTTGTGTTGAACACAGTGTTGATCATACAGAGATGTTTTCATTATTGCTGAGTAGAGCTTACACAGAGCCAAGGTCATCTCTGCTTTTCGTACTTTCACACTGGTAAAGAAGTTGGAGGTGCATGGGGTACATTGGAGGAGAGGAGACACAGCTGGGACAGATGACCCCAACTGGCCAAAGGGATTTCCAGATCATGTGACATCATGCTCAATATATAACATAAAGGAAAGAAGGAGGACAGGTGGGACATTTGGAGTAATGATGCTTGTCTGTTCACATCACTGTCACACAAAATGGGGCCCTGCTCTCCCGGAGATGGCTGAACACCAGCATGCCTGTTGGAACCAGGGAATTAATTCCTTGTTTTGCTTTGGTTGTGTGCATGGCTTTTGGTGTCTTTATTTAATTGTCTTTATGTCAATCGATGAGTTTTTCTCCCTTATCTGACTGGTTGAGGAGTATGCAAGCGGCTGCCTGGTGCTTGGCAGCTGGCTGGGATGAAATCATGAGCTGTCAAACGTGGCCAACAAAAAAAATCCATCTTTTTAAAGGTTGTTTTAGGTTTTGGCGTTACCCTAAGGCGTTACAACCCAATGGAAGTAAGTTCCCCCCCCGCTTCAGAAGCCATCAGCCCAGGTTTTGCAGCCGGTCCGGCAGCAGGCCTTTCCCGCCGGCAGGACCATGCGGGGGCCGGAGCAGCCCCGGCGCTCGGGGCGCACCCCGGGCTCACAGGAGCGCCGCCCTCCCGCGGGGCTGCTCCGCTCGCCGCGCTCCCCCTGCCACCCTGGCCTCGGGAGCCGCCAGCCAG
>VWYP01003827.1:0-22517 GCA_013400435.1 Pycnonotus jocosus | reverse complement strand
GGAGGCGGGGCGGGGGCCGGGGTTCCGGTCGGCCCTGCTGCGCGGTGCGTGCCCGCCAGGCGGCCGGGGCAGCGACAGGGGTGGCGGTACTGCCCGGGGGCCCGGCAAGCAACTCGGGGCGGCGGTCCCTGGGGAAAAAACCGCGACGGGACGCGTGGCGGTGCCGCCGCCAAGGCGGAACGCGCTTTGTTCCGCAGGTGGTGGCTGCCGTGGTGGTGCAGTTTCGGTCTCTAGGGGCCCGGATGGCCGCCCTGCGGCAGCGGGAGAGCCGCTTCCTCACCCAGGGGCTGCCCTGGTAATGGCAAAGCCCGGGGGCCAGCGAGAGCTTGGCATTGTCTCCGAGGATGCAGAGGAATCCATGGAAGGCTGGAGAAGCCGTGTGGGTGGTTGGGCAGATAAAACATAATTAGCATGTAGGAAAGAAGAGATAAATATAAACCGTTATTATGAAAGAGAAAAGCAACTCTTTATACTGGTTTTTACTAGCACATAACCTGCAGGAGGCACAGGTGTGCAAAGGGCATGGACAAGGCCAGCTGTGCAGGCTGCCACATGTGGGGCACAGCCTGCTACAGTACCTGCTTATATTACTACCAGGACTTGCGTAAAACAGAGCACAGGTAGCCCTGTCCCTCTTCTTACCCACAGTCAATATGGACTAAAGTTTGTAAAGGCACACGTGAATTCACAGATCCCCAGAGTACCAGCACAGCCCTTCTGTTCATGTGATAACCCTGACCCATATCCTGAGCCATTCCACTGCTTCCCACGCACCAGCTGGTCCTGCTTCCTGCTCAAGAGCAAACGTGCTCTGGCACTTCCCAACAGGCACTCCACTCCTGAAGATCTCCCCAGGTAGCAGCAAGGGCCAATCCTTCATGACCTCCCTGGACCCAGGCTCTGCCTCTCACCAGGTAGCCCACCTCGAAGTTTGCTCAGGAGTTATATCCCTGCCCCCAACAATTTTCCCTGGCGTTCAGGGCAGATGCAACCTCTCTTGTGTCCACAGCAGCACCAGGCATGTGGGCTGTGACCTGCCGTCCTGCTTTGAGTGTGGATGCCAAGACTTGCTCATTTGACTTGCCTCAGTTCCCCAGTGGTTGCACCTGGGGCACACATACCCATCCTGCCCCAGTGGCTGGAGCCTCACTGTCACCTGCACCCTTTGCTAGCATCAGGGCCCTTACTTTTACCTACTCCCATTGCTGGCATGATAGGAGGGATTTGTATCCCAAATAGTTGTACTCTTGCTAAATGCTGTCTGCATGTGTCAGCTCTTAGGCAAGATGGGATCCATTTGGACAGTTCATCTCTGGGTCGTGGAAATATAAAGGTTTACTTGAAAAGCATTCCAGGCTCTTTAGGGATTTATAATTTCTGAGCTGAAAAGAAGCAGTTCTGGAAGTAAAACGGATTTGGTTCAAGGTGCTGGTTTTCTATACAGCTATGAAGAGCAGAACTCATGTGACTCTTCTGCCACTCCCCCCAGAGATTGGCACATACCTCTTGAAGCTGGTGAATGAGATTTTCTTGGGGCCTTCCTTCCCCTGCTTTCAGGTCTTCTGGAGTCCCATGGTCCGTAGCAGGAATTTTCCCTGCCAGCAGCTCTGGGAATAAGAGTGTGGAGAGATCTCATCTTCCTGAGCAGCAGCCACAGCACTGGCAGTGCCCATGCTGTTGACAGTGGTACCTGCAGTCCCTGACCAGGGACAACCCCCAGCCTTTCTGGTGTGCCTGGCCCCATGGACAATGCTCCCTCAGGCACAGCAGCAACAGCTCCTGTGGGAAGGGAGGTCAGTGGAAGGTTCAGATGGTTCAATTCCTGAGTTTGTTCAGCATCTCCCATCTTAGCTACATCACCCTGCAAATATATGAAAATTGTCATAGACCTGTAGCAGTGCTCCTCCAAAAGTTTCTGTGCTGACAGGCTCTCTGCCTCTCCACTGACTTTCTCTGAGCCAAAGCTGACTGGCTGGATCATTCCTCACTGTCCACACCATAAGAGCTCAGCTGCAGTGCGCTCACATCTTCGCTGTGGTGTTGAAGCCTTCGCTATCCTGTAGTTATCCACTCCTTTCCCTGGCTAGCTGGAAGTCTACAGCAGCATGACACCAAGAGCAGGAGTTAGAAATAGTTTCTAATCACTGGCCTGCCCCAGCCTGAGTCCTCTTTAGTGTTTTCTTCTCAGCCTTTGTTACAGTTTCCACCACTGGCATGCATCTGGGGCTGCACATGGACAGGTACAGGTCAGGGTCGTGGCCTGCTCTGCTGCAAACCTTCCAAGTGTCGCTTTGCAGCCAGTTCAATGGGAATCTCTCCTTTTTTGCTTTGTTCTTTCCGAGCAGCGAGTGTTTGTGATCACATAGAGATGCTTTACTTCCGAGCTGCCACGAGGTGGCGAAATACTCCCCGGCATCCCGTCCAAGCTGGCTTGCTTGCACCGCAGGCTGGAGCCGTGCGGGTCTACGTGGAAACAGCAGCAGCAACAGCAGCTGAATTTCTCTCTCTTCAACTTAGCTGCTGCTCGATGTGCGTGTTCGGGGATGCTTCAGCAAAAATCTCCGGAGGACCAAGACATTCTGAGACCAAGTCCGTTTTCTCTTGTCCCTGAAGTGAAAGCCAGAGACGGCTCACAAGAGAGATGAAAAACTCAATAATGTCCCTGCTGATGATGAGGACCTTGCACAGTGACAAGAAGGCAGAAGAAGACCTTCTTCTTTTTATGACATGGCCTTTAGCTAACTGAGAAACCTGTGTGATGTTTCTGCGTATATTAAAAGAACTGAGAGCCTCACTCAAGAGCTTTTACTTCTCTAGCCTACCTTGACTATCCTCTGTATCCTCTCTCTGGTACTGCTGTCACAGCTCAATGCTAAAGTAAATGTCAAGGGTCCTAGAAATGTCTTCAGTTCCACATCCTGATGCTGACCTGAAGTCATGTCAGCATGATGGCAGAAGTAGGAAGCCACTTTTACCTCTCCCATAACACTGAAGTGGAATTAAAGGCCCCATAGAGATTTAGAAAATATCTCCTCCTAATCTAGTGGGAAGATGCTGTTTTTTGCTGGGGTAGAGCTAACTTCATTCACGCTGTCGGGCTGTGATTTGAATTTGTGCTGAAAACTGGCCTGATAACACTTTTTTCTGCTGAACCAAAGCCTTTGCTGCTCCTCACCCATGCCACCAGTGAGGATGCTGAGGACGTACAAGGAACTGTGAGGGGGCACAGCTGGGACAGCTGATCCCAAATGACCTAAGGAATATCCCATACCTTATGGTGCCATATTTAGCGTATAAACCTGAGAGAAGGAAGGAGAGGAAGTTCAGTCATGGCATTTGTCTACCCAAGTCATCCTTACACATGCTGACTCTGCTGTCCTGGAGATGGGTAAACACCTGCTTGCCTATGGGAAGCATGAATGAATTCCTTGATTTCCTTTGCTTCTTTGTGTGACTTTTATTCTCCCTATTAAACTGTCTTTGTCTCAACTCATGAGTTTTTTCATTTTTACCCTTCCAATTTTCTTCTCCATCCCACCACGGAGGAGTGAGCAAGTAGTTATGGGGCTCTTAGTTGCTGGCTGGGGTTAAACCACAACAGTCCTTCTTTGGAGCTAATGTGGGGCTCAAAAAATTCAGATTATGACAGTCTAGATTGAAATGTGCTAGATGAAAGTTTCAGCTGTTATGGCTGTTTAATTATTAATCTGCACGCTCGAGTGCTTGCCCCCCGGGCTCACTTGCCTGACTATGTATTGCAATCCAGTGCTTGTTGGTGGCTGTTTGCTGTAGTGCTGTGCTTCTTATCACCTCACTCTGCTGTGCCTGGGAGCGTTTTGATAACAGCCACGATGGGCCTGGGCTGGCAGGTGGCCAGGGCATTGCAGCTGCCTGCTGCTGTACTGGGCAGGCTGGAATTCCAGTATGAATTTGAGTCATAGGGACTATGACCTGTGGATGAGTCCTCAGTACACGGGAAGAGTGTGAGAAGTCCTTTTCCTGAAGAAGAAGGAGGGGCAGGAGGTGGTCCAGGTGTTGAAGCAGAGATTCCCTGCAGCCCACAGTGAAGCAATGGTCAGGCAGACTGTCCCTCTCCATCCCATGGAGGTCTGTGGTGGACCCTGTAATTGCTATAGCAGGAACTCCTTGTTGCTAGCCAGACTAGAAGCAAGGTGGGGAATTCATCATACTATCAAACCCTGCAACCTGGCACAAAATGCCCAGGGGTGGAAATAGTAATGGATGTGCCTTTAAATTGTTGTAACATATTATTTGAGTTTCACTTACAGGAATTACTGTGATAGGAACCACATGAACCAGTCTTACAATAAACAGTGCAAATGCAGCAGTGACTTGACTTGAACTGGCTCTAGGCCACAGTACCACACCTCATCACCTCTCCTATCCTACGAGTGACCAGCAGAACAGACAGAGCCCCAGTTCATGGGCCCTGAAGTTAATTCAGCTGACGTTCCATGGACATACATTGACATTTGTTGGGCTTTTGCAGGGGGTGTCCATAGACTAAGGGAATGATATCTGTGTATTGTATCAGAGATGGAGAGAGGATCGAGAGTGTCAATGAGATTCTATTAAATCATGTAGGACTACAGCATGACATAAATTGTATGAAGTAAGGAGTAGAGAATGTACTGGGTTTAGCTGGGGTAGTTTTCTTCACAGTGGCTAGTATGAGGCTGTGTTTTGGATTTGCACTTAGAAGAGTGATGAAAATATAAAGCACTTTCCGCTACTGCTCAGCAGGGTTTCCACAGAGCCAAGGCCTTTGTTGCTCCTCACCCACACCACCAGGGAGGAGGCTGGGGGTACATAAAGAGCTGGGAAAAGATGGGACACTGCCAGGACTGGCCTCAGTGGACTGAAGAGGTATCCCACACCCTGTGGCATCATGCTCAATGTATGAAACTGGGTGAAGAAGAAGGAATCAAGGGGGAGGGTATTTGTCTTCTGAAGTCACTGTTATGCGTGATGGAACCCTGCTTTCTTGGAGATGGCTGAACACCTGCCTGCCTGTGGGAAGTGGTGAATGTTTTATTTTGCTTGTTTTGTTTTGCTTGTATGCATGTCTTTTGCTTTACCTATTAAGCTGTTATTATATCAGTCCATACAGTTTTTTATTTCTACTCTTCTGATTTTCTCCCTGATCCTGCTGGAGGGGGAGTGAGCAAAGCAGCTGCATAGTCCTTAGTTGCCTGCTGGACTTAAACCACACCTATGAAGTTTTAAAGCTAGTTGTCTCATTTTTTAATACACTGATCCACCTCTCTCTGAAAAAGCTGTCTATGAAGCTGCTCACTGACAGTGTTATATATTCCACCTCTCCTTCTTTTTCAAGCTCTCTGCTCATGTGCTTGCTCATCAAAGTCAAGAAGCCCATAGAAACTCCCTCAACCTGCTTCTGGGATTTAATAAGAAGGGCTTTGTGTTCAGCATCCACCATTTTCTCCTCACTCAAGAAGATGCAGTTCAGAGCAGAAAGCCTGTGTCTCCTGTCATATTCAAAATGATACAGCAGATAACTGTGTTTAGGCAGCATTAACCATTCAGGTGACATCACCAGAGATGGCTAAAGGAATATATGCATAATGCTGATGAAATCTCCCTCAGATCTTTTTTGTCTTTTTAATCCTTTTTAATAAAGCATAGCTTATGTATCAGAGCAAGACTGGTTTATTAGTCTTTAAGTGGTTTGTTTGTTTAGGTTTCAGGGGGTTTGTTTGGAAAAACTGTGATCAGTATGCTTTTGATTAGCATAGGTAAGAGGACTTTTATTTAACAAAATGATTAGTTGATTCACCCAGGTATGCAGCCACACTAACAACTGCTTTAATGGACACAAAAGATTCTCCTTCAAATACAACCTTATCTCATTAACATGAAGCAGTACCCATGGATACATGTTAATTATAAGGTTGATAAGAATATGTAAGGATAGCTAAACCTGGTGCCAATGAAAATTATGGAACAGATTTTCTTCAGTGTGTTCCCATGGCATGTACAGGACAAGCAGGGGATCAGGCCCAGCCAGCACAGGTTTAGGAAAGACAAGTCTTACTTGATCAGCCTAATCTCCTTCAATTACAAAGTGACCCACCTAGAGCATGAGGGAAAAACTATGGATGATGTCTGCCTGAACTTCAACAAGGTCTTTGACAGTGTCTCCCACAGCACCCTCCTGGATAAGCTGGCAGCCCGTGGCTTGGACAGGAACACTCTGTGCTGGCTCAGGAGCTGGCTGCATGGCCGGGCCCAGAGAGTGCTGGTGAAGGGTGCTGCATCCAGCTGGGGACAATCACCAGTGGTGTCCCTCAGGGGTCTGTGCTGGGGTCTGATCTGTTTAACATCTTCATTATCTGGGTAAGGGGATCGAGTGCATCTTCAGTCACTTTGCAAATGACACCACACTGATCTGCTGGAGGGCAGGAAAGCTCTGAACAGCCTGGATCCATGGGCCAAAGCTAATTGTATGAGGTTAAACAAGGCCAAGTGCCAGTCCTGCACTTGAGCCGCAACAACCCTGTGCAGAGCTGCAGGTTGGGGAAGGAGGGGCTGGAAATCAGTAAAGGACCTGGGAGTGCTGGTCAACAGTGGCTGAACATGAGCCAGCTATGTGTCCATGGTGGCCAAGAAGGGCAGTGGCATCCTGGCCTGTACCAGCAATAGAGTGGCTAGCAGGAGCAGGGCAGTGATCATGCCCCTGTACTTGGAAAATCCACACCAAGTGGACCAGTGTCCAGTTCAAGTCCTTTGTCCAGTTCCGGGCCCCTCACTACAAGAAATACACTGAAGTGCTGAAGTGTGTCCAGTGAAGGGCAACAGAGCTGGTGGAGGGTGTACAGAGTAAGTTCTATAGGAGAGGCTGAGGGAGCTGGGGTTGTTTAGCCTGCAGAAAAGGAGGCTCTGAGGTGACCTTATTACTCTCTACAACTACCTGAAAGTGGAGTCAGCCTGTCTTCCCAGGCTGCTACTGAAAGGAGGAGAGGACATAGCCTCACGTTGTACCAAGGATGTCCATGCTGGACATCAGAATGGATTTCTTCACTGAAAGGATTGGAGTCACCATCCCTGGAACTGTTCAAGAGATTACGAGATGTACCAATTAGAGTAATAGCATAAATGGTGGTTAATCAAAAGTTGCATTTGATGATCTTGAAAGTCTTTTCCAGCCCTGAGGATTTCTGGTTAATGTTGCAGCTGAATTATTTAATGGAGGCTATTGAAAATGAGCAAAAACAAGAAACAAAATCATTAGTCAGGCCACTCTGGGCTAAATAAAGTTTCAGATCACTTTAGTATATGATGATAATCAATTTCTCACAAGTTACACCACACAGAAAGCTCAGACATAATTGCTTCATTCCTGCATCACATGCTGTTTGAAAATGGAGGAATTGTGCAATTTCAAACTAGAGTCCTAATAGAGCCTTCTGCCTCCTTAAAAATAATTATATGCTTTCATTATCCTCTATATTATTTATATAATACTCTATGTAACCTAGAGGCTATATAAATACAGATTTTGGTAAACAAATGCAAGTTCACGGTAAATGGAAACCATACAAACTTTTAAAATCCCAACATGACCAGACAAAAGATGCATATAAAACCTAAACACAGTACTTCTGACTACTTCAGACAAGTAGCTCCCAGGTCACCACAAACTAAGAAACAAAAGCTACAACTTCTGTGAGAAAAAGAGTAAAACAGATGTATTTGTTTTATGAGACAGAGAAGGATAAGGGAGAGAGACACACACAGGAGAGCAGGATTCAACACTGAGCCCAAAGGGCATACCAGGGAGGGATATGTCAGGAGACCCTGTTCAATGACACTGCAAATGCTTTGTCATTAGAAATACTGAACAGACATGGAATTGGGTTTTCTGCCTTGTTGTGGTGCCAGATATCTCATAAGAGTTGGGACAGACGGGTTTCATTTCCCTATCTGCAAACACAGACGGTGAGTTTTCCTAATGCATTGCCTCTTCAGATCCCCTGTACTGTTTGTTGCTACCGTCTTCCATCCCTCACCTCGCGCTGTGACCACTTCAAACGATTCAGTGTTTCCAAACAACAGTCAATGCTACAGGACCTTGGCTCGCCGACAGGGGCTCGGCAGAGCTGTGTTAACACATGAACGCAAGAACCGGGAAGCCAAAGTGCGCAAAGCCTTTGTGGAAGCTAGACGGCAGTGTTGGCACATGCTCTGAGACACAGGAAAGCTGCTGCTCACGGTTCGCACGGCGGGCTCTCACTGTGGAAACTCCCTTTACAGGAATCGGATTTCCGCCTCCCTTTTTTGTCATCTGAAGAAAAAATGGTTTAACATCTCTGAAACTTCAGCCTCAAAAACAACAAACACGAAAGGCGTTCTCAGGGCATAGGGCAAAAGCAACAGCCAAAAAGGCTCAAGTGAAGTTCCCAAAGCAGAAAGAACACAACATTGTCCTTAACAGTAAGGTGTTTTCTGCCTTTAATTAAAATTTCTGCATGTTCGTAGAGGTCCAACTGAACGGTGACACACTACTAAATGAACTTGTCAGGAAGAGGAAGTTACGGGTGTTGAAATGGCTCTTCACATGCAAATAAAAGAGAGGTGGAGGGCTCTGCCACAAACACTGGAAGAGACAAATGGTTAAAAAGATACAGACCTTCAAAGACCATATGTTGCCCCAAGCAGCCGTTAATCGATTTTACTGTGGTTCAGTGAGTCTGGCTTGCTTTTAATGGTTCATTTGGCAAGTTTGTTACTGCAGCGATTTCTAATAATAATTATGTCATAATAATCTTTTAACTGGGTACAGATGTGTAGCTATTCAGGATTGCTCTAAAAGTGATTTCTGGACTTGGTGAGTTGGAAAAACATAGACAGTAAGTTCCTTTAGTACGATCCTCTGTGGCACACATCACACTTCAGAAGAACAGTCACTCTAAGGAAGAGGAAAAGGCATTTTTCTCCACTCATTTTGAAATAATTGCAGCAGCTAAAAGCACAACATGGCCAGCAGATAAAGACAGGATTTGCTTTATTCACACTACTATTCATGTGTTACTGATTACAGTCATTAAGACAACATATTTTTACTCAACAAACTATTTTTTGGTACAGTGGTTTCATAGTTCTTCATTGCAAATTATATAAATGATATTTTGACTTTATCTTTGTGCTGATTCAAGTCACAAAGTAATCAAAATTATTAAATTAAGAATTGTAATTAGGACCATATATTGGTTTGCATTGTGAACCAAAAGCTGAGTGCCAACATTAGAGCAGAAAAGGGAAAAAATTAAACCCAAACAAGTGAAATAATTTGCTGGTTATGCAGCTTGATAATCATATCTTATCTTTTTTCATGAGCTGCAGTCATCTTGCTGTCACTCCACATTGCTGCAAAGGCTCTCAAACACAGGAAAACACACTATGTGTTCTCTGTAGTCATTTTTTTCAGATGTAACTGTGGGTGGACAATACATTTTGCACCAGGTAAAAGTGCCTGTTGCAAGAAGGAGAAATTTGTAGCACACTCTCCTTTTCAATTCCTTCCCCTTTTCCTTTCTTTAGAAGATTAAATCAAAATTCCATACAAATTACTCACCTGATTTACGGCAAATAATCTCATTAAAGTAAATAAAAGCATACAATTTTAAAAATCATACTCTGTGTAAACATCTGCAGTAGGCTTCAGATCTGTGTCAGACAGGAAGTTTCCCACAACTGTGATAGCTGTTCCCAGTAATTTCAAGGTGACTATTCACATACCAGAGCATGTGATGAACTTCCACGTTCAGGAGGTAAAGCCAATTAATTCAGTTTTAGCTACAAACAAGCATCAAACCGAAATCTTTGCAGGGGTGCTACTCATTATTTGATATTTAAGTATCACTATGTAGTACCTTCTAAATCATAAATTCACATATCTGAAAGGGACCAATTTGATTTTTATTTATGCCTCAACATATGGTATATGTAAGTATCCTTACAGGGAGTGTACATGTGTTAGGAGCCCTATCCCGGGGAGGCTTTGCCTGGCACCAGATCAGGGCACAGAAAGCTTCCATGATTGGACTGCCAGTGACCCCCACTTGTTGGTGGGGCAGATGCCTGGATGCCCAGGAAAAAAACGCCTGGGAAATCGGACTGTGAGAGGAGCCTTAGCACAGAGAAGCAATTAGCTGGACATAATCGATGCCATTTGGCTTTGGGTTTCTTGCAGGGATCAGGGGCTCGCCCGGAAGGTCAGCTTGGTCCTTTTCTTCCCCCCATCACCTTTCCCTCTCTGTGCTCCTGCTGCCCTGTCCGCGCCCGTCCTGCCGTGCTCTGCCGCTTCCCTGAGCCGCTGGTGGAACATCCCGGTGCTCCGGTGTTTCCGTGCCTGCCGCTGTTGCTCGCCGACAATGCAGACACGGGGCTGCTGCCGCTTGGAAACCATGCCCAGCGCTCCTGAGAGCTGCGCAGGTTTATCCCTGCTCCAGCTGCCCTGCTCCAGCTGCCCGGCTGAACGGCGCTAAGCAGGAGAACAGCGGCACCGGTCGGTCCCTGTCTGCTGGTCCTTCCTCTGCCTCTCTTTTGTCCTCTCTGCTCTCTTTTCTGTCCCACTTCGGTAGAAACACTCATTCTTCTTTATCAAGAAACAGTTCTCAGATGTAATATTGCTGCGTTTATGCTTTACTTTCATCTGAGAAATCTATCGACAAGAATTCTCCTCAACTCCCCTTTTTACAGCTGGATGGGACACCTGGGTTGAGATAAAGATGGTTTAATAGGTAAATTAAAAGTTACACACAGAAGCAAAGGAAATCAAGGAAATCACTCATTGCTTTCCCTAGGCAGGCAGCTGTTCATCCATCTCCAGGAGAGCAGAGTCCCATCCTGGACTGATTTGGCTTGGGAAGCCAAATGCCATGACTCTGAACTTCCTACCCTTCCTTCTTCCTCCAAATTCAAATGCTAAGCATGGCACCATAAGGTGTGGGATTAGGATATCCCTTGGGCCATCTGGGGTCAGCTGTGTCCTCTCACAATTCCATGTGCAGACTCCTTCCCTCAGCCTCCTCACTGGTGGGGTAGGTGAGAAGCAGCAAAGGCTTTGGCTCTGTGCAAGCACTGCTCAGCAGTAACAAAAACACTCCTCTGTTATCAACCCTGTGTTTATCACAAATCCAAAACCCAGCCCCATATCTGCCACTGTGAAGAAAGTAAATGCCAAAACCAGCACACATACCATCCTCTTCTCATTCTTAGGTGCCAGCATAAATGATGACAAAGTTTTGCAGATAACCTGAAGCCTTTTTAGAGGGGTGCCTCACCCGATCTGAAGTGCTGTCCAAATCTGGTGCCTCTGTCTGGATACACCTCTGGTTCAAGGCGGGCTGCAAAGCTGTGCCTGCTGTTCTCCTACCCACCCAGCACAGGCAGCAAAGATGGGGTCTTTCTCTGCCAAGGAGAAGGGCCATAAGGAGGTGATGCTGCACTACCCAGGGTTGGAACCAGGAACAAAAGGTGGCTGGTGCCCAAAGGAGTATCTGAGGGATTAGTTTTGGATTATGAGATGCTCAGCCAGAGCCTTATTTGCTCTTTACCTTGGGCCAGATGGAGAATCAGAGAGCAGACACTGGAGCCAGTGTTTCTACCTGGGCCTAGGGAGTGGGCATATTGAATTGCCATTTTCAGGATGGCCTCCTGACTCTGTGCAATAGCCACAGAGACCAGTGGAGCTGCAGCTACCCTCCTTCTCTTCCTCAGCTTTCCCACTCTCTTGTCTCAGTTTTCTTCATCACCCTGTCCTGTTCTCCTTCCTCCTTAGTGTCTGCATGACACTGATCCATATGGCTTTAACAAACCTGCCACTTTCTATTTTTATGATCTCTGAAGTAAAGTGACCTCAGACCAAGCTGAGGGGCTGACCTGCTGCTTTGTACTGATCTTGGCCGCTGTGTCCCTGCACAGGTTTTATTATGCTGGTGCTTCAGAGATGGCTTGGACTCCAGATTGTGTCTCTTCAGACTGTGGGCCCATTATGAATTTGTACAATATCACATCTAAAAGGGTAGAAGTATTGCATTTTCAGTTTTCAGATTTCCACATGTAAATGAGGATGCCTTTGAAACTTGAAGAAGAGAATGAGGGTTTGCTCTCTTTCTGTAATTCAAATTCTCTTCTTTCCCCACCCTCATCTATTTTTTCTCCTGCTTTCACAAGTGCAGCAAGAAATGAGCTAACTTGTCTTTAAAACACAACGAATACTATGTGGCACATCATGAGTGTGCTTTTCCTCTCTTTCCACTACACTGTAAATTCAACTTGTTCATGTGGATTTTTAAGCAGGAGTATGATGATAGTTTGTATCATATTAAAAATAAGAACTCTCCATTTTTTTCTCACTCAATATAGGTTGCATTTTTCTTATTTAGTGGCTGGATAAGCAAATATTCACTGCATTTATTTCATGTGTTGCTTTCTGCTCAATGATTATGTTATCTCTTTATGTAGTACTACATACCATGTAAATTTGGATGGATGGGGTGTAGGGTTTTACATTGAAGGCTGATTGCAAACCTCAGCATTTAGCATCTGTTTTGCTGGCAGACAGTTTAATCACATGTCCATGGTAAAGGAGAGCACAAGTGATTATATTTGTAAACTGCCTTTTTGTAAAAATCAAGATAAGTTATTTTACCTCAGAATTAAAAAAAAAAAAAAATCTTAAAACTGTGGAATCCAGCTAGACACCTACCTTTCCCAACTCCAAGAATGCTAAAATTAAATAAATTAAATAAATTAAATAAAACTCACACCTTTAAACCTTCTCACATCACCAAGTTTCATCTTAAAAGGCTCCTCAAATATCTAAAGCTCAAAGCATGTAGATTGTATCTTTGTGACTGAAAACTTTTGGGAGTTCTGCAGCAGTTTTTAACTTACAGAGTAACATAAGGCATAGCACCAGATTTTGACATTTTATATATTCTCTAGTGAAAGTTGCTTATATAACTTAATGTACAGTTCATGCCTTGCAGCATCAGCCCAACTCTGAGAACTTGCCATGGTTACAGAGCATGCTGGGTCTCAAAACCAGGCTGTTCCGTATTAGCTGTTTAGATGTCTAAAGTATATTTAATTTAAAAAAAAATTCATTAAATGGACATGTGGCTGCTTACCTGGGAATACTCTGTGCTTGCAGAGAGGTGCAGTTTGAGTTGCAGGACCTCATAATTTATTGCAATTTATTTCTTTCATGACCTTACCATTTATAGGCAAGTACAAAAAGGGCTTTTTTTTTTTTTTTCCTCCAGCTCCAACATAATTATGTGGCATACAACAAAAGCAGCACTTCCACTGCATGCAAGGAGCAGAGGAGGGAGCCCCAGAAGCCTTCCTGTGCACAGGGCTCAGCTGTCACAGAAGCAAGACAGGATATGAATTACCTTTGTTATTCTCTCCCTTATGGTCTCTATTCGACCTGGCTCATTCTCTTGATAAGAGGCTGCTGTTACAGTAGGATGTCACTTCAGTCCCTGTTCACAAGTGTTTGCTGTTTTTTTTCTGAGATGTAAGGACAGATAATCTGGGGGTAACTGGCTAAGGCTTCTAGTAAAACCACTGTGCCCTTTTTATTTCCATAAATATTTCTAGGTAAATTTTTCAGTGCAGGATTCTGCTATTGTCTTACACCAGTTCCTGCAGTCCTGGGTTGGAATGCTTTTTCTGACTTCATTCCACCAGGGAAGGCATGTGTTGTCTTAGTAGTGTTCACACCTGCCATGCATCTCTTTCCAAGATTCCCTGTTTCTACCCTTGGTGCTGTGTGCTCTGAATACATTGCAGTGGAGGACCAGAAGTTGCACAGGATCACAAAGGAACAACTTTGTAATGTCTGAAATGCCTACCAAACAGTATTACAGGGATTCTTGTAAGTACTGTCCTGCTAGCATCCTTCTCTGAGGAGGATGGAGTCATTGCTGCTTTTACTGCTCTTCTTTTGTGGCATTAGGTTTAGTGACTATGTGGACAGGCTGGAAGCTTAGACATTGTGACCTAAGAAGACAATATGCATTAAATCCTTGGAAGGTTTAAAGTTCTGTATGTGTGGTTTTACCTAATAGTGAGTGTGGAAGGTTTTCAATGCTGGCATTGCCTATCTGTGAACGCATGTGATATAATTTCTTCCCTTTATCAGCATTGTTGTTTTCGCTTTTTCCTGCTCCTCTTCCTGCTTTTGGTCATGGCTGCTGCTCCCAATGCAGCTTGCATCTGCTTGACACAACCTCTGCTGTCTTACAGTTCAAAACTGCCTTCAGTCTTGAGCAGAGCCAAAAGCAAAGCAGATCCTAGCCACAGAGCGATATCGCCACATGGACAGTCTTTAAAATAACAACCTTGGTTTCTCCGTTTGCTTAACAGCTTCTGTTTCAAGCCCTTCTTGACCCATTTTCACATAGCTTGAGAACTCATTGCTTGCTTTACTTTGTGTCTGCAATATGGCTCACTCTGTTCAGTGATTTCCACCTGACCTTTCCAATTTACCTTGCTTCTTTGCCATTAGCCATCCAAAGGGAAGGTGTTGAATATGTTTAAGACATCAGGTTGATAATGTGGGCACTGTGTGGCCAGTGGATGCCTGCAGGAGCATGGGGAATGACAGGAGGATGTGTAGCTTCCTGGTAGAAGACAGTGCATTTCAGAGCTTGAAAGCTTTGCATAGGAGAGCCTATGCCAGGCAATATTAAATATTATTCCATGTTCAGAAATAAAAGTATGAAGATCATGCTGAATTTCTTTCTATCTTCCCTTCCAATTTTTACCCATAGAGCTCCTCTAGTGGAGCATGCATTTTCACAAATATTCAGTCCCTTTTCAGTCTTTTTGATTATGATGCTGGTTTAGACTGTATATGTTCTTTTATGTCCAGGAGATTGAGGTTTTGTTGGTTTGTTTTGTTTTGGTTTTTTTGCTTAGACAATAATAATTAGCTTTCTTTTAAAACAATTTTTTTCTCTTAAAATATGAATATTTTATAAAGTAAAATAGCTCACTAGGTTATGAGGACTAAGTGGCTTAACGAAATGGTTGTGGAAGCTAAACCTTTGCTTTCCTGAGTTTCTGACTCAATTTCCATTCACCTATTAGTGAGCAATGCTGCCATCTTACAGCTGCCTGTAGCTCACGTCAAGATGAGATGGTTACTTAAGACCAGTCCTTGAGGCTACAGGGAGCTACAGGAAAGAAAAAAAAAAAAAAAAGACCCTCTAATGTCTGCAAGTTGGGACCCTGTGGGCACCCTTTGGCTAAGAGCCAAGAACAGAGACTGGAGATACACAGAGAGCATCTGCTTGGACAAACTCCTTATCTCAGTGTGTAAATTCAGCCCGTCCTTCACAGGTCAGGATGTGACTCATGCTCTAAGGTGCTTTGCAGCAGGGATGACCTGACTAGCCAAATGGTGATCCTAAAATGTGGGAGGTTCTAGGTGCTTTCTGTGAGCTGAGAGATTGCAGAAGATAGCAAATTCTCTCCAAAAGCCAGCACCAGCAAGCTGCCGACAGATGCGTCTCCAGACTCCAAATGCCCCATCTGCCTGGATAGATTTGACAACGTTGCGTATCTGGATCGCTGCTTGCACAGGTTCTGCTTCCGCTGTGTCCAGGAATGGTCCAAAAACAAAGCAGAATGCCCGCTCTGCAAGCAGCCCTTTTTTTCCATTTTCCATACGATTCGTGCTGAAGACGACTTTAAGGAGTACGTGCTGAGCCCTTTAGAAACGAGCTCTTTTGCCAGCCCCGATGGCCGNCACATAATCATGAGTAACGTAACCAGGTACGATCTGGAGAGTCAGGCCTTTGCTGATGACTTGAAGCCGTTTCTGCTGAATCGGACGGAACACTTCCTGCATGAATTCATCAGCTTTGCTCGTTGTCCTTTTAACTTGGAAGCGTACGATCAGCATGCCAATTACGACTGTCCTGCACCATCCTATGAGGAAGGAAGCCACTCGGACTCATCGATTATTACAATATCTCCAGATGCGGCGTACCCGCAAGGGCCGGATAATGGTTTGTCTGTCGCTGGTCTGGGTCAGGCGCCCTGGGATGACGAAACTCCAGGGCCTTCCTATTCCATTTCAGAAGAGGTTCGTGCAACCATCGCTTCTCCTCTGGAGTCATCAGAAAGTTCTGATGAGGACTCTGCTTCGGGGAGTCGAAGAACTAAACTGCAGCCTGAGTTACAGGCTAATGCTGACTCCAATGACAGTGGGTCTTCCTCAGACAATTGTGTCATTGTTGGGTACGTTAAGCCGTTAGCCGAGAGGACCCCAGAAGTGGTTGAGCTGTCCTCTGACTCTGAGGAGTCCGTCAAGGAAGAGAGAAAGGAAGATGTCAAGAAACAGCGACCAGTCCAGTGTCACAGCTGGAGTGACAGTGAACCAAGCAGGAGCTTCTCACTCCATTCCCCTACATATAGGGAGGATGTAGAAGATACAGTGTGTTAAAAGACCATGTGAGCTTGTCTTTAGAGCTTAACTTTTTAGCTTGCCTATCATCAGAATATTGCCAATTTCATACCTTGATTTCAAGTTACTAAAAAGCTGCATATGCCTGCCAGGAGATAATAAGATTGGAATGACTCGACTGGGCAACACAGGAAAAATATTCAGAAATGCCTGGATTCCAGGAAACAGAAACTCCTCTGCGAAAATGTCTTTTCAATCAATTGTAATTACAGCTGTCCACTGATAACCTCGGGGCCAGGATGAGATATTAGATTAATGCCATCAGGTGTGCTGGACTTCACAGCCAGACTGATTTAATGAGTTGCCTCAAAAGGTGTTATAACGGATGTGAGTTAATCTCCTCACTGCGTGACTGGATCTCATTGTTCAAAATCAAGTTGCCTAGTCTGGCAGACATGCAGCCTGGAACTTCAGCTCAGCAAGCAAGGCTAAGCTCCTGGAAAGCATCTCTTCTAAAGGCAGAGGTGTGGTTCTACCTGTTGCTCAAATACTATTTTATTGATTCTTTAATTCATGAGGATGTTTGGGGATGCTGCCCAGTGTTCAGGACAAACAAAATCAAAGTTTGTTACAGTATTGATCTTCTCTGGGTGAAAAGACAGAGCAGAAAACCTTATCTCACATGAAGTTTGCCTCTTTCCTCACTCCTGTGTCCTCATACATTGTATTTAGACACATACTTCACATGTCAGCTTTCCCTTTGGAATGGTTAGTGGGAAATGCAGTTCACTCCCAGATAAGCATTCCTGACTTTTCCTACTTCTGTTAGTTCTGTCCTGACACAGGAAAAGCCAACATGAAACTTCTTGTGTGCACTGGAGGATTTGGGATACTGACTCAGGAGTGAACCTGAGTCCGTGTTGGGAAAGAGAGGTATGAGATGAGACTTAAAAGCTAACAGTATGCCTTTCTGTTCAACTTACAGTCCTACTGTAGCATCAGAAGATCCTAATGAAAGGGGGGAAAAAAAGCAAGGGTGTTGATTTTTGTCGTCAGTAGAGACTCTGTCCAGGAAATGAAACATTTTGATAATATACACTTCTGTAGATAGTTGAAGCGTGTTGGATTATGCTGGGCTTTGTTAGTGGTAAAAAAAATACCTTTTTGATGCTTTGTTACCTTGTTCTCACTGTATGTAATTAGGAACTTTTCACTGAAGCTCACCTGATAATTTTGAAGCACTTAGACAACTTTGTTTCAAGTTGCTCTTTTCGAAGTCAGTAGGAGGACATAAAGTATGTGACTGATGCATAACTCTTAAGAGTGAGGCACCAGAACTAAGTCAAGAAAGTCAATTGTAGAGATAACTTCCTGAGGTTATACCTCATATGCCACATGGTTTTCTGAAAATCAAAAGGAATTATACATGAACAGTAAAGATGTCTCTACTCTCACTCCATGCACAGGTTAAGTCCATGTAGTTTCCTTTCTGTTCATTCTGTTTAATAAAAGCTGTGGTTTAGGGTTAACTGGATCAGATTTGTACAGTTTGGAAGCCATGGAAAGATGAAGAGCAGCAAACAGATGAGATGCTCAGGAGAACCTCACTGGCTTTGAGGATACATCATCCCTGTGGCATCTCTCTGCCATATGCCTCTCATGAAAAATCTATTAATTCATGTAACTTTTTTGATAAAAGCTTTTGCTTCAGAAGACAAAAACCTCCACACTGAGTCTATGCAAGAAGTCCGTGAACTTTACCTGTCACAAACGGCTTTTGTATGTGGCAAAAGGCTGGGCCCTTTCAAAGAGAAAAAAATACAGATAGGGTCCCAAATTCAGGCAGTACTTACATATATTTTCCCAACTTAAACCGTTTAAGCTGAAATCACTAGATATGTTTTGGAGTTAGTGTTGCTCTGCTGTACCCATTGCAGCCCTTACCCTTAGATGTCTGTACTCTCATGCAGGTTATAAGTGCATTGGTGATTTATGCTTGATTCACATTTTTAAGGCACTCAGAAAAAATTTGAGAACAGAGCATTGAGTAGTAATTCATTGCGCCAGACTCACCTGGCCCATGGATGAAAACCAAGACACTAATCTTTCAGCAAGAACTAGATGGCCTAGGATGAAAACCTAGTTGGCCAGTTTAAGCTAGACATCTAGTTCTTGGATGGCTGTTAAGACACAATATCTGTCCAGGTTCTCACATGTTGGCTTAATCAGTTTCATACTAGAGTAATTCAACTTACCCATGCAGGCATGGGAAGAGAATAAAGCCTTTAAAACAATTACAGATTTGTAAATATGGAATATAAAATAGGTGTTACCTCCTGGATTTTAATTGTGTGTTAGTTCTTTATGCTGTTTGAAAGCCTCATTCAATGCTTTTGATAGAATTAAGGTACCATTTTTACACTGTGGATTAAGAGTCTATTGCCTCTATCTTTCTTAACTTGCACTTCAAAACTTTAATTTTACTATTTTCAAAGGAACATTGTGTGGATTTAGCAAAAATCTGACTTCAGTTTGAGGTTTTTAATTTTCAACTTGTGGCAAGTTGTGCTTAAACATTATAAATCTAGCAAAGGAAGAAACAGGCTTTTTTCTACTTTTCTTCAAAGGCATGACTTTGCATCTGCTGAGCTGATTGTATCAAGAAAGAGAGTCAAACTTTAGTTCGATGGATATGGCCTTGTTTTCTAAAGGGCAAGTGGTTTTAGAAGCCTCTACTTTGCATTTTGCCCCCTGGGAAGGGTGGGGGTGTGTGCCTGATTTGACAGTTCTCTACATTCACATGCATACCATGAATCTTTTTTTTTTTCATTTGTGCTTTTCACACAACATAGCAGGGAAAGAAGCATTTCTTTTAGTGAAAAATATGACTGTGAAAACGTTAATTATCAGCAGGCTGCAGGCACAGCTTCCTGTCTTCTAAAACTAATAGTAACTCAGTTTTATGTGGCAACTGATATTGTCCACTTAATTCAGCACAGAATTTTTATACAGATTTCTAAAGCATCACTTGCAGTTTCATTATCTAACTTAAACAGGCAAAAAAAACCCCAAAAACAACCCAAAAACAACCCAAAAACCCATAGGTGAGTTATGCTTGACCCTGAGGAAGCAAGAAAAGAACATATGCTTATTAATAAAAATCCTACTAAGCTATTTTTACAATTGTTTCCAAAACTAAAAGTATGTACTCTTCAAATGAGCTCTTTTCCCAGAAGCTGTTCAGAATTGTGGCTGAAAAAAATAAATTGGCCAACAACAGGCTGAAGCATGAGCAAAGTAGTTTTGAGATGTAGTTATGTTTCTTTCTTCCTCATGGGCAAAGGCCTCCTAATTAAGAAAAATTGATAGTAGTATTGACTTACTCATAGACGATCTGTGGGTGAATCTTGCACAGAAAACACAGGCAGTTTTTTCTAGTCTACTGATATCTTAAGAAAGCATGGTTTTCTGAGCTTTTAATATTTCAAGAAATTGTAAATTATCATTACTATCCATTCAAATGTAAAGTTAATGATTTGACGTACAACCACTTTATAAAGCATATTAAATTACATATTTGCACATAGACTTTTTCCTAATTCATATGAATATATCCCATTATATCTGGAATAGTAATGAAAGTTGTTTCTGAATTTGTAGGTCTGTCCTATTATTTATTGTAAAACATTTCTTTTTATCCAAAATCAAAATCCTCTACACAAGTTTGGTTTGTTGTTGTTTTTG
Organism: Pycnonotus jocosus; assembly: GCA_013400435.1. NCBI lineage: Eukaryota > Metazoa > Chordata > Aves > Passeriformes > Pycnonotidae > Pycnonotus > Pycnonotus jocosus. The sequence goes on along the minus strand of VWYP01003827.1, from coordinate 2,305 downwards.
TTTGATTTTGCACTGGATTTTTTTTTTTTTTTTTTTTTTTTTGCCAGAAGCTAAAATTAATGGACCATTCAGAAAGAAACCAGCTGTCAGGAAAAATACAAATCAATCATCTGTGAGTGGGTGATGTTCCCATGTGGTCACTTGTACTGGACAGACTAAGGGGGATGGTAAAAAATACCCCACTCTGCTGACTTGCTTCATCTTGAGGAGGGCAGCTTGTCATTGCCTGCCCAGTGGTACTGTCTCCCTTCCTACCCTACCCTTCAGACTAGGATTGTCCACTGTCCGTCTTGCTCAGATTTTTAAATATCAGACTCATTGTCATTTAATCTGGGACATTGCACTATGACACCTCAGGTTTTATTTTCTGCTAATCTCTACAGTTCTCCACTGTCATCCATTTGCACACTTCCCATCACAGCTGTGGCTGTGTTTCAGTACAGTTTCAGAAGTCTTTAATAGAAATTATATGTGTTTTAAAAGGCTCTTTAAAACCCTGTCTGGCATGGGAGATGCTGTATCATCACAGGAGGACTGTGGTCAACCACTAGCTAGCACCTTGCCTGTGAGCACAGACAACTTTCTTACCAGCTCATCTCCTCAGCTTCTGCTCAGGGAAACAGGCACCACTCTATTTCCCTTCACTTCTTTTTGGAGCAGTTCTACATAGGACTGTAAACTCCATGCAGCGTATGCTATCTTTTGCACCCCCACAAAAATTTGGCTATCTCCATGTTATATTTACACATGGCTCCAACAACAATTCTGTCGGACCTCCTTGAAACCTGAGATCAAGCCTAATGAATTGCATTTATTTAAGGAGGGGTTTATTGCTGACACCTTTGTCCCTAGACTAAATCCCTCCATTCTTTTCTGATGCAAAACCCTTCAGGTTGCAGTAAATAAGATCTGTAGGCTACTGCCTGATGTTGCATTGCCATAAGCCAGGCACGTTAGCTTAATTAACTACCTTTTGAATTGGCGTATTTTGAATATGTAACTCCTGATAGGCGCCATCCATCAGCCCGGGAATGAAAACAAGGACTGAAATGTTAACATTGCTTAGTTTAGTCCTCTTGAGGTAAAACGCCCAAACAGCATCTCTGTGTTGAGAAGAGAGCCCAGCCTTACCAAGGCAGGGTTTGTTGATTAGAAGTCATGGGCTTTCTTCTTGTAACAGGTGATGAGATGTGTCTTGGTTTAGGAAGACAGGTGTCTTCCAGGGAAAGCTACAGCTTCCCTTGGAATGGAGAATGTAAACCTCCTCCTTCCAAATTATTATAATTTTGAAATTAAGGGACTTTAAGGAAAATATATGGGAATAGGAATAACAGTTCTTTACTAGGAATATTAAAAATAAAATGCAAATAATATGTAAATAAATGTAATGTAAATAAATGTAAATAATGTAAATAAAATGTAGTAGTACAAAAAAAGCAAACGAACAAAAAAGAAAACACCTTACACCCTGTTGGTCAGAATGCTGGTAGCAGTCCAGCTATAAGTCCTCCTGGAGTGACAGATGTGGTTCTGTTGGAGCAGAGATGATCCTGTAGAAGGGTGTAGTTTTCCTCTGAAGGCCCAGTGGGGGTGAGATGGGTCCAGTTTTCCTCTGGGAATCCAGTGGAAAACAGCTGCCTTGGTGTACTGACTCTCAGATTTTATCCAGGTAGGAATGCCTGGCTCCTCCCACTGAGTGGAGCACCTCACAATGAAATGATGTAATTTTATCAGTCATCCAGTGAGCCTTAATGGCCCATTAACAGCAGATATCCCACTGGAGGGAGGACGGGTCATGGAAGAGATAAAGAAAACACGTCTCCAACCGGTTTTAACAGGTGGCAATAGAATACATCCTTTTGGTTACATCTTGCATTGCAACCCAAAACGGATGATAATGAGGAAATACATTCAGCTGCAAATTTCACGTAAAATGTAGTCCACAAGCCTTTGGAATGCAAATAATACAAAAAATCCACTTGGAAGCAAAATACATCCACAGAGAGATCAGCTGAACTCTGCATATTGTCAAGACCTTGGCATCTCCTTTTGTGTGGCACACTGTAGGTTAGAATATGAGCCCTTCTTGGAGGCATATGGTATTTGGTAAGTATCATCCCTGTGATCTGACCCTGCAAACAGAGTATATGAATGTCCCATCCAGCTGTAAAAAGGGGAGTTGAGGAGAATTCTTGTCGATAGATTTCTCAGATGAAAGTAAAGCATAAACGCAGCAATATTACATCTGAGAACTGTTTCTTGAGAAAGAAGAGTGAGTGTTCCTACCGAAGTGGGACAGAAAAGA
>VWYP01003825.1:22747-55309 GCA_013400435.1 Pycnonotus jocosus | reverse complement strand
CCCGTATTAATATTCCTTTCTTTTTTCCGTGCAATTAAATCACTTTCTCCATTGAATTTCATGCTTTCCCTGGTTATTTTGTTCTTTTCCTTCTTTTTTCTTCCTGTTTTCTTTTTTTTTTTTTCTGTTGGCACAAGGCAACACTTTGCATTGCTGTGTTCTCATGAGGGATCAGTTTATTGTCTGCTGGGTCTACAACACAGCACAAAAACATATGCTTCATTTTCCTTCCAGAGAGATGCAGGATATCCTAATTTGTACAAGAACACAATATGGAGACAGCAATTACCCATTTTTGCCCTGTTCTGAGTGTGATTATCCACAGTTGTATAATTCTTAGGGCTACAGGCACGAAGGTGTCTGCGCTTCACAAATTTGTTTTAACAGTAGATAAGTGGAGTTTTCCTGGTATAAAACTCAGGTTTCTCAGAAATCTCTTAATAGAGTCTCTTAATGCTGTTATAAATACCTGTATTTATTCCAGCAGGTAATGTTTTCCAGTGCTAATGTGTTTTCCCTTCAGGCTGGACCAGATGATTATGCTCGAAGATATCTATCAGTGAATAACCAAGTTATACTTGGCAACTTTGAATTTTTTTGGTCCTAAATCATCCTTTTGCATCCATTTTTCTTCTCCCTCCTGGATCTCTCTCTGTTCTGTGTCCCTTCCTGTAGATGTCAATCTGGAAAGGACATTCTCAGCTCTGAAAGTCTGAGGTGAAAAGCACCCTGAATATTAAAACTGTTATCAGATGGTGCAGGACTGACCGGCTCAGGGTCACACCCAGGTCCCCGGTGCGGTGTTATCGGGTTTTGTGGGGTCTGTTATCCTCCATCACCACATTTACATTTGTGAGGGGATGGGCAGCGAGCTCTGAGCAGCTCTCCAGGATTCCCTGGGCACATTTCCAGGAGTGCCCCAGTCCTGCCCAGCACAGAGGAGGCATGCATGCCCTGGGGCAGCAGCAGATTTCCTGCCCACACCCTTCCAGGCACAGCAGGCTTGGAAAGTAAACATTTCTCTTCTTTTCTCTTTTTTTTTTTTCTTTTTTTTTTTTTTTTTCCAGTCCTTTTTTCTNTTTTTTTTTTTTTTTCAATCCAGTCCTTTTTACCTTATCTTCTTTTTACCTTATCTTTTCCTCTCGATCCTCCTTGATTCTATTATTCATTGTCCGTGTTGTATTCAAAGTTGAATACAACAAACCTTCACTCTTACTTCCAGTTGCCTTTGGTATCCCTCTGCTTTCTTTCCTCTTCAGTACCGGATAAAAGCACCACGATTTAAAGAAATAAAAGAAATAAATAAAGGAAGAAATAAAGAAATGAAATACAGTGTTCAGTCAAAAATGTCACTACGGTGCCTTAAAGAATTACAGCGATTTTAAAGCAGAGCATAATTCACTGAGCATCTGATGGAATGTCACCAAAAGTCTCAAAATGTGTAATTAGGCAAAGAATAGGGGAAAAAAAAAAGGCACTTTAGTGAGATGTATGGAGGAAAATTATGAATAAAACCAAGCAAAGTGGGTAGTGATGAAATTTTATGTCCAAGAGCAGGACCAAAAGTGTGTTGGTAGAAAAACTGGGGGATTTCTGGTAGATATTTCAAACCACATCACCTACTGCCTAAGCATCTGCAAAAAGCCAAGACATGAGATGCAGCTACACCAGAGATATTCTGTGTTTCTTGTTTTAGCTATTTTCTAAATCGTGTTTCTGTGAGACTCAGAGCAATCTGGACTCAATACCATCAACTATTTTTAACACTTTAATTTTGGTCAATATTTTCCTTTGTTGATTTTGAACTTAATTCCTGCTTGCTGCAATCCTGAGACTCCAAAAGGTAAATATGTCATAATTAAACAGTGATGCACAGATCATTTTATCCCTACACATGAAACTCATGTGACTGACATGATTTTAGGGGATTGATCTCTTGGATAAAACTGGATATTGTGAGAAAACTCTTCTTCTAGGGAGGAACATTGCACACTTGTTTTATCTTCCCTTACTGCCAAGGACAGGCTTCCCCATTTCTCTCTTGGTCCATTCATTCCACCACTGCAACTTTGAATAAATTGGGATAAAATTGGATATGTGGGTGTTAAATCACATCTGTGCAGTGCAGCTGATGGAAAAGGAGGTCCTGATTTGTCTCCAGGAGAAGGATTAGCAGAACTCCACCTGTCCATGTGGCTTTCAAGTGTGATTTTCTTTTTCTTTATGGCAGAGCACTAAGTGAACGCAGTAATTTTATAACTCTGGAAATTATCAGAACTTCTCTTTAAAGCAGGAAAGTCTAAGGGCAGCCAATAAGAGATTTTGGGGAGGGTCTGATCACCTGAAATTGCAAACAACGTTTTTACTGTAGATTCTCAAGAAATGAGATTTTTATGCCTGCTGTGGGCTTCTCTTGGGCTGAAATTGGGTGCATTCTTTGATAAATGGGCCCACAAAGAAGAAACATGTACACAGTTGTGATAAACCTGCTTATTTTTAAAGTCAGGTTTATGAATCTGAACCCACAACTGAAAACAAGGCCATGCCATGGAAATGAAGACGAATATTTAGCACAAAATCAGAAATGGGTTTCTGAAAATAAGAGATTGTTAAAGTTATGGTGAATGTGTACAAATTGCAAAATATCAGCAAGTCTTCTCTGCTGCAGACTGATCTAAAGCAGCTTTCCTGTTTCCCCAGCAACCTTGAGCAATGCTAGCTTGTTTCTTTGGAAGTAAATTAAATGTGACTTTCAAGTAGTTCATTATTTCAGTGGCCACAATGCCTTTTGCAAGCAAGGACTTTCGATAAATCATATTAGGATTTGCTGCACTTCTGAAGGGAGGCAGATAAAGGACTTCTGCAGAAATAGTTTTCAAATCTAGTACAATTTTATTTCTTTTTAATTAACAAAAATTACGTTGATGCGGGAAAAAAGAAGACTAAAAGGTATTTTTGTAAAGAAAGGTTAAACACTGTTTGGTGCTGCAGGTAGATGTGCACAGCCCTCAGACACAGCTCCACCTCAGCTGTGGGGCTGAAACCTCTGGAGATGCTGTCACAGGATGTCCACACTCAGCTCAGCTCCTCCAGTGCTCAGGACTTGGCATCCTGAGAAATCTTCCAGCCTTTTCCATGACCCAGCCTGTTGGAACCCTGGGCACTGAGAATTCCAGGTTTTCTGTGCTGCCAGGCACTGACCCCCAAGAAAACCCTGCACTGACCTGAGGGCTTGGAAGAGGCTCCCAAAATTGAGTGACAGCACTGGGATTGTGGGTGTGGAGTTTGAACAGAAGTGTGTGATATCACAGGGTGGAAAACTTAGAGTTGAAGGGTTTAGAATATGGTAATAGATATAAAGCAAGGTGGAGGTTTTAGGGCATAGGGTAAATTCTTCTTCTTTCACCTTCTTCTTCCTGGGTCTGGGTGGTGTTTTGTAACTGAGTAGAAAAATCCACATTGCAGACCACAGGTGGTTGGTTATTGGGTTAAAAGTAAAAATACTTTAGGTGTCATCTCATAATTGGACAGTTTATCCTTGAAAGGCCTTGTAAAGTGTTAGAGAAAAGCAATTTTTCACTTTGTTAGCCAGAGCTCACAACCCCTGAGACTGTGCTACAGATAAGAATTAATGAACATCTGATTCCAAACACAAACTGCATCTCTTGAGCGTTTAACCCTGGCTCTAACAGAAGAAAAGAATAAAAAAATCCCCACAAGGGTGAGATTTACCTCCAAATGGAATCACAGCCCCAATTCTGTGCAACCAAGGCAAAGCTCCAACACACCCTGACACATGGCAGCTCAAATGGAATTCCACAGAATCATGGAATGGTTTGGGCTGGAGGGGACCTTAAAGATCCCCCAGTCCCTGCCTGGTGGACAGGGCCACCTTCCACCAGGAGGACGTGGTGCCCAACACTCTGCACCCAGCCCTGGGGCCAGTCCCTGTCCCCAAATGCCAGCCATGGCTCTGTCCTCCTGTCAGCCTCACCCAGAACCCCCAAGCCTGGCTCAGTGTCCCCCCAGGGTGAATATTTCTGTCCTGGTGCTCTCATAAGTGATTGCTTGTGGCATCTTCTGTCCTTATCTCGGCTGGTGCAGCCCCCTCATGAATATTCTGCCCAAATGGAGGACTTTTCTCTGTCATTGCCCATTAACCAGGGGGATAATCACTCATCCAGTTATCGGGAAGTCAGGGAGGGCCTTTCCTTGAGCCCTCAGTGCTGAGAATCCTGGGACACCAAGGGAGGTTAAACGTGCCTGACATTATCATCATTAGGGCTTTTTTTTTCCCCTGTGTAATTATTATATTATAATAAAGTTGATCTGAGATAAAGGAATGGGGTTTTAAAGGGGCTAAAGGACCATATTAGTGACTCTTTTACCTTTTTTTAGTGGTGGGGCAAAAGGCATTTTTGGGCTGATTACACAGAGATGAGCACTGTGTCACCAAACCCCCAGGAGGTCACCACTGCACACAGAAATGATGTTTTAGCACACGATTGCTCCGAGGAGAAGTTGCTCCAGTGCAAACGCAAAAGGGGAGGGGAAGGTTGTAGTGATGCATCATTCCCACCAGCAGCAACACTGAGTTTCAGGTTCAGGCTGAAAAGTGTTTACCTCCAGAGAATTCAAACTGTTTAATAAAGTTAATGAGTTTTACCTGCCTTTTCTCAGCTGCTGCATCACAATTTAGGCAAGCTTTGAACAGCCAATGCACTAAATGCATTCCTGCACGTTAACAGAATTCAGTATTTTTGGAGAAGTGACTCACCCTGTGCAATTGGTGTAAATGTAGCTCCAAATTGGCTCAGTCACTTCTCTCCTGGGTTCTTCTGGGTGTTGCCAACACTGCAGCAGAGCCAGTGAAGCCAGCTGGCTGCTTCCACTTGGGGTTTTAACACAAAAACAAGTTTTCTTTAAATTCCATTGCTCACATCCAAAAAAAACCCCAAACCCAAAAAAACCAAACAAAAAACTCAAAAAAACCCTGACAACAGCAACAACTCCTCAACAAACAAACAAACCAAAAAACCCAAAAAGAAAACCAAAAAACCACACAAAAATTTATATTCAGTTGCACAAACATCATTATTGCTGTAGCTTTTCCTGCTGGAAATTTGAGAAAGGGCCATCCAGAAAATGAGAAACAAACAGTTTCTGACACAAGGCAGCATCCTTTAGCTAAAATGGGAAATACCTCTTGCTCTGGAACCTGCAGTTTTCAGTTGTTCACTCTGGGGCCTTTCCACATTATCCTGTTTTGTATCTGCATGAAAAGTTTCAGTCTTGTGCCTGTATTTCAATTTTATTCTCTTGCAAGTGATCGTTTGGGCAGAAACTCGTGGTTTGAAATACAAAGTTTGACCTCACTGTGCAATATTTCCTTATTTTGCAGGGGAAAAAAATTTCCCTATTTTAAGAAGCTGTCACAGGATTTTATTTCTTATTTGTCCGTTACAACTGAGGTTTTTCAGTCCATTTCAGGAAATAACAAGCTGCTGATTTCTGAAATCACCTGATGCAGTTGCCCACTGCTCAGTGTTGCTGTCTTTAAGAGCATTTTCCAGGGCGCAGAGGTGACACCTAATTGCTGATGCACAGCTCCTGCCAGCAGCAATTTTCAGCGTGTAAAACCTGTTCCTAATTGAGGGAGAGAAATATGTAAGGCATTGTTAAAGTCATAGTCGAGTAGGAAAGCTTTCAGGAGGAACAGAGTGGAAAAAAAGGGGATATAATTCCTGGTAAATATGATATTCTGTCTTAAGGTTCAATGGGATACAGGAACTCAGGTGCCATGATATCAGAAATAGAATTTAAAGTCTGAGAAAATGAGAGTGTGAGGCAAATAACAAAAGACAGAGACAGCTTGAAGTTGCCCAAGTTGACTTCTAGGTCCTTTCCAACCCTAATTTTTCTGTGATTCTCTGATTTTCTGGCTGCTTAACTCATAGTAACACAGGACAATATCCATATTACTTCATCCCACCTCTAGATGTAAAAAAAAGCCTCATCTGAGGGAGATTATGCTATCTTCATCTGCAGAATAAAAATGGAAATATCAATGATGTAACTATGAAGTGGTTCAGATTGCAGACTGGAAAAACAAATACACTTGACCATGCAATTCCACTTAATGCCACTATGAATAATAACTTTCCCAACCAATATTACTGTAATAACAACCAAAAAAATCCAGGTGTTCTCTTGGCCCTACAGGTCTTTCAAGACCTCCACCACAGCACTACCATCACCCCAGTGAAACACAGGAGTTTCTTTTCAGATTGCCTCTTCCCTGCCTTCCTTTTTCAAATTCAGTGTTGAGGATTAAACCACATCTCCCACAGAGCAGTGCAGGCTCCTCCCTGCCCAGGAGGCTGCAGGACAGAAATCCCAGCAGAGACTTTTTCATTTCATCTGTTGTCAGTGTCTGGAATTTGTCTCACAGACTCTTTTTGGGGTTGGAAATGTATTTTTTGTATTCCCCTCTCTTCTATGGATTTTCTGTAGCGTATCTGAGGCAGCTACACATGAGCATCTGTTAAATTAGGTGAGCTGGGCAAGGAAATAAAATTACATGTGGCTAATTAATTCTGCTTTAAGTGTTAATACTGAGGCTGTTGGGGTGTTTTGTAGGAAGATGGGCTGGGATGCATCATGGAAAAATGGATCAAAGGCCTTTTGTGTGCTGGGAGTTGTTTAGGAATTCTCCTTCCTTGTGAATTATAGTCAAATATGTTCTTGCCACATGTTGAAAATTCAACACAGCTTCACACAGTCAAGCAAAATTCTGGTGCTGAGACAGTCCCAGACACTTGGGCAGCTGGAAAAGTTTAGCAACCCTCAATCCTGCACTTTTGTAGCTCATAATAATCTCTGGAAAAGAAGAAAAGGAAATAAAGGTGTTGGTAATGTTCAGCCTGCTGATTTCTTGAGAACCCCTATTTCAGTGAGCCCTTTCTGCAGCACCAACCCCTGCACTGCTGAAGTGCATTTTAGTGTTTCTTGAAGCATTTATGTAAATAATCCCAGTCAGGGGTGGGGTTTGGGTTTTGGTTTGGTTTTTAATCCTTTTGTACTTCTGATGGGGACCTTTTGTCTCTGACTCTCCAACCTGCAAGCTGAGGAATACATCCAGCATTGTCCTGCTCTCCATGCCTCAGCACACAGATTCACCCTCTGGAGCTGGCATTAACTTTGGGGACAGTTCCACTTTTTAAAGTCAAAAGTCACTGGGACTGCACTCATAAGTATTCCATGGAAGCAAGACAATCTGATGGAGTGGCCTTCAAATTCTACTTTTGAAATGCTGAAAGTTAAGAAATATAATTAAACCGCAAGTGCATTAACATTTATATAAAATATAAACCAAATGCTTATCCCGAATCACCAAACAAATTACAGTTTGAACATTATTAAAAAAAAAAAAAAATCCCAGCTACTTATCAACAGCACCATTTGAAATTATTGCCAGTACTACAACTCTAAATGCATAGGATGCCTTAAATACAAACCCTGAACATTTACATACTGATTCCATGAGCAAAGCAAAAGGTATTTGCCAGTAACAGTACAGGACTCAGCATTTTTATTGTCTGAGTAATCCTGGTTCGCTCTGATATGAAAATTCAATTATTTTAGAACTGGTCTTCTCATTAAATTTTGACAAGGAGCACAAGCTCAGTACCAGCTCCAGCTCTAAGAGGCTGTGGGAGCCTGACAGCTCCACGGTGAATTTTAAAATGTAGTATTTTTACAGGACAAGATTATCTGACAATTTTATATTAAAAAAGAAAAAAATTAATCAAATACATTGTAATATCCAACGCTGCTAACTTGGCCTTTTTTGTGGATATTTTTATGAAAATTTATTGTGGGGGAAAAAAAAAAAAAAAAAGGAGTCCAATGTTTATTGCATCTCTTCCCCCAAGCCCACCTCCATGTCTTATGCTCCACAATTGTGCTAGGGAAAAAAAAAAACCCCTGTCTTTATGTGAGCAGCAAGTATTTAGCCACTCATTGTTAACACTTTTTCCTTCCCTCGATGGAAACGTGTGTTTGCAATCATTTTTACAAATATTCTTTCCAGCGGCGGCGAATCTTTTATTTCACCCCCACATTTACCATCAGTGCTATCAAGGGATGTTTAGACAAAGGGGTTTTTTTTGTCAGAAAATGTCAGCTCATTGAAAAGAAAACTTTTTTGACAGGATCAGAGCAGTATGGGAAGGCTTTCAGTGGAAAAAGCTTCTCAAATTTAAGGTGACTTTCCATGAACCCCATGTTGGAATATTTTGATTTACAACCTGACCTTCTTGTAGCACCTCCCTTCCACCACCTGGCCCATCACAACCTGACCATGAAGCTGCTGCTGGTTGTGTCACAAATTTCCTTTATCCAACCCCGCTGAGGGGGTGAAACCCTTTAGAATCCACATAAATTAGACAGCTGTGGATGGGCAATGTGGAAAGAACAAGCTCTTGGCTTCTTCCTTCTTCCTTCTTCCTTCTTCCTTCTTTCTTCTTTCTTCTTTCTTCTTTCTTCTTTCTTTTCTTTTTTCTTCTTTCTTCTTTCTCTTCTTTCTTCTTTTTCTTCTTTCTTCTTTCTTCTTTCAATGTGGAAAGAACCAGAGGATGAGATTTGAGAGAGTACAAAGAGCTCCATGGACTCTTGCCATGCTTAGATCGTTCTCCTGAGCTGCAGTGGAACCCAGGTGGAAACAATATTTAATTAATAATATTTAATTAATTTGCAACCTAGAACAGCTCCAATAAAAAATAGGACAGCATTCCATTTCTTAAATTTCTTGGTTCTCATGGCAAAAAAGGTGGAACAGAGTAGGAAAACAAAGGCCTGTGTTGGATCTTCTGTACCATAGGTAAGAGCTTTGGCCATGGGATTCAAATTGAGGTTTGCTCTACCCTAACCCAGCCTGTGGAATCTGGGGCAATCCTGGAGACACTCTATGGAACACAGAACTTTATTTCTCTGTTCAGCTCTCACAAATCCCTGTGTCACAGAGGTTTGGACATTTCCCAGTAACTTATTGCAGCTGTTGAGCAGTCAGTGAGCAGTGAGTGCACCAAAGGTAATTTGCTTCAAATTTGAAAAGCCACTGCAAGCAAACATTGGTTTATTGAGCTTCTTCATGACCGTTGCTCAAATATTGCTTGAAGACACTCATTGAATTTTCAGACTGATATTTCATCAAGCAAATAAAATGGTTTTTTATTTGTGTTACATTATTTCTAACGCTTTTTTCTTACTGCTGTAAAAGAATTCAGTAAATCAGAAAGTCTGTATATTTATCATTGCAATATACTTATTACTGCAAATTGAAGATAATTATATTCAGGAAAGAAATCATTAGATAGCAACAACAATTAGACTCAATTATCTTAAAGGTCTTTTTCAACCTAAGCATTTCTATGGTTCTCTTGCAAGGTCAACACAAATTTATGTTCAACATAAATATTCCTAAATGACATTTAGGGTCTGCCCCGGGATTTCTTGAGAGCAGATTGAATGTTCAAACCCTAATTGTCCCGTGTGGGCCAGCAAAAGAGGATTTCTGTTAAACATGTGAGTATCAGAGTGACAGAGGCAACCTCCCCGTGCCAGTCTCCAGAGGGAAGTTACTCAAGGGGACCTTGTATGGAAAACAACAGACATGCTGGACTACCCCATATATTTCTTAGGGCCAGGGACATTTGAAATACACACTTCCTTGGGGAAAAAAAAAAAAGAGCACAGTTTGATTTTTTTCTCTCTCTCCATATTTTAATTAACTTCTGTGAAGGTCACACATATCTCTATCTCTTCAATGCACAGCATGTCAGTCATTTTAAAAATCTGGATATTTAGCATTATCTTGCCATTATAGTCCAACTTTTTTTCTTTTTTTTTAATCCAAAATTCCACTTTAGTGATCAAATTAAAGAGATGACAAGCTCCCTATCCTTACAAGCTAAGCATTTTATGTTTTATACTCAGATATACTCTGTGTGATATAAGATGAGACTTCATAATGGGATTCAGTGCAGTTGAGTGCTAAATTACAGCAGGCTTATATCACAGAACATTGTAACAATGAGAGGAGAATTCATATCGTGGCTTTAGGAAGAGAGGAAAATTAAGACTTTCCAATTAAAGTAGTAACCTAAAACTTTAAAATAATTTAAACAGTTTCTGAATACACGTAATGTTCTGCACTTATCTGCGAGCAGGATTGGCAGCTGTTTGAAAGGACCCGAGTGAAATGTGGACAAGGTGCATGTTATGTCCTCAGAACACAGATCTGTCATTTTCTGCATTGTTCAGGGATACATTGGTATTGAATATCTCTTTCCCACAAATTCACAGGCTCCATGCAAGGCTGGAGGGAGAAGCAGTGTAATGTTATCGTTAAATTGATGTTGCATACAACTTTATGATGGTCCTGACAACTGCAGTTTGTGAATTTGCCAAGGGCAGCCTCGTAAGTGATTTTCAGAGATGAACACTGAGCTGTGTGGTAAAATAATCCTTTCCTTCAGAAGGACAGAACTGCAATTTCCTTGTAGACATAATTTACGGAATTATTACTGACAATTTTAGAATTCCACTGGGTGAAACACTGGGGGCTTGAGAACAGGATTTCTCATCCTTTTAAGAAGAGGCAAATTTTAAACAGACAGTGTGTCTATAGCATCTGTGTAATAACACAGGAGGAACCTGACCCAGAAAACCTGTGGTGGATTCCTTCCCTTATTTAAATTTTCTGCCTATTTGAAAGCTGAGGTGCTCTGTGATTCACAGCTTTGGATAAGATGGAAAAAGAGCTCAGGTTCATATTCTGATTTCTTCTCACGTAGCTTTGGAGTACAGTCAAAAATGCCTTTAGAACCAGGTTTTTCCTGGGAGCACTGCTGCATAAAAGGATCTTGCACAGCTACTTGGGAGATTTCCTGCCCTGATGAAACCCAGAAGTTTATTTAATTGTTTAGATTGCAAATCAGAGTGAAAATTATTCAGTATAAGTGTCAAGAAGGAAGAAAAGACATAAAAAGGTATTGCAAGTTACACTGATGTCTGATGTTTAGATTTCTTGTGGAAATTTGTTTTATAATGAAATAGGAACAAGAGGAAATAGAATAGTGTTCAATATAGATGTCATGTATCTACCTGGTTTAGACCCAATCCTCTGGCATGTGAAAATGTCCACCAACATCACTGCACTAATTGAAAATCAATGCAATTAATTTCAGTGAAAGAGCTGCAGGTATCATTGTATGACTTAGACTCAAAGGCCACTTCAAAGGAAAATGCCCTGTGCTTGTTTGATTCTTCCTGACATGAATAGAGGCATCAAACTTGCTTCTTTTTTATCTTGGAAAATATATTTCACAATGGGCTGGACACTTTGACAGGATTTGACTCTGGTAAGAGCAAATATTAGTGCAATTCTACCCGTGTAAATTCCAACATCCAAGGGCGTGAATGAGCTGCTGTGAGACATTTCCAGCTGCAGTGATGGAGGGAACAGTAGTTTTCCTTCCAGCTCTCCTGGCTGGAGTGATTTGGCCACTTCTGTTCACAGCTTCTGTTCCCAAGGTCAGAGAAAATCTGGCTTGTGCTGATGCCTCGTAATGGACCCTGCACCAAAGTGGCTTCAGTTCAATCTATTTCCACTCTGCTGTCTGAGGGTGACCTCCAGCCAAAGTCAGGATTGGAAAAAACGAGTAAAATGGGGAATGTCTCCTGGGACTGTCCTAGAGGGGCCTCTGAACATGGAGATGGAAATGGAGATGGAAATAGAAATGGAGATGGAGATAGAAATGTCAATGGAGATGGAGATGGAGATGGAGATGGAGATGGAGATGGAGATGGAGATGGAGATGGAAGTGGAAATGGAAATAGAAGTGGAATTGGAATTGGAATTGGAAATGGAAATGGGAATAATGGAACTGGAACTGAAACTGGAAATGGAAATGGAGATGGTTGCAACCATTGTACTTTGCAGCAGTGCAAAGGATCCTCATCTGGTTTCAATCCTTCCCTTTAGGGGAAATATCTTTGGGGGGACTCAGGGAAGAGCCATTTAGGAGGATGTAATCAAGGCCAGCCTTCCCTGCTCAGAATTCCTTCCTTGGCACTCTGCTTGGAGTCATCTGCTGATCAGTTCTTGCATTCATCACATCACTGGCAAATCCAGTTTTGACAAAAGTTTTGGACACACCTGGACTCTCAGATATTTATTGGAAGAGCAGCACACACGGAGCATAGACAAACCAAGCAATGTCCTTTCTTCCAGGAAGGCTAAAAAAGTGCAGGTGATGTCTAAATTCTGGTCACATACCTAATAGGACTGAAAGTAAAAGGGGAAAATGCACTATGAAATTACATTAGCACTTACATTCCACGTTCTGAGCTCAGGAGCAGAATTAGTGGACAATACAACAGGGTTAACAAACAAACAAAAATCCTCCCATGCTAAATTACTCTACCAACACTCACCAAAAACTGCTTGGTCTAGCTTGAAATAACCTGCTCTCCTGTAAAATAAATTAAAATATTAAAAAATGGAGAAAGCAATATGCTGCATGGGTGAAGCAGCATACAATGAAAACCATGACAGAGCTGGAGAAATAACAGTTCTGAGTAAGAGTAAAGTAGAAAGTTTTGCTGCTTTATCTAAATTATCAAGAAATAAAATTGTTTAAACTCATTCTTTGCTAGTTTTAGTATGAACTACACAAGGTGTAGCAGAAAAAGAAGATATTCTGGTGTGTCAGTAGAAAAAATAAGATATTTTGTGCTGGTGCAGTTTTTCAGAGTTGGACAAGGTGGGATTTTTCTCTCTTGGCACTGAAATCTTAGGCAAAACAAACCAAATACAAGCAGTTGTTAAAATAAGCCATTATCTGTCATGTGCAAGATCTCTGAAATGTTATGAACTCCTTCAAAGACTGGATACAGTGCTCTGCTACCTTTTTATTGAGGAAATTGAAAGTTCGGACACAACAACAGGAAATATAAATACTGGGTTCTTCACAGTTTAAAAAAGTGTTTCACAGGAATCCTTTTTCTGATATAAGGACTGAAATGTGTGATCTCCTCAGCCTGGGCAGGTGGGTCTGACAATTAGTGGGAGGATCTTTCAGTGATTTTGCAAAGCCCTTAATTTACATTTGTTGGTGGCGAATGTGAACCACAAAAACATTTGTCTCTCTCAGTGCCAGTATTTGAAACTGCACCTAGACTTAAATAGATGAAATTTAAATTTTATAAAAAAAAGTTTATATTTTATTCTCCCGTTAAAACCAGCGGAATTTCAGCACAGTAAAGATCAGTTAATTGACACATTCAGGGCAAAAATGAGAATCACATATTTATTGTCCATTTTTAATGCTTTTTTTTTTTTTCTCCTTCTGAATCCAGACTCCAGGCCAGCCTCCTATCCAAGTTTTCCTTCATGCCTTATTGTCTATTCTGTTCAGCTATTTAAAAAATGTTGAATATCAACAATGGCTTTCACTAGTGTATTGTCAACTTTTGTATGAAGCAATCTTGGTTGAATGAGAAGATCCCAGAGCTTATAGTTCTATCTACTGTGCTGCACTGGCTTTCTGCTTGAATGTGTGTGACTGATAACGGGACAAATTTCTACCTTCGTTATTACATTTCAGCCACATAATTCATTTGCCAAAATCTTTTAGGAAATATCTTTATAAGGCGTCGCACGAGACATCAGGTAAGTGCTTGCAGCGTAAAAATGAGTACAGATCCAGCAACTGCCTTGTCAAATTTTGTTTGTTAATTGTAGATCTGCTTCTGCCATGTTGTTTCGCTGACTTTCATGATTTCGTGGGGAGCTGTGTGCCATGGCACACCTCTAGCAGAACATCTTTGCTCACACAAAGGAATTTGTACTGGATCTGCACTGTTGTTAAATCTGAAGAAAATATTTAGAAATATCTTGTGGAAGGGGGATGTTGCAAACGTGTGTGCTGCTTATGGGTTTTTCAAATAACAGATTTTGCCAATGTTATTGTCAATGTTCAAGCTTGTTTCTCTCTAGAATTTGGGGTACTAACACTGCTTAAAGCTTTTCTGTTCTTTAAACTGGCTCTTACCCTTCACAGTCTGATGTCTTTTTATTTTTAATAGAGTGTAATTTTAATTTAACTTATATAAATCAGTCACCAATGTGTCTTTGAGTGGGCGCTGATTTTCTGGACACCCTTCAGGAAATCCAAGGGTTCCCCAGCAGTGCTCAGTTTGTTCATTCATTTCAGCTAACAGGTGGCTGAGCAGGTAAAACAGAAGCAGCTGTTCTCCTTTCCTTCTCCACCTCTTTTGCTGACAGTTAATGTCACTTTGGAAAGGATTCATTTGAGGGGTCATTTATCTAAGTTATTTGATTGCTACAGTGACATAATGGGATGCTGCTGAACAGAACTTGATCCAGTTAAGTAAATTAAGCAGAATTTCCTTTGCAGTTTGTGTTTTGCTTAGGTTAGAAGAGCAGGATCCAGCTCATCATCTTGTATATAAAAAATTAATTAATGCCTTCACCGTGTATCATATTTAATAGCATTTACTTAGATCTTTTTGGTTTTTACACGAAAGAAAAATGAAAAGACAGATTCCCAAAGGCAACAAATATCATAAGGGCTCCACCAGTTCTGACTCCACCTGGTCATGAACAAATTGCTGCTACTGAATTTGAGAAAAGACCTGGAATATCTGCCTGCAGAGGCTGTGTGCTGCAGCAGGGCTGGAGTTATATCCCAAACCACCTAAAACTTGGCTGGGGAGTTCCCTGCTGGGTGGAATTTGTAGGTATTGAGCAGGGTCCTGTTTGACATCCCGTTATCAATCTCCCATTAATTCATCTGCTTGTCCCTTTGTCCCAGAGCCCGGACTCCTTTCAGGGCTGGCTCTGCTTTGTCTGTGTCCTGTCTGCAGGCAGACAATGACCCTCCAATACCTTGCACCCTGTGCTTGTGTGCCTTTAAAAAAAAAACAAAAAAAACAGCATAGAACACATTGTTTTAAATTGCAGCACATGTACAAAGTGCTCCTTATTTAGGGATGTTTGCTCAATTGTGTCCTTGTCAAATGCGTGGAAGGTTTCTGTGTTTTGAAAAGTGCGTCAAAAACAGCTTTAAAGGCAATTTATTTCAGTGGAAATTTAAACTTTCGGGGAAAGAAATGCCATTTTTATACAGATGCTCTGATACCAAACAGTGGCAACAGAGTTTTTGGGGATAACACATTAATTATAAAGCTTTGCTTGCTTAATTGCTCATTGGTACTTTCTATGTTTATAGTTTTACTAGTTTTGAAACATTGTACACATACTAATTCATGCTGTTGTTATACTGGTTACAGTAACAGTCAAAGTAAGGGGGTTTAATGACAAATTTGATTTTTTTTTTTTCTGAAGGACTTAAGGGTTTCTGTGTGGGCAGCATTACACAGATGGCACAAGGACTCAGGCATGGTAAAATGTAGGACTGTTTTACACCATAAATTAGGAACTGACATCATGAAGAGTCTGCAGAGAAAAGAAGCAAAACTTTATCTGGTTTTGTCTTTTGAACTACTCAAAAAAGCTTTCTTTAAAAACAAACAAAATTCCATTATTCTTTAAAATCAGTCTTTCTTTATATTTCAGTCTTCATCTTTCATGAGAGGAGATTCACAACTGGAAAAGCTTGAGAGAAAAGTTTCATGAACCTCTGGAGGAAGATGGGAAAGCAGCAGCAAACACAAAGGTACTTTGTGTTTTATATTTGTATATTTGTGCCCAGTGCAGCTGAAATGTTTTACATACCCAACATAGAACACATCCCATCTCCCCAGAAATGCTGAGCTGATCAGTCAGTTCTGATATTTATTGCAAAATCATCTTTATGGATTTAATTAAGAGATTTTAGCCCTTTGGAATCATTCACACATCTCTTGTGAAATACAGGTATTTGTTAGGTGTCATAATGACATCTCTGGTTTAAAATCCCAGAGCATCCTGCCAGTGATAATTGTGGTGAATTTTTCTGGTTTTAAGAATTTATTACTTTTCCATAGTGAAATAGTAGGCTTGATCTTTTTACATCAATGATCTCTTTGTATCAATGGATTCCTCAACTCATAGAACATCACCAAGAGGATAAAATGAGTGTTCCTTTGTGGAATCTGCTTTACGCTGTACAACACAAGCTGTGGGAGGCTTCTAATCTGGTTTCTTAATTTTCAAAAATCTCTTGGTTGTGTAGCAACAAATCAATTCCCTCTCAAAAACAGAAGGCTCTCTGTGGAAGTGGATGTTTAAGAGGCACATAGGTTTTAATTACAAAGTGATTCTCCTGTTGTGTTCGCCCAGAACCCTCCATGTGAGCAGTGCTAATTGCCCAGAGGATACCCTGGAACCTTTTCCTTAGTTAAGGGTAGGAGAAGGGAATACAGGAGACCTCACCCCTGCTAAGTAACAGCTGTGTTAATTACCCAATACAGCCTCCCTGCTGATGAGTAACAGCTATATCCAAAAAAGATGGGTGAGATAAAAGAGGCGGTGAGCTGGTGAGGGGAGGATCATCATGGAGGGGAAACCTTGAGGAGCATGAAGGAGAGAATAACGAGGCAGGATCCTGGGGAGAGAGAATCACTGCTGTGGGGTCAGTCTGGGTGTGCAGTCAGAGCCTGTTGTTGGAACCCGCAGTCACAGTCTAGCTGGGTAAAAGCCTGCAGTCACACTCTGCACCCCAATCCCTGCAGTCACACCCTGCACACCAATCCCTGCAGTCACACCGTGCACACCAATCCCTGCAGTCACAGCCTGCACACCAATCCCTGCAGTCACAGTCTGCACACCAATCCCTGCAGTCACAGTCTGCACACTGATCCCTGCAGTCACAGTCTGCACACCGATCCCTGCAGTCACAGTCTGCACACCAATCCCTGCAGTCACAGTCTAGCCAGGTAAAAGCCTGCAGTCACAGTCTGCACACCAATCCCTGCATTCAGAGTTTATCAGGAAATAACCAGCAGTCAAAAGCTGCAAGGGAAACCCACAGCAGGAGCTTGCTGCAGCCAGAGTCAGTGAATGGTTGGAGTTAAGATGACAAAGCCATGAAGAGAAATAAACCAGGACCCTTTTCATGCTGTAAGAAACAAGAAGTCTCTGTCTTGGCTCATTTTTACCTTCTAATAAGAAGGCTCCTGCAACAGCTAGGCACTGTTTACGTGTGGCAAGGGTGATGTTTGTACTGTCTGTGTTGCACTTGGTGGTTGCTGATCTCAGGGAAGGGTGGCTCTCACTGCAGCCATGAGGCTGCCTCTGCTTTTTTACAACTCTCAGGTCAATATTTTGCATGTCAATAGCTTTGTTCTGTAGAGTTATCCCTCACAGGCATCAGGCAGGACTCATAATTATGAAGCACTAAAGATGTTCCTTTTCATTTCACAAGAGGAGAAATTGAAGTGTGAGGTTTGTCTGTCTGAGATCAGCCAGGCAGCTTGGGAGAAGAGGAAGATTTAAATCTTGCCAGTGGAGGTGGGGCATCAGAACCCAGACAGAGTCCATCTCTGGAGTGCCACAAAGTCTGTGTTCCACTCATGGAATAGACAGGAAAATGCTCATTTTCCCTCAAAATTCCTTCACTGCCTCACTCCACATATACATGCATATCTCTTACCTTTCCAATTCTCTCTCTCTCATTTTTTTCCCTTGGATAATCTCACATATATCCTGTGACAGCTTTAAGCAGGGGATGATGCTTCACTCCTGCAATATTTCCTTCATGCTGAAAGATCAGGGAAGCACTTTGCCAACCCAGCTGCTCCAGCCACAATTTCTTTATCCATCCATAACCCTGGAGCTGGCACAGCCTCCTATATGCAGCGAAATTTTTAGCACTTTACTCCATCCTTGTCTCCTTGTAGAGGGGAAGAGAAGAAGGGTTTGGAACTTTGTGGGGCTGTGTGGTGGACAATACAAACCCAGAATTTTGGGTGCTTGTGCTGGAGAAGTCCAACTGCTTGATAAGGCAAAGACCTTCACCAAAATTTGAAGTAAGATGTCAGGGATGACCCCCTCACAAGCTATAATAGCTCACACAAGTTGAGAATACGAGCCCAAACCTTTCTGTTTCTGGATTCTGCATGTTCTGGAACACCCCAAGCACAGCCCATGTGCTCCTGCCCATGAGGTGTGGGGAGCAGGACACCCTGCTCCCCAAAATGTCCTTCCCATGCAGCTGGTCAAGGTTACTGTTTTGCTCCTCTGACACATTATCAATTACCCTGCCAACACACTGATACTGGACCTGTAGTTTTCTTATAAAATAAAAAACTGAGTTTAATTAAATCATCAGTAACTTGGACCTAATTATTTCAGACAGTATTTAATTAATGTTTCATGGACACCTAATGTAATTAGGGTTCCTTTAATAAGACCTTCTATGACATTAAAATATATGACCTTTATCTTTCTTATCATCCCTAGTCTGACAACTCAGATTTGTCATTTTCACTATAGGTATAGTTTGATTAAATAGAACAGAACATAAAATTAATCTGCCAAATTATACTTGTTTGTTTCTCTCTTTTTTGCTACTTAAAGACTAATAAGTTAAGTCTTTTAATTAGCAGTGTCGGTACAAATGTTCATGCTGGCATTTTACCTTTGTGTTTTTTAAGAGTGTTTCTTTTGTATATCATTTTTTATGACAAAAGTAGATAACAACCAGACTTTATTAATCATTGTGAAGGGTTCAATCTTTTAGATATGAAAAATAAGGAGCTATTCTTTACAGTAACAATGACTACTTTTTGGGGTTTTTTTAAAAATTTAAAACAATCTTGCAAAGCACTTGACTTCTCTGGTCACAAACTTTCCAAACATAGAACTATAGTTAAAATATGAATGAACATAAGTGAGATTATTAGGTTGGCCTGTACTTGCTTTTCAGGAGCTACAGGTTCTCTCTTCTTTGGTCTTTTTTGGGGCAGTTATCAAGATCCAGGGAAAGAGCATTTGTCATATGCTGAATGTAGAGAAAGAGAGTGATTGAAGGGATTTTATAGCCTTCCTTGGAACAACACTCAGCTGATCTTCTTTCCTCACTCTCCACAGAGCTTTTCTATCTCACTTTCAAAAGTAGAACTGCTCCAGTGCCTTCAAAGTTCCACTCACTGAGGTAAATTTGTGTTTAGAAAGACAACACAAAGCTTAAAAAGCAGAAGTGAAGCATGATGCACCCTTTTTTATTACAGTGAAGAATAAATTGAGGAGTGATCCTCTAGAACAGGGAAACAATTTCTGTTCTCCCACTCAATAAAAACGAGCAGGACAAAGGAAACTCTTGGCTCAGAACCAGTGCAGATGCTGAGGTGGAATATCTTTGCTTGGTTCCCAGTGGAGAATGAGGAGAAGGGAGAAGTTCACTGACTCATGGTTTATTCTCTTCATAAAGGTTCTGACACCAGAGGTGTTGTCATGAGAAACAACATACTAAACCAATTGTTGAACACTCCAGAGCAGATTTCAGGTAGTGCATTCAAGGAAGAGGGGAGTTTCCTCTGCTCCCCTTCAGAAAAGAGGAGAAACTCATGAAATGTAAGCCTCAGAAGAATCCCATTTAAGCCTCTGAAGGTATTCCCACAGCTAAAATTAAACATGAGCTGAAGGGTTTTGTTGCACAGGCAGGGAACAGGCTTAGGGCACTAGCTGGTCTACAGAGGATTTGTTGATTTTGTTGATATGATAAGGAAAAATGAGTAAGGAGCTGAAGTTGTGGTAATTAAGGGTGGGAAAAAAAGTAGCCTAAAACAACAAATTGCCTGGTAAGCCCTGTAACCTTCTGCTGAATCCTGTTCACTGCAGAACTGTGGGTTTGTAGCAGGGCTGTCACACTGTGAAGTATATGATGCCCCAAAGAGGAAGACAAAAAAAAAAAATCCAAACTAAAGAACCCCATTAGACACCAGAAAGAAACAGAGAAACTGTATCTGAAAAAGTGACACCAGCATCTTATAAAAAATGATAGAAATTGTTGTCTGGAGCCCAAATCTTCTTTCTTTTGCCATTAAAGTAGCCACATCCAGCACACAGCAACCCCTGACTTCATTTATTGGATAAAATTGTCATTTAAACTCAATAAGTCTTAATTAGTAGCTCTATGTTGTTTGCTGATTGCAGACTGTGATTAGTGTTGAGAATGCAGCCACTCATCAGCACCAGTGGTATTCAATTAAGATTTCAAGATGTAATTAAGGCAGTGCCCAAGACTCATCCCACTTACACCAATTCCCAGTAGGGGAAGAGGATGTGAAGGGGTTAAGCCCAGGAAATTTATCACTGCACAAACAGGCAGCTGCACAATTCCAGTCCCAGTCCCTGAGTCTGTGCTGAGCAAAATCTGCCACTGAAGAAAATGTTTGGGGTAGGATTGGTTCACATTTTTACATTTGGTATCAGTGACCTGATCATTCTGTCCTTGCAGACAGTTTGAGATATTTTACATCACGCTTCTTTACACTCACCATAGTTAGATTTCATTTATAAGGTGAAAACTGAATTATAATGATCCTCTGTCTGAATAGAAAACACCTCATCTATCCATGGATAGTCAAGCAATATGATTAATGTAGAAAAATCTATGGGATAAAAAAAAAAAAAAATCTTGATCCAACCATATAAAAACAGATTAATCTGATTACACAGATTACTGAAAACTGATCACCTTGGCTACATTAGGAGCTTTAAAAGCAAACACAAATCAGTGAATCATTTTAATCAAATTTAATTTAGATTATACACTTTCACATAAAATCTAATTTACTTGGAATGACTTGGTCATGACTTGTCTGCTCCCCACAGGACAAGGTTAAAGAGATTACATTTGGGTTCATGTCAGCAGCATCTGCTAGTTAGCTCCCTGAATGCTGATTTAATGAGAGAGGTTGTGCTTAGTCTCTTGGAAAGACTTCTGGTCTAGGCAGGTGCTTGAGAGATGTTATTAATTTACTGTGATACAAAGAGCGATGTTATCATGCTTGGAAAACCCTTGTATCATTATTTTCACGTGTCTAATAACCCTGGTGGGTTTGTTTACATCTGATCAGCAGCTTTGGAGGGTTTCCCTTCAACCTCTCCCTTTAGAGGCAGAGGAGATTCCTGCTAAAGAAAGAACAGCTTTTTTTAAATAGAAACAATTATCTTGGGGCTGGTCTAGAAGGGGCAGCAAGAGAGCATTAACTGCAATAGGAATCCAGGAGGTACCAAATCCACAAGCAGGCAATGCTTTATTCTCTCATGGAAAATCTGCACCTCCAGCCAGCCCACAGAGAGCACCTTGCTTGCAGCCCACCTGCTCTGCAGACAGAGCCTTTAGTTCTTTGTGCTCAGCTCTGCAGAGCCAGATTCTGTCTCCCTTTGAGTCACAGCACTGAGGGTTTGTGCTGAAGTGGATGGGATGCATTGCAGTTAGTTGCTAATTGATAAAAAAGAGCCTCAGTGAGTTTAGCCTTTGGTGGTGAGTGCAGTGAGGGCAAGCTCTGTGCTGATGGAGCAAAACCAGAGGCAGCACTCGCTGTTTCCACTCCTTCAGCCCTGTGGCAGAAGACAGGAAGGCCAAAATAACACTGCAAACCTGTTGCACTGTGCCTCACTCTGAACCAGAAAACTCCCAATGGCTTTATGGATCACCACTGACATAAAGATCTGTCCATGATTCCCTGGGCAGGAATCAGTGCCCAGCACAGGATGCATCAGCTGCCTGCTGGGTGGGCAGAGAGCACAGACACAAAGGCTGATCCCACAGATTCTCCCTGGGCAGGATTTCCAGAAAGAGAGAAAGGACAGACTGAGAAACTCTGCACATATCCAAATTTAATATTGATTGAACTTGATTCCCTGACCTGGCAGGTAAAATTTGGGCTTAAATAGATTTAAGTGGCCTTGAAGAATGTCCCTGCCTATGCAGGATCCTCTCATCCAAGTTGTTCTCTTCCACATCTAGAAGAGATTAGCCAGGAATTCATTCAGGGGAAGTCACACTCATTTCACTGAGTTCAACAGGAGTTGCATCAGTTTTAGATATCCTGCACATTTTCTGCTGGCTTTTTAAAGTGCTGTTTTATTCTCCAGAAAGAAAAAAAAGTAGTTCAACGATTAATCCCAGAAGTTCTGATAAAGAGTTTTAAATAACAGTTAAAGTTCATTACAGAATTTTGCTGTTTTGATGCAGAGTTTCCCTGGTGGAGGGGCTGCAAACTCTTTCAGTCATCACCATAACAGCATCAGGGTGGAGCCATTAAAATAATCTCTGGCAATTCTGTGTGATCTGTGGTGTTTATGAAGTTTGCTGCAGACACACAATGTTCTCTGTTACACCCTCTGTTTTCTCTGGGGTTTCTACCCTTTCTCCTCCCCTGTGTGTAAATGGTCAATCCTTCTATATGTACTAGAAGAATGTGCATCTCCAAAATTAACGGGTGCACCCTGAAGGAATACCTTTTTTACATGTGACATCCATAATGATATCAAAGAAAACCGGGCAAAATTGAGAAAAATGAGGACATACCTTATTACAATTACCTTCTATTCTAGCACAGTTTTCTTATTAGCAGCGCAGACAAAAAGGCAGCCCTCCTATTTTATTTTAAATGAGCCTGGAAGAGGTATCTCAGCCCCTTCATTTTCATATGAAATTGCATTGTGGAGCCTGATCCTCCTTGCCTTTGCTCAGGCAAAATACTCATTGCTGTGCCTGGAAACAAATTCCGTGTCAAGATTACAGAGTTAGGACCTGGGCTGTGCACTTTTACCCTGGAAAATCACTGATATTTGTTCTGTGCCGTGTGTGGAGTGCCTAAATCATCTTTTAAAGAGGGAAATACCCAAATACTGCACTCACCTCAGCCAGATTTTGGTAAGAATAAGTGCTGGCCACGCTGGGTTTCATCTGGAAGTGGCAGAGTTCTGTACCCCTTGTGACGTGATTAAGCTTGTGTCAACATATTTCATAATATATTGGTGCTAGTGTTGAAAAATCAAATAATTCTGGCATCCAATTTATCAGGGTTTACAGTTTTACCTTCACAAAATGTGGAAAAGGGGATTATTAAGGTTTTCTGCCAGTGTTGTACATCATTTCCTGCATGTCCCTGCTGCCCTGGAATGTCCCTCTATCCCCAGAGCTCACCTGAGTGAAATTCATTGAGAGAAAGCCAAAATAAAGTCAAAATTATCAAATTATACAATATTACATTCTAAATCTGGGATCTTCAGCACTGAGAGTTCTGGATTTGACACAAGGATTTCAGTCTTGGAGTGGTCTGGAGAAAAGAAGGCAATAAAAAAAACAAAACCAAAATGCTGACCTTAACAGTGCCAAAAATGGGCAGAGTTCATCCTGAGTTAGGAACAGCTCTAATATGGAATTATCTCAGTAAAAAAGCAGTTTAATCTGAAGTACAGCATGGACACCAAAACCCTCCTGCTGCTCCAGGCTCCTGAAGGAAAGATAAATAGCATTGTCACTCCTCAAAATTAAGATTTTTAGAAAACTGGGGGGGAAAAAAAGTGCTGAGCTTAATTACCCCTTTTAATTAGCTCAGTAGACAGCTCTTTAGTTGCTGTGATTGCAGAAGAATGAGCAGAGCCTTTCACACACTCTCTCTGTCAGAAATCTTCAGATGCAGAAAAAGTTTTTCCTGCTCTTACAGTAATTTTTATTTATGGGCCATTTCTAACGCAAATATTGGCCTAAAAATCAAATGCTAAGGAAGCCACTTGGCAATAGAGATAGAGTAGGAATGTAAAGGATTAGAGTGCTTAATGTACTGGAAAGAAGTTTATCAATACTGACAATTCTCACAGTGCTTAATCAAACATTTAAGACAAGTGGAGAAGCAGACAGTAAAGACTTAGGGGCTCTTGAACAATAAAAGCAAACAGACTGTCTTGTTAGAACACGTCAATTCATGGTGGAATAAAGAAACACCTACATTTGGTTACTCTTTTCATAGAGATAACAGTGGCTTTGGGGAGGGAACTGACTTGAAAATGACTGTGAGCAGCTCCCGAGGAAAACAAAGTACAACTTTCCTTTTATAATCAAATTTTAATGTTTGCAGCTTGGTGTAAAAAAGATTAAGGATTTTTTGTTTGTTTTTTTCCTCCAACGCAATTTATTTCTTTTTAATCAACACAAATTAACAGATCTAAGGGTCTGATGCTTCAGTAACAAGTCTTATATTACCACAGCTTGAGCCTGGAGAGGAACAGGAGCAGAGCTGGGAGCTCTCCCTGTCTCTGCAGGGTAAATTTGGGGAAGAGGCTCACACACTTGCATTGCCTGAGCAAGATTTTCTCAAACAAGTCTGAAAATTCCTGCTTGAAAGTTTGCTGTTGATTCTGACTCCTATCTTTAAAACCCTGACTTAAATCCTATAGTTTTGATAAATATTCTTAGTGAAAATCGGGATCCAACTTAAAGAGAAAAGAGATTCCGGTTTCTGGTTGGGTTTCAGAGATAACTGTGGGTTAACTCAGCATCGGTCCCGCTGTGGCATTGGATTCACACTCAGCTCAGAATGCTCTCAGTCTGCCACTTGGTGTCCTATCACCAGAAAGAAAGATCTGTAAATATTTTTAAGAAAGCAGGTGCTGTGAGGCCAGGGATGTTAAATTCACGTGTGACAGAGCAATGGGAATATACTGCAGACTGTGTGAGCAGAGAGAAGAGGAAGTCTCTTCCTTCAGATAACCTCAGCAGCCGACTAAACAATAAAAATAAGGATGTCTGCTTATCAAACAGCTGGGAATATGACACCTACAAGAAAAACATAATTGGCATCCAGTTGTTTAGTGGAATTTAACCCTCAGAGCAGCAGTGCAGGACCCTGAAAAACAGAAAATGTAAAGAAGATGTTCAGTTCAAGAGTGAAACGAATTAGGGAGCAGTAAGCAGTTGAAAAGCAGTAAGAATTCAAATGGCAATTTATTCTCTTTTTCTGAACTGAGTGTGTATAATCCTACCCATCCTGAGTTCTGCTGCTGCAATAAAATATCCTGAAATAAAATATCCTTCCCACCTCCCCACATTGCCTTGAGTTCCTGGAAGCTGTGTGTCAAATTCCCCTGAAACACTTCTGGCATTTTAACTCCCTTTATATTTATCACTTTTAACTACATAGCACATGCCAGCACTGCCAGATTTCAGGTTATTGTCTGTGACTTGATCTCAATTATTGATCTAAAATCTTTTTTTATCAAGAGGCTTCTGTTTATATTCTTGTTTTCCTACAAAACTGGAAGATGCGGGACAATTGTTCTGATGCAACGGATTTGGACTGGATGGCAAATGTTCTAAACACGAATATTTTCTCATCGAGGAAATGCCAACAAAAGAAAAGATTATTTGTTTAAGAAACAAGATTCAATCCTTCATCTGGCAGAACGAGTATTGGGGCTCGATATCAGAGTTTGCAGATGTACATCAGGCACAAAACACGATGTTTGTCCCTCAATAGTCTGGAAGGTGTCATCGAGCTGTAGCTCCATTTCAATATTAAAAAATCCCGTTTGCATTTAGGCAGCCTAGCGCTGCCGGCTGTGTTTACACCAACCCTCCCAGTTCCGAATTTCATTTTGCTCCAGGCACGTCTCAGCTGGACCTTGGTGCTCAAAACTGAAAAACTGCCCCGGTCACCTGCTGAATATGCAGGGAGTGAATCCCAGAGTGTGTTTGCCCCTGTCTCTGATGCAAATAGGAACTGTCCTGGTGCCCATTCACACCTGCTGAGGGCCCATATGCACATACAGCCAGCTCATGCAGATTATAAATTCTACTGCATGGCCTGAAGACTGGGAAATCCCGTTTAAAACCGCCCTGGGATTTTTTTGCTAAAGTGGTTTTACCTCGTTCTGTATCTTTTTGTTCTTGTTCAGCCCTCTGCATTTTTTTTTTTTAGTTGATGTACCTGGGTTTCTAGGAAGAAGCATCCCTAAGCACATTCCTGTGACCCAGAATTCACACCGAACAAATAAAAAAATACGCCATGCACAACCTTTATTTATTCATTATTTTAATTTTCGTGTTTTGGGCTCCTATTCCTCATAGGGAATGTACAGGTGGAGGTATCAATGAATTTAACTAGTTTGAATCAGTTGAAGCCACTTGTAAAATCATCCCACCAGTGTTACCCTCAGCGAATTGAATTATCATTTTTCTACCCATTTTCTAAAGATGGAGGGAAAAAACTGCTTATCTGCTTCCTAAAATTAATTTTAAAAGCACAGTAGGATGTATTTTAGTGTGAGGTAGGTGCATCAATAATCAATAATAGCCAAAGTCAGTGGTACAACAACATTGTAGAATTTGCATCAAGAGTTATTTATTGTGAATTCCATATGCTTTATTGTCTATAATTTCATCACGTTGTCATTAAAAACTATAAAAGTAGGAAGACAGCAGGGATTAATTCAGAACAGAGAGTCTTCTCAAATATGTCCTGCTCCTACACCTCAAACTTCAGAAATGAGAATACAAACTGCCCTGTGTGCAGAACAAATTCCTGGGAAAGACTCATAATTGTGTGATAATACCTGACTGCTAAATAAATAGAACAAGTTGGGCTCTGTGATGCCTGCAACTCCACTGTTATTTAAGTGGAAATACTGATTCGGTCTCACACAACCACCACAAGAACAAAACGGGGAGATTTTTTTTCCAGTTTCATCTTGTTCTGGCTTTAAATTGCTCAGTGATTGTGTCTGCCACCGTGTGTGTGGGCACACATGTATTGGTCCCATCTGCAACGTTTATATCAATCTGTAAAACACCACAATTTGGGGAGCACAACGTGAAAAGCTAAACAGTATTGATCCCTCTAAGAGTCAGTGTAATCAGATGTTTGATCAGTGTGTTGGAAGGATTTACCATCATCCTTTATATCCCCTGCAATATCTGAGATGTAATTCTGGTGGTTCTGACTGGACAAACATGCATGAGCTGCCTGATGCCATGAGCGTAGCAAGTAAAAAAAATCCTAATTTAAAAATCCCTCTCGTTTTGCAAACATGTGACTGACAAAAAAATGGGAGTTGTGTGATGATTTTGGCTCTGCTCAAGGCAATAAGCAACAAATCAGGTATTTCTTCAAGTCTATGGAAATGTTGCTGCCTGTCTAATTAGCTCAGAGCAAAATGCATCAAAGTGAGTAGTGATAGCAGGGTCAGAAGCTGATAAACAACAAGAAAAATTCAAATGTGCCTTTAAATTGTAAAAACAGTTTTTCTGACATAAATCTGAATGTGGAAATGTTGCTTTTTTTTTACTGTGTGTGATGTGAACGCAGGAATAAGGAGAAAGATCTGACTAGCAATTATTTAAAATAAATATAAAAAAAAATCCTCTATTTCATCTGGAGTGCAGTGGTATGAACAGGAACAAGACCTGTTCATCCACACTTTTCTGGCAGTTTAACAGGAGAGCTCTCTGTGTGCACATTTCTCTCAGAACACTCAGTTCATGACCACTGTGTCATAATTGCAACTCATTGAAGAGTTACTGATGCACAAATGAATTTAGAGAACCAAAGAATATCCAGCTCAGTGTACATAAGGCAGCAGCACCTAACAAACTGTGGCAATTTTCTTTTGTAACCAACCAGGATCAGCCCCAAAAAACCTGGAGAAAATGGGATTTTTTTGACCAGTCCACACCCTCTGTGCCACCTTGTCCTTCCTTGAGCAGAAAGTTCTCAGCAGCAGTGGAACTCTCATCTTCCAGCAAAGGTTTTAAAGTAAAATACATCAGCATAAATCTGAGTCCTGTGTCAGCCCAGCAGGTCTCAAATTCCACTTCAAGCTGGAAGTGTGCAGCTTTGCAAACATTAAAAATAGTTCAAGCCTTTACTTAATTAATCTGCAGCCCTGTGATGTCTAATTCCTGGTGTAACAGCTATCGGTGGCAAATGATCCCTGGGGGAGGTTTGAGTGTTCCTTAAATCTGATTGTGCATTTTCACACAGCAGCACAGGCACCTTCTCTCTGCTGCTCTCATTTCCTCGGGCACTTGGAATGAAAGGAAATCCAAAGGAATAACAACACTGTAAATCTGAATGGGTTCTGTGGCTCGGGATTGGTTTTGAACGGAGGAAACGGTAACAGGACAGAGTTTTACCTGGAGCTGTGGCAGCACTGGAGAGGCACAGGGTGCCCTCTCCTCGGGTAGGGAATTATCCTGTTTATTTATTTATGCAGGAGCTGTGGGACATTCCTTAAGGACAGAGGGATGTGAGATTATTATTCCCATTTTTTCTGGCACTCCAAGGTGTAGGCTTTCTTTTTTGGGAGACGTCCTAGCTGTCTGTGTCTGTCTAAAGTGTCTTGCATGAGCTTGAAAGAAAAAAATTGGGTTTTTTTCAGACTAATTCCTAGAGTCTCATCTTTTTGAACTCTCTTTAGAAATCTTTAAAGATCTTTAAAAAATATTTAGATCTTTTAAACCCTTTTTTTTTCCTATAAATACAGCAGTAGAATATTTCCCGTGTCACTCCAGTCAGTCCCCAGCTCATTCAAATCATATTCTCTACATATTCCTGAACCAAGTGACAAGGAAGTAGAGCTTTAGATGGCATTGCTAACAGTTCCTCCTCTTTCTGGATTCTTTTGTCCTGGTGTCTGGTTTGGAGTGTTCCCAGGGAGTTTCAGATTGTAGATCTGACTGTTCCCTGTTGGCCCACGTTGGTTCTGAGCCCTTTCCAGCTTGGGATATTTGTGGGCATCATCCATTACAGAAATCCAAGGTGGTCAAGCCCTGTGCTAACCTGGTTTAGTCTCAGAGATCTGCTCCCACATATCTCCTATCTATTTCAGAGACTTTTCCCACATTACTGTTTTTCCCATTTTCTGCATCTCTGTAAATAGACCCAGGGCTTCCTTCCCTCACATGGAATTCTGTTCAGTAAAATCTGCATTTATTGCAATATATTCAAATATCGTGACAGGAAGAGCCATAAAAGCATCAAATTGAATTTGTGGTTCATTTTTTTAATGGAATCTGGAGAATAGAAATCCTCATTTTTTATTTAAAGACTGTCTATGAATGTTGCAGTGCTTGGAGTGGGTTTGCTGCCATTCTTTGGGCAGTTCCCTCTAATTTTCCCTCAGCTTTCCTGGGAGCTGTTGGTGTACTAAGAGAGCAGGCTTGAGTCTTTATGGACTTTGTGTATAGAAATTAGAAAGCAGATAGAGAAATCATAAATAAAAATCACAAAATTATAAATAGCATCTATTTTTATAACAACCTGCAGTGGTTGTACAGCTGTAATCTAAAGCAATCTATGGATGAAACAACTTCTGTCCAGTATATTTCTGCAAGATCATCCAAACACATCAATGGACATGGTTTAGACACACCTTGTTTGTGAGGTCTGCAAATGAAGTTAAATCCAAGTGGAAGATGAGAGCTTTGTGAGGTTACACCATTTTCCAAGGGCTTGTGGAGTTATTTTTTAAGAAGAAACTGAGCTTGTTATTGATGAGGTGTTCTGCAAAAGTGGGAATGGGGTGAGCCCAGGAAAAGGGGAACAAGCCACAAACTGTGTGGTTCCCTTTCCTGGCTTCCCCTGTTGGCCACTAAATGGTTCCTTTTGCAACCTTTTCCCCCTGTGAGTCCTTCTGCATTCCCTTCCTCCCTTCCTCACAGGATTCTTCAGGCAGGAGCCTCAGGGCTGCATCCCAAAGCTCCTCTCCCTGCTCCCCTCCCTGAGCTGCCTTTTGTTTGCTGCTGCCCCAGCGAGGCTGGGTTAGGGGGGTTCCTTCCTCTTTCCTGTCCTAACCATCATCCTGTGGCCCTCACACACACTGAGATCACACGTCTGATCTGCCTGGGAGCCTCTCACTGAGCAAGGGGCACCATCTCCCAAAATTACCCTGCATGTGTTCCCAGCAGGTGCAGAGAAGGGAGTCTAGGGCAATCAGAAAGGTTCCTTAACCAGGGAAAACTGGATTTTCTTTGGATTCTTCACATGAAAAATGTGTTGGGTGCACCAGCAGCAAGATCCACTGTGTGCCTCTAAATACCCTTTGTGTGATTGGTCCACCTGTTTGAAAAATGGCCTGGAAATGCCTATTTTACAAGTCCTCAATTTATGTATCGTTGCATAAGTTCTTCCCCTGCAAATGCCTGCTGCACTTGCCCTGCAGGAGAGGAATTGTTGTGTACAGAGACAATTCAGAGCTGGACCACTGCAAGACAGGAATTTGAGTAGTTCTTGGGATACCTTGAAAATCAGGTCATTGATTTGAGCTATCACAGAAATAAAGGATGAGGGATGAGTATCAATTTAAACGGTGCAGTTATTTGTGACTCGTGTTCAGGTCAGAAATGTGTTTGTCCCATGGAAACACCCCATATAATAATTGTTTCTTTGGTGAGTTCCATGTCTGTTGCTTTATATTTATTGTATGCATAGATGCAGATGTATATATTTGATTTATAGAAGGCTGGGGAGCACATTCTGCCCTCATTTATCAGTGAGAGTTAGGGGGAAAAAAAGAGCAGAAGGGATTTTTAGGGCTAGTGAAGTTCTGCCGTGACTGGCCACTGGAATGGTCAGAGGAGCTGAGTCCTGCTCCTGCTAACATTGAGATGTGTTGATATCTTGTAGATAAAACAGGTCCAGCCCCTACAACACAGCCCCACTCACAAACTGCTCACTCTGCAAAGCTCTTAAATTCCCTATTCGTCTATTTTTCTGCTCAAAGATCTCGTTGCTCTGATACAGGAAACGATTCCAGGTGAAATTTTCAGATTCTGTGTGTCGAGCTCAGTTTAGATTCACTGGTTAGTGCAGACAGTTCTTTGCCCTCCGCTCGTTTCCAGGGACTGAAGACACGATCAGGAGGTTTTTCCCAAGTTCTTAATCTCCTCAGGGATGCAGATCTTTATGTGGGTTTTGTGTTGTAAATCACAAAGTCTCAACGACACTTGAGCCTCTCATTTGCATGGGGGGAAGTTTTTCCCACTAGTTAGTACGGGTAACTTTACTGAGACAAAATAATTTCCAATCAAATCAGGTTGTAATTAAGATCTTACAAAAAAAAAAAAAAAAAAAAAAAAAAAAAAAAAAAAAAAAAAAAAGGTTGTAAAAAAAAAAAAAAAAAAAAAAAAAAAAAAAAAAAAAAAAAAAAAAAAAAAAAAGAAGGTTTGTTCCAGTAAAAACTGAGGCAGAAGTTTGCATTATTCATAATTTTCTAACTACTCTCAAGCAGGGAGATTACCTCAAATACTGACATGAGTGACTCCACTTTGGGAGTTAGGAGCTCATTCTTTACCAGATTAAACTATTTCTTTTATTCTTCTCTATCTCAGGGCCAGGCAGGAGTGAAGGGAGACACAGACACCAAATAGAAAGCTGTCATTTCTATTTCATATTAAAATCACTTCTAGCTAGAAGACAAACATGATTTAGGTTTTTGGACAAGGAAAAATAATTTTTCCCGAGCACTCACTTGTTCAGAGATGAAAAGGATTAAAAGACACCTCATCACAGCCAAACCGATTCATATTTATTTGATCAACCCTTTGAATTAAACATCTAACCTGATTTCTAAACAAATAATAGGACAGAAAGAAAAATAGGGACAGAGGAAAGGGGAGAGGGAAAGGAGAAGGTATGAAAGTCATAAATAGATTAACAAAAAGCATTAACAGTTGTGTGTAATCTTGATGATTTTATGTTTGTTTTTTAAAGACATCCCTATAGTCCAGCTGAGTTAATATAAGAACAGAATTTGTTGACAATAAAGCTCTGTGGTTATGTTTAAATCATCACTGAAAAACTATTTCAATTACAATGTATTGATGGGATAATAACAAATTATAATTTACTTGTTACACATAATTATAAAAGTGAGAGAAATGGTAGAGGAAGAAAGGATTGTTTCTCTGATTGTATCTCAGATTCACAAGAAAACTTGTATTATTTTTACATGCAGGAGAAATAATGTTCAAAAATAATGTTGAAACGAAATAACGTGAAAGATAGCTCCTATTTAAAATTAATTTCACAGCAAGTTAATTTTATATTTTGAGAGTGGAAGTATTATTTCTAAAATAATAATGGGTTAAAAGTAATGTGAGGAGAACCTGCCTGAAATAATCTCTGGGTCCTGAGTGTGATGAAAGAACACTCGGTTTAATTCAGAAGAACTGGGGTTAGGTTTTGACTACAATCAAAAGACAGCAGAGTGGTTTTCAGCACTTCATTTTCCTCAGGTTCTTCAGCCCTGTTTTGTTTTCTCTGCAGAATGCACACAAGTATGAGATGCATGTGCAAAATGTAATTATTTGATGTGCAGTGCAAACATCCAGCTACCTAACATGAAGTTTCTCACGTTTTACCACTTCCTTTAGTGAATATAATCCATCCTGATTGACCTGGAGAATGCTACACTGGGCTGAGTATTACAAAATATGTAATATTAGTTAACTGATTATAATAAAAACAAAAGGAAAATGGGAAGCCTGCCTGCCTTCTCTGTCTCGGGCTCTTTTTTTT
>VWYP01003825.1:0-10090 GCA_013400435.1 Pycnonotus jocosus | reverse complement strand
TTTTTTTTCCCTTTGGATTCACTGGGCAGTTTTGCTTTTACAGCCTGTAAACAGCAAATGTCATAGTAGGAATTCCTTTTAAAAAAACAAGTTATGCTTTCATAATTAAGCAAAAACTTCCTTTCCTTTAAACCTGAGTCTGTTAAACAGGTGAACATTTGTGAAACAGGTGTGAATTTTTTATGAGCATACCAGAGCTGGGATAGTAACTGAATTAAGTGGCATGGCCCTAAAGTTAAAGGCAGTAAAGGAGCTGAATACACAGACTGGCAAACCCTTGAATCAAGGTGATTCTGTGCAGTTTTCCAGACATTCAGCAGTCTCTGTGAGTGGCTGCAGGAAGGATTAGCCCTGTTCTGTTCTCTGCCCTAAGAACCACTGAAATTTTCCTGACGTGGATGATTTTGTGCAGAGAATAGAATATTATAATAAGCTTTTAATAAACTATACCAAAGTAAGGAGATCAACTCCTCCAAAGTGTTTTTCTTCCTCTGCAATAACTCTTCTGCTCTTCTCTCTAGATTTCAGACCTCACTTGTATCAATTCTAGCCAAGAACAAATGCTTTGTTTTGAAAGTCTTGTGTAAGAAGGGATGAAGAACTTTGGATTAATTGTTAAATGCAATAAGGAATATTTTTCTTTTTGTTTTGTTTTGTTTAGGCAGCAGTAAAACAAAAATATCATTGAGGAGTTTCAACTGTGGTGGCATTGACAAATCTCCTGGAGGTTCTGGAGTAGGAAACACGATTTTTTTGGCCTCTAGCACAGGGCTGTCCATCTGTGCCCTGCAGTTATTTTGTTTTCAGTGACTGACAGGCCAGTCAATGACAGGACCAGGCTTGTGAGCTGCACAGAGAAGCATGGAGCTGCCAAAATCTGCCAGATCCTCTCGACTTCCTGTTACATGAAACTTTCCCCACAACCATTTCCTTTTCAATTATTCAAGAGAGGACTAGAATTTAGGCCAGCCTAAACTGAACTGAACGAGTATTTGATGAGGTTTTGCAGTCCATGCCTGGGCTCGGGTCCTGCTTGGCTGCTCCTCCCTCCTCCGTCCTGCCAAGGTTCAGAAACTGGCTGTGAACACAACCTGCACACCCAGGGGAGGACTGACCATGCAATCCTGTCTTTTTTTGGGGTGAAAACATTTTCACTGGACTGTCAGAATGCCAGCCTGGTGAAGGACCCCAGTGCAGGTTTGATACACACAACCTCGAGAAATTTCATTTCTCCTCACAACGAGGTTTCTCCTCTTCTTTCCAAGCAGGACTATTTCCCTCTGGCTTCTATCAAATTAGACTTTCTAACAGCTTCACACCAGAATTTTGTTGCTGCTGCTGAGATATGAGGATATTGCCAGAGCTGGGTGCTGAGCATCTCTGTACCTTGCTCAGGTAGGGCTGCAAGGAAAGGAAGGAGGAATAAAGAGAATTCTTTATCTTTATTCTCTTATTCTCTCCTGGGGTGGTGCTATGAATGCACTGGAAGAGTTTTGGTGCTTGGTCTGCTTCATCTCCAGTGCAAAGAGGTGAGCAGCCAATGTGGTTTTGTCTGTGTCCACTTATGGGCAAGGCATGGTTGAGTGAAGCCAGAGATTCTGTACCAGGATGGGAACCAGAGGAAGGACAATGTGATGCTGAGATAAGGATATAATAACTGTCCTTAAAGTGCTGAGTGCTCACAGCACCAAATTCTCTGTTTGATTGGTGACAAGGCAGTGGCTGGATGTGGTCCTTGGATGGAGCAGCCCATGGAGTCACCTCCTTGGTGATTTCCAAAGTGTGGTGCCTGAGCCTGTTGTCAATCCACAGGAGAATTCCCTGAACAGCTCCTCAGGAGAACTATGGTCAGCCACAGGTTTTGGGACTGCCTTGCCCACGGAAGGACTAGGGGGAGAAAAAGCAAGCACAACAGACCTTTATTGTCAGGGAGATAAGAAAATAATTTTAAAAGTCTGCTTAGGGTTCTCAGCAGAGACCTGAGCAGCTCAGGTGTGAGGGAGAGGATTTGGGGTTATCTTGCCTACTCAGTGAGAAAAATCCCATTGCAAACGGGGAGCAGGTGATTTCCATAAACTGCATCACAAAATTTCTTGTAAAGACAACACAGGAGCATTTTTAATTTTGATGTGCTTCAGGCTGGGAACTTTCCAGGGGAGCAGGACTGCCTTTCCCCAGCTCCTGAAGTTTTAGGTGGGATTTTGATGATCACATTCATACATCTGAGCAGGTTTAACCACACAGCTTGTGCCTGCCTTTAATTCCAGCTCCAAAGGCTGGAGCAGCCCAAAGGGAAGTGTGGGAAAGCAAATAGTAACCCCCAGCATGGGAGGTGAGTGAAAGCTGTGGCTCTGTGAAATGCATTGTTCCAGCTAAACTGAGACCCTCTGCTCCCCTTTGAAGCCTTAGAAGGCAGCTCATGAGCTGCACTGGTGCATGTGGGAAGAGGGACTAGAGACAGGGCAGCAATTTAAAACCTTTAAATCAGGCTTTTCTGATTTAATCACCAAATATTCGCTCGCTGCAGGCACGGGAATTACAGGTAGAGAAAATGGAATTGTGACAAACAGTACCAAGAGGGGTTTTTCTGAGTGTGTTTAGTGAAGGGGGCAAGATGTAAAAAAGGAGAGTGATACAAGTAATGGAGATGGAAGGGGAAAGTCCAGAGGGAACGGCCTGAAAGGAGTTTATCACCTTGAAACACGTATGTTTCCCTTCGGGGGGTTACTTAAAACTGTCAAGGAAACAATGCAATGTTATTTTGTATCTAAAATAATCTACATTTTCTGTGTCTCGTAGTTACTTTTTCAACGTGCACAATGTGGCCAGAATCTTATCCTTACCTTGAAGCGTGAGCACAACAGAAAAAAAAGCAGTTGTAGCTAATGAATGAGCAGGAACAATAGAGATCTACTGGCATTTGTCCCTAAAATCTCTGTGTGAAGGGGAGGATGGATGGGGGAGCTTTGAGAGGGAGCTAGCCCAGATCTGCTGAATTTCGATGAGGATTTTTCCTAGTTTGTCTCCCATTCTGGTTGGCTGCATTATTATTTATCTCATCACTCAAATTGTGGTAGGTGCTGCTTGCCTTGGAGTATGAATAACAAAGCTGTTGGGCTCGGCAGAGTTCACTTTATGCAGCAGGAGAGAATAATCCTCTCCTCTCCAGGAACTGCTGGGTAAAATTTAATAGTCTTGGCTGTGCCTCGAGGGTTCAGGGTAAAGGATCACGATGGTGCCTTCTGACCTTAAAGTACAGAAGTATTTAAAAATATCCAGGTGTATATCAGGATTGTATCCAATGTGCAGTCAGTTAATTCCCTCTACATTCCCTTGTATCCCTGCAATAACTTTTCCTGAAGTACAGGGCATAAAAACTAATTTAATAATTGTTAATTGTCAAGAAATAGAGGGGGAAAAAAAAAGGTATCCCATCAGGAATGTGTGTTATCCCACAACCAGTGCTGCCATAGCCTCACTGTTTACCAGCATTGCTCATATCCATTGTTAAACTCAGTTTGAGGAGGGAATTTAGTAATTGCTTTCAGGTCAAATTTGACTAATCCTAAAATTACAGCATTTTCACCTGAGACACCTGTCTGAGCAAATTCTCCTGCCCTGGGCCCAGTGGGGTCATCTTCAGGCTGGAGTATTTGTGGGTAGGATCAGCTGTTAAATGTTTGACAACATTTCTATTCCAGTGGCCTGAGGTACCCTCAGCTTTTAGAGGCTCCTGAGGAAAGAGGGAAAGAGAAAACTCCCTGGAGGTGAGGATTCTGGTGACTGAATATTGCAGGACTAGCTGAGGGTGCTTTAGAGCCAGCAGGCAGGAAAAGTGGTTTTATCATGAAATTTTAGACCATCTAGAAATATCCATGCACATCTGAGATCGCTGGGACCTGTGGATTTCTGTCCTTGCTGGCAGGTGGAGAAGATGAGCAGATTTCACAATCCATGAATTGTTTGTCATTTGCTCTTAAAGAATCTCTGAAATGTCCTGGCTGTGGCAGAGGCACTGAAGAGATGTGCAGGATGGGTCTGTGCTTTTTAATGAAGGAAAATTCATCAGGGAAAGGGAAAGTGAGCAGGATGTCGGTGCAGCCTTCCCAGATGTGTCTGGACCAACTTGTCACCCACAGAGAGAGGAAATTGAGACCTCAGCTAAAAAAAAAAAAAAATCATTTGAGAGGTCTAAAAGCCATTCTCAAGAAATTTATAAAGAGGTGGGTACAAAGGTGGATGTATGGAGGACTGTGGGGTGACCACTGAAGGGAGCAAGAAGTCTGCACGACACCTGAGGGATGCAAAAAGGAAAAACTCGTTCTGCTGGGTGGTGGCCTGTGACACAACCAGGAAAATGGGAGGATTTAATGTCAGTGAAATAAAAGGCAGATGTGCAGTGTTCTCTCCAGGAGTTTTCAGATATTTAGGCAGGATGCTGGATGCTCACAGCATCTGTGAGCTCTAGAGGAGAATCTTTTGTTGGAAGAAGGGGACATCAGTGTTTCAAGGCTGTCCTCCACCTTCATTTGCAAAAGAATTTATTTTCTCTGATTGAAACATCCCTGCTCAGGTGTGTTCTTCAACTTTTTGGAAGCCTGGGAGTGCTATACCAGGAGAGAACTTGTGGTTTGATGATAATCCTGAATTTGAGTGGTTTTGTTAGGGTTTTTTTGGTGGGTGTTTTTTTGTTTGTTTGTTGGGTTTTTTTTTTTTTTTTGTCTTATTGGTTTTTGTTTGGGTTTTTTTTTCTGTTGTTTGTTTTTTGGGGGGATTTTTTGGGGTTTTTATGGGTTTTTTTGGTTTTGCTTTGTTTTGTTTTCCTGTGAGATCTCCAAACACTTTGCAAAGGAGTCAGTGCAACTCACTCACATAAGGAAAAAGGTGCAGGAGCAGAGCCAGTGGTGATTCCTGAGTGATCCAAAG
This sequence comes from Pycnonotus jocosus, assembly GCA_013400435.1. Classification (NCBI taxonomy): domain Eukaryota; kingdom Metazoa; phylum Chordata; class Aves; order Passeriformes; family Pycnonotidae; genus Pycnonotus; species Pycnonotus jocosus. The sequence goes on along the minus strand of VWYP01003825.1, from coordinate 5,164 downwards.
AATGATGCTCTGCCCAGGGTTCGGAATGGAATTTTCCAAATGAGCCCTGTCTGCAGCATTTCCTTGTGCTGATGGTGCAGCTCCAGCAGCCCTGGAGGGAATTCCTCCCAATTTTTCTCCTCACACCTCTGCTGAGGGTTCCTGGCCTTGGAAAGGGAAGGGTTTCTATGGAGCTCCTTGCATCCTGGCTTGAAGGAACCAGGGTTTCAGATACTCTGGGGTATTTCTGCTGCAGGTCTGCCACTCTTCCTGTCTCATGTGGCTTTGTCACTCTGGCAGGGGGACAGTGAACACTCATGGATTTGTTTTCCATTTTCTCCCTGCACAGGCTGTCACAGTTTATCCAGGGAGAGTCAAACTTAATTTAAAGATGATTTTCCTGCCCCCCAATAAATAACCACACCTAGATATTTGGTTTAATATCGCTAAAAAGAAAACCCCTACTAAGTTTTTCATATTTTTCATTAAACATTTCGTTTTATTAAACTAAAAAGAAAACCCCTACGAAGTTTTTCATGCTTTTCATCAAACAGAAGAGGCAATTTATGTGTTTTGTGGTAAAGTATGCTGAAGACAAGGAAAGATTTAAAGTCCATCAGTGTTCCCTCAAAAATTTCTGCATGGTGGGGGTTCGCTCTGAGTTCATTTTATTTCAAATCAATTCTGTGGTGGGGTAACTTGTGGCTGAGTTTGCTGCTGGTTTGATGCATCCGTTGAATCCACTAGCAGCTGCAAAATTCCAGGAGCCTGGCCTTTTCATGATTCAGTGACCATGTAATTGGCCATGGGATTTATTCAGCCTTTTCATTCTGTGTGACCCTTCCGTGCAGCATCCTACCAAAAACCCTCCTGGTTAAAGTCTGTGCCTTTCTGTTGTGCACTCCGAGTGAACGGCTCACGATTTCCAACCCATTTTCCTTGCGTGTACAGCAAGATAAAATGTTATTAATGGCTGCCTGCAGGTTGGCATCGTTGTTGAAGCTGAGAGCCTGCAAAAGTGACTTTAAAATATAGTGAAATGGGGCTTTGTGAGAGGAGGAATTTGTTCTCTGTGCCTGCTTTGGGGTCAGTCAGATATTTCTGCAAGCTGATTAATAAACCGACCATCAGGAAAACACAGAGGGACAAACCTCCTCAAGCTCCATCCCGAAAAAAAAAAAAAAAAAAAGTCTTAAACGCCGTGATTGAATCAGTTAACAGAATTATTCGGGGGGTTTCAAAGATGACTCCTGGGAGGCAGCTGCCTCCTTTATCCTCCCTCTGCCTGGGAGCTGTGGGTGTGGGAGGAATGCAGGATGGGGTGCTTATCTCTCCATCCTGCCCCGGCCCTCTTCGGGGCTNTGGAAAAGTTTGCCAGGGCAAGGTCAGCTGCTGCACTGATGGACCTTGGTGGAAAACACAGTTTTTGTGCNAAAAAAAAAAAAAAAGTCTTAAACGCCGTGATTGAATCAGTTAACAGAATTATTCAGGGAGTTTCAAAGATGACTCCTGGGAGGCAGCTGCCTCCTTTATCCTCCCTCTGCCTGGGAGCTGTGGGTGTGGGAGGAATGCAGGATGGGGTGCTTATCTCTCCATCCTGCCCCGGCCCTCTTCGGGGCTGCTTTGGAGCGGGGATTTACCTGGAAAATTTTGCCAGGGCAAGGTCAGCTGTTGCACCGACGGACCTTGGTGGAAAACTCAGTTTTTGTGTTGTTTAGATGTCTCCTAACCCCGTGTGGAGGAACTGAAATGCGATTTTTAATTTTTTTTTCACATTCACGGTGTTTAGTAAGGCAGCTTTACCTGGGAGCCTACCCAGAGGTCATCACTTGTTGCTTCTGGCACCAATGGTGAAAGATTTTGATCTCCCTTATATATTTTGGCACGGAAAAACTAGTTTTGCAAAGGTGTGGCTGAAATCAAAATTTGCTCTTGGTTTCGTTTCCAGGGGCTGCCGGTGTGGCAGGATTAGAGCCGCAGTGTCACCCCAGATAATTCTGCAAAATCGCCAAAAGTGCCTTTTACACGTGAGAATTACAGCTGTAGGTTTTTTCAGGGAAAAAGAGGAAGAGAGTGCCTTAATAAAAATCTAAATTGAAAAAAAAATCTTATTGAAGTGAGTTTTTTTTTTCCTTAAACTGATTTTTTTTCCTCCAAGCAGTAAAGCTCGTGCTACACCAGTTGTTGGCTGATATTTGAAGGGGGTAAAAAGTATTTTTGCCGATTATTGAGACGAAGAAGCCTTGCCAGTGTCCCAATGAGCAATGAGAGCTCAGGGGAATATGAAGAGTGGCAAGAAAGAGCTTTGCTTTTAGTTGGAGAAAATTGAGATCTCAGCTTTTTCTTTTTCTTTTTTTTCCCCAAAAAGTTTTTCAACCCCATAACAGCTCCTGGTTCATGGCATGGCAAAGCTCAGCTGCAGGATGGGGTAGGCTCACAACAGAACTCATGGGCTCACTGTATTTTCACCCTCTTTGCTGAATTTTCTGCATTTTCTTGGAGGTAAAAGGGCAATTCCCAGGAGGGGCAGCAGATGATGCTGTGATTGTCACCGCATCGAGCCGGGGATGCCCCATCAGTGGCATCCTGCATCTGCATTCAGATCTGCAGGTTCTGACCCCAAACGGCCGGGAATGGTCCTAAAACGCCGGGAATGGCCCAAAAACGCTGGGAATGGACCCAAATCGCCAGGAATGACCCCAAAGCACCGGGAATGGCCCCAAACGGCCGGGAATGGTCCTAAAACGCCGGGAATGGCCCAAAAACGCTGGGAATGGACCCAAATCGCCAGGAATGACCCCAAAGCACCGGGAATGGCCCCAAACGGCCGGGAATGGTCCTAAAACGCCGGGAATGGTCCAAAACCGCCGGGATTAGCCCCAAAGCGCCGGGAATGGCCCCAAAACGCCGGGCAGATTCCTGTCCTCCCTGGTACCCAGGGTCCCTACAGCATACCTGGGCAGCGATAAGAGATCCCCGGTGATGAGAAATGGGTGATTTTACATAGAATTACAATCCAATAGATCATGCAGACAAAATATCAGAGCCCAACTGCACAGAGAGAGGGTGGCTTCATGCACAGAAGGTGACTTAGTTTAGGACTTTACTGAACAACTTCTGATAAATTTCATCTTATTATTCTTCTGTGACAGACTTTTTGTTGTTTTGGGGGTGTGTGTGTTTGTTGTTTTTTTTTTTTTTTTGTTTTTTTTTTTTTTTTTTTTTTTTTTTTCCTACATAATAGTAATTAAACTGCTTTCTTTTGTTTTAATTATTTTTGTTTGTTTGTTTTTATTTTTTTTTTGTGGGTGGTGGTGGTGGTGTGGTTTTTTGGTTGGGTTTTTTTTTTTTTTTTTCCCTTGAGAGCTAGGCAATCGATTCAGGCAGTCCTGAGCTGATTTAAGTAATTTAAAAGTTCATCCTAAAAAAATCTTTACCTTGAACCACTAGGCTGAACTGTAGCAGCATAGTTTATCATCTTGTACAATAAATTAACCCTGCTTGGCTTCGAAATGTCATGAAAGTTGGGTTGTATATTTTTCCCCCATTTTTACGTCCTCTGAACAACGACATTTCTGCAGAAAGTGAAATTCAGATATTTTAATGAAAATTATGAAAGGCTTTATTATGCTGCGACAGATTAGGCGAGGAATAATTGCAATTAATTTATAAATACTGAGTACATGCGCTGATTCTTTGTGATGCCAAGCAATAGAATCCAATTTATGACCCTCACTGGCAGCTCGCTCAGCGCGGTTTGGGGACATGGGTGCGTTGGCAACCCCAACCTGGGCAGCTTGGGCACACTCTGAACAACCCGGCTGCTTTTCCTGCCCCTCTGCCCGGGATTCCCGATCCCCTAAAGCTGAATCGCAGCAGAGATGCGGAGCTGTTGCAATTCACAGCTCGGCTCATTAGCATAACCCATCATTAGAGCTGCTTTATTGCTCCCAGCCCAGGGGATTTACACAGCACTCGAAGGAAGCGCCCCTGGAGCTTCCCCGGCTGAATCCAGTGGGAATTGTGCACCCGGGATTTCCAGCACCTTCTCCGGGTTCTAAGCGAGCAGCACAGAACGGTGATTTTTAGGATTTGAAGCAGCAGAGCACGTGAATATTTCTGCTGAAAAAAAAAAAAAATTGGGTGCAGATCTGGTTTAATTCCTGCTTGTTGCAAAGTCCCAAAGACACGAAATTGTCACTTTGGATGCCACAGGACACAACCTTTGTGCTCTGACACTCCAGGTCTTTGTGGAGTGCTTTTCGAGGAGGCAGGCAGTTTGGTAACTCCAATTTTAAGGAGATTTGGGCCGGAGGAGCCCGAGGTGCTTCTGGAAATTCCCGAGGGCAGTGAGGAGCAGCAGGGTCGGTGCCTTGTCCCCCAATCCTATTGTTATAAATACATATTATATCCTTGGCTTTTCGCAGCTATTAAAATAAACGCTATGTGTAGAAGGTTAAAATGGCTTTGCTGTGTGGATTTATTTTTTATTTCTGCTATTAGCAAAAATTAAGCATAGTGGGAATAGTTGGTAAATGATGAACTATGAACTGTCTGGGGTAACATCCCAGCATCTATCCCTGGGATAACTTGGCTGGGATAACATCCAGTGAACATCTGATGAGGACTCTGCTGCTGACACCCACCATCCATAGAAAGCACGGACCAAACTAGAACTCATCAAAAGAACAAATTAAAACCACAGCCAAAAAAACCCCTCCACCCGTGCTCTAAAAAGGCAGTCCCATGGAATGGCCAGCTGTATAGATACATAAAATATCTATATGTAATTATCTATATGTATATTCCTAAAATATAGAAATCAGTTTGTGAAAAAGTATAAATATGCATAATAGTCTATGAATATGCAACAGGCTGATGTAATTTTTTTTTTTAAAGTATTTAGGAGATGTTTCCAAAAATAATAGGTGTGCTCTTAGCTAAATGCCAAGCAGCCAGCCGTTTAACCTTTTATTTTATATTTATCTCCTATGGTCTTTTAATTAAACCTTTTAAATTTTACCAAAAAATAAACCTCGTTTTTCACACTGTCACCAGCTCAGCCCCCGGGGCAGCCAGAGCAGAGGATTTTTGGGGTTGGAATTTTCGCTGCTGTGCCTGTGCCCGGTGATGGCCGCGCACGAAGGTGCGAAAGTCTCACCCTGATATGCACAAGTGCAAATGG
>VWYP01003819.1:814144-829647 GCA_013400435.1 Pycnonotus jocosus | reverse complement strand
AAAAAACAGATTAAAAAAAAAAACAACCCAATGTGATCATTAATTGTAAAACGCTTTGTAAAATTCACATTTACAAAATAATAAAGTAAATTACAATTAAAAGGTTTCCTTTGCTCTGTTTTCTGTCTTTCTGGGTGGTGGGTAGTGTTAAGCAGGGGGTTATTAATGGATGCTGGAGGGGCTCTGATGGCTCAGGCTCCACTTCAAGGTATGAAACAACTCCCAGATTGGGCCAATTAAAGGGTTTTGCCCAAATTTGGGGGTTTTGGAGTTCCCTGCACTGCCCTGGGCTCTCCCCCATCTCACCTGATGTGGTTTGGACATCTTCTGGCTTTTTTACCTGGACACATCACACCCTCCCTCCCTTTGCACTACTTACAAAACCTAATTATTGTTGTTACTATTATTATTATTATTTAAAGTTGAATTTGCAGCTCCCAAATCAGTCTGGGGCTTTGCCAGAGAGCAAGGCTGAGACCAGAGGATGCAGCAGCAGCTGAAATCCTCCACTCCCCCTGCTCTGCTGGGACCTTCCCACCTCTCCATCACGGAAAAACCTTACCCAGGCTCCGGGAAAGGGGCAGGGAGGCTCCTGCCACCCACCCAGGGAGACGGGTGATGAGTTTGGCAGGTCCCAGAGGGCGAAACACCGGGGCAGGGTGAGGATGCTCCGGGGGATGCAGCAGCACCGGCTGCGCTGCCAGCCCTGCTCCAGGGGGAGGTACCCAGGCACCGCCAGCGGAGATGCTCTGGAGCACCGGGAGCTCCGAGCAGCATCCCAGGACTCTGCCCAGGGTGGTGGTGTCATCTTTAGGGTGAGGAGGGGGGAAAAGGTTTCAAATCCCAAGAGGCTGAGCTGGAGCAGGGTCCCACGGAGGGCTGGGAGTGTTGTCTGTCAGGGCGGTAATTCTCCTCTCTGTTATTTTTGCCTTTTTTTTTTTTTTACTCCCCCCCAACCCAATTGGCCATAAAATTGCTGAGAAGCTGCAATTTCCTTCAGCTTAGCGAAATGGAAGTGCCCAAAACCACTTGCATTTGGGGTTTCATTTAATCTCATCTCGCTGCAAAGGGAAAAAACACAGAAACTTGGATGCTTCGCGTGCGGCGCATTCCGCCGCGTTATATAAACCATTTCAAACTGATTTATTCTAAATGAGTTGTTATAATCAGAATTTTCCTTATGAGCAGCTTTCTTGCAAACGTCAGTGTTTCAGGAGGGGGAAAACAAACAAAAAAAAAAACAAAACCCAAAAACCAAACAAAAAAACCCCCCAACCAACCCCAACCCCATCGTACGCCCGCTCCAATATTTCAAACTGATTACTTCTAAACACCAGCGCTAAAATTAGGTCTTTTGGTGTGCGGCATTGTCAGAGTGGGTGTATTATGATCTGCAGAGAGTATAAAAAGATAAATGAGTTATTTAACCAAGTAAACGACGTTGCTGTAGAAATGTGCTGAGGGAAAATGCGCAGGGGAGGGGGTTTGGCTCACGCCGGCTGGGCCCCGGGATTGCGGCAGCAAGCGTGGGGGAGGATGAGAAGGGGTTTTTTTTCTTTACATTAATGTGATTATTTTTTGTGTTTATTATTTATTGTTATTTTGTATATAACAATAGTGTTGTTGTTATTATTGTATTTCTTGCTATTGTTGTAAAACTGGCGGTTTCCCCCCTCGCCTGGGGTGGGGTCATGATTTTGGCAGTGCCAAAATGAGAGGGAGGTGTTTGAGAGAGGTGATGGGGCACCCATGGGTGCACTTCTCCCCAGGGCATTAAAAACAACTTGTTAGTGGTGTATTCTTAGGACTTAACCTGTTTTAATTTCCTTGGGATCTGCTCCAGAGGGAGAGATATTGGAGCACTGCACCTGCAGGAACTCTCTGAATCTGCCTCTTCATTTCCACCCACGCAGTCGGGTGTTACAGGTGCAGATTGTCCCCACTGTGGGCCTCCAGGGACAAAACTGGGGGGATACTGGGATCAGGGATCACCAGCCAGGGACAGCATTGCAGGGGCTGGTCACTGCAGAAGATGCTGGCCATTGTAGGTGTTGGTCATTTCATATGTTGGACATTGCAGACATTGGCCATTGCAGGTGTTGCTGACCATTGCAGACAGTGATGACCACTGCAGTGTTGGCCATTGCATGTGCTGGTCATTTCATATGTTGGACATTCAGGCATTGACCAATGTGTTGGTCATTTCAGCCAGCATTGGCCATTGCAGAAGTTGTTGAGCATTGCTGAAGGTGTTGGTCATTGTGGACATTGGCCATTGCAAGTGGCTTTGGTCATTGCAGGTGGCTTTGGTCATTGCAGGAGTTGACTACTGCAGGAGCTGGCCACTGCAAGAGTTGGGCATTGCAGGTGTTGGATATTGCAGGAGTTGGGTATTGCAGACATTGGCCATTGCAGGTGGCTTTGGTCATTTCAGGAGTTGGGCATTGCAGGTGTTGGCCATTGCAGGAGTTGGCCATTGCAAGAGTTGGCCATTGAGGACATTGGCCATTGCAGGTTGTCTTTGGTCATTTCAGGAGCTGGCCAGTGCAGGAGCTGGCCATTGTAGGTGGCTTTGACCACTGCAGGTGTTGACCATTGCAGGGGTTGGCCACCACAGGAGATGCTGGTCCCTGCCTCTGCAGCCAGCAAAGGGAACAATACCCAAACCCCCATGCAGGGCTGGCTCCATCCCACTCATCCCCCTTTCCCAAGGCTGCTATCCTGGAGGGTGCGAGCCCGGGGGTGCTGGGGGTGCCACCACTCCCCCTCCTGCCCCGTCCATGTGAGGTAAGCGGGAGATTGATGTCAGGCAGGCCCTGGAGCAGCTGCCATCCATCACAGCCCCGCGCCGGCGGCTCCGGAGCGCTCCAGGGCTGCTCGTATTTATATTCATCTTTCGCACCGAGCCCTTTTATAATCGACTGTGGAGCTGCACTCCAGCGCCAGCCACGGCTCAGATGGATCGTGCAGGACGCAAAATACAAATAAAGGGTGAGGAGCAGGAACTGCATCATTCCTGCCGCGCTCGCCGCCCTCCGGGGCCGCTCCGGAGGGTTCACGGTGCCGCCAGCACATCCATCAGCTCTGGGCAGGGCTGCAGGGGGAGCTTTGGGGTGTTATTTAGGGTGGCTTAAGGGTAATTATGACAGGAATGATAATTCCGTGGTGAAGGGATGGCAGGGATGGGTTGGAGTGACGGCCATGTGCTTGGGGTGGTGGCAGAAGTGACACGGTGACAATTCAGACACTCAGACAGGAATGCTGCCACCGGCACGGGGGTAATGAGGGGTTGCTCAGGTGAGGCAGGAAGCTGATTTTGGGCTGTCTGTGCCGGGGCTGGGATGGGGCAGGGTTGGTGTTTTGGTACCCAAATCCCTCATGGGTGGGTGTGGTCCTTGCCAGGTTTTGGCAGGGTCCTGTGGGAGCAAACCTCATCCCCCTGGAGCTCTGGGAGAGGAATTAGATCAGCCCAATTCACTGACAGGACAAAAAGGGGGGTGGAAAAAAGGCAGAAATGCCAAGCCACAAACCAAGGCAGCTAAATCCAGGAGGGCAATGTAATCTCACTCACCGGGCCTCACCAGGAGTTACAATACATAAATTATTGCACCTAAAAGCATCTCTAATTCCACTTTGAGTGATTCACCAGGACACACCAGGCTGCCCTCTGCATCTCCCCATTTGATTAGACATTTGTACCAGGACAGAGCTCACGCTTAAAATAACATTACTGGAATGGAGACGGACACCAGAATTCATTTGAATGGAAATCAATTTGATTAGAAAAGTAAATTACCCGCAGTCTATGAGCAGCACATTGTGGCTCAGAATAATAATAATAATAATAATAATAATAAATGGCAGAAAAGAATCTTCAATATTTTTAAGGACCTGGCAGTGACTGAGCTGTGATCACTTCCCACATGGAAACAGGGCTGGATCCCCCACTCCTTGTGCTGTCCCATGTCCCCAGAGACCCCTGTGCTACCAGCAGCCTCTGGAGGGGATGTGCCCATTCCTGTGCCCCAAAGTGACAGTGTGGGCACGGGGCTGCAGGAATTGGGCATGGCTGGGCACAGCCAAAGGGCTGTAAATGGGTTTATGCGGCTGGAGGTGCCCTCAGGGGGCTGATTTGATTTAATTTAATTTACTCAGGGGTGATGCTGGTACCACTGGAACCAGCCTGGGTGTCACTGCTCCCATTTGGGGGGCACTGGCCTGGCTGGGGGAGAACAGCAGTGTCCCTCCTTTTGTGTCCACCCTCCACTGCCAAGTGTCACCACTGAGGTGACAAAGAGCAAGGGAGGCCAAGGGTGCCTGGCAGGACCCCTGGGCACTCCCTCCAGGTCCTTTCCCTGTGCCAGCTGCAGTGCAAGGAGCTGCACACTTTGCTGAGCTGTGGCACCTTCTAAATAATCAATTGGTATTTAATTCCCATGTGATAACTGTCTTATTAAATCTAAATTTAATGTGTATTTGGGAAACCCTAATTTAAAGTGTTACTGCATGCACCATCTGGTGTGCTCTCTAAATACAAATGCAATAACATAATTCAGAATTACATCATAAAAGTAAGTTATAAGAGATTAAAATGCACAACTCTGTTCTTCAGTCAAGGCAGCTTTTATGCTTTTGCTCCTGACTTAGACACAAATCACAGCCAAAACATCCCTACCCCGATTGAGTGATTTTCTGCTGGGATTTTGGGTTTAAGGGGGAGCAGGAGTGCACAGGAGGGAGACCAGGAACACTGGAGATGTGGAAATATTGCCCAGAGAAGCTTTGGCTGCCCGTGGAAGTGTCCAAGGCCAGCTTGGATGGGGTTTGGAGCAACCTGGGACAGTGGAAGGTGTCCCTGGCCATGGCAGGGGTGGCACTGGATGAGCTTTAAGGTCCTTTTCCATCCAAACCATTCTGGGTTTCCGTGAAATCCTCTCAGGGCTGGGCACAGGGAGACTCAGCCACCCACTGAGCTGCCTTTTGTTCAAAAATCAGTCAAATGTAGCCCAGGGTTGGGTGCATCAATGATCTTTTATGGTGGCAGTAAATCTGGTATCTTCACAAAAACCCCGATTTTCTCTCTACGTTGAATGAAACATGAGATCCCTTAATAGAGAGGGAAATTAAAATCTAGTTTTATTGCAGTTCCTGTAACTGGTATCTAAGCTATTAATAATCAATCCATTCTTGCTTAAAAGCCAACATTTATCACCCCAGCTGAGCTGACGGGCACTGGGGGGGAAAGTACAATTGACTGCAATTACACTTTGAAAAATGTTATCTGTGCCACTGACCACTGGGGAGAAATGATGAGATTCCAGTTGTTTCTTCTCTCTTCAGGTTCATCCCTGCTTCTCCTTGAGCCTGCAGGATGCCTTGAGGAAGGATCTGAGGGAAAGGATCTGTGCTGTCCCAAATCCACAAGGATCCTCTTTGCTATGTTCCAGGGAGTGCAGAGGGACCCCAAACCCTTCCAGACCCAGCAGTGGGTGCAAGAGCGACCCTAAATCTCTTTGAACAACCCCACACACAAAAGTTGATTGGTTTTCTTCCCACCTTTTCCAAGGGGGAGGAAGAGGCCGGTGCAGGAATTGATTTCCTGGAGTTCCTGGTATTGATGGAGCCGCTGACCGCGGATCTCCGGCAGCAAGACCCCGCTCCCCGCCGGAATTCTCCAGGCTCCAAACTTTTCAAATGAGTTTTTGCAGTTGAAAATTAATAATTGTTCCGTCTAGAACAAGGATAATTAAATGCCTGTTCATCCTCATTATTGTCAGCCGCGTGATTTGTTGTTTTCTCCGTAATAAAATTAACCGGTTTAACTAATGGGTGCCAAAACTTGATAATTAAAGCTGAGCAAATAATTCGCAACAAATGATTTAACCCAGTGGGTTTGGTGGGATCCGTGGAGGGTTTGTGGCTGATGGTGAAGGGCTGGGAGCCACTGGTGATGCCCAAACCCACACAGGGCACTCCAGGAACCTCCTTTTCCTTAAATGGTCATTTTTTAAATTAAAATTCTTTGATTTTTTTTTCTTTCTGAAGAAGGAGGTTCCCTCCATGGGCTTTTGGTCACACCTGGAGCACAAGGCAGGTGGTTCACCAGAGTAGGCTCACCTGTGGATGAAATCCCAGAGGGAAGAGCAGCTGCTCCTCAGGTAAATCCCAATGAGGATGTGGAGGTGGCCAAAAAAAAGGAAATTCCTGGGGAGGAGAGGAATGAAAATAATGAGCCAACAAAAAGGAGTTTGGCCAGACACAATTTTCTAACAAGAATGGACTTTGAAATGATGGTTATTAGCCAGGTTTCATCCCGGCAGCAGTTAAAGGAGCTTTCGAAGGTATCGCAATTAATTTGCAAGTTTATATTGCACATTATAACGTGAGGGGCCATTAACGAGGCGGGGACATTAAATTTAATGTACTTGGTGAGTGGGACAGTTTGTCTCTCCCTCCTGGGCACATTCCCTGGATCTTTGGGGGCTGGCACTGCTGGATTTCACCGTGGGAGAAGGTTGGGGAGGCCCCACCAGCACTGAGGGTTGTCACCGTGGTGCCACACTGGGGACATTGGGGGACACAAAGCTTTGCCCCCCCAGCTCCGTGGCACAGCCAGCGAGGCTGGGAGGAACACGAGGAGAATGTGGAGTGTCTCATACCTATAACTTTAAATTAAAAAAGCAATGTGCTGTTTATTGGCGCTGCCGAGTGTCTCCGGAGCGGGAGGCTCATAAAGATCATATTACAGTACAAGCCATTATGCAAAGAGTTTACTATATATACATTTCTAAATGCTTCAGCAAACAGCAGCCTCCTTACGAGCAGAGCAGGATAACTGGTTCGTTTGGGGTAACAAATGATCCTTGATTTGATTTTAAATGCAATGACAGCAAAATTTATTTCTTATTTAATCACTTGCCAGAGCTGTTGAGGACGGGATGGTATTAAACTGCACAATGCAGCATATGACTACTGAATCAGTTGAAATAGGCATAAGAATATATTATGTTTATAGGATAGAAAAAGATTGTACAGCAATGCATATAACTAGAATGGGTATTTTTGTCATTTATACAGTAGCTTATATCATTATTCCTTCCCGCTTCCAATTTTTCAGTAATAAAAATACAGGGGATGTGATTCTCTTTGCATAAACCAACTTGATTCTTTATTAAATATTTTTATTAATCTGAAGTACTACAAAGCATTTGAGCAGATAAATCAGGCTCCGAATAGTCATTTCCTCTCTGCTATGGCTCTATAAAGTGGATTCATTTATGAGCGTGCACTACCCGAAAAGAAGGTTTCCATATTCATTAACATGCTCCCTCATGGCTCTGGGTTTTTATCCCACTGGACCATGCAGAAGGGTCTCCAAAAGAAGCACGTCTTGGAATTCTGCTCTGTGATCCCTGCCTGGTTTTGTGCCCAGTTTAATGAGGAATCACCACTCAGGTACCGCAGGACGCTCAGGGTGTCTCCAGCTCTGGCTCCCCTCACACCCAATTTGGGGACATCAGCACCTTTGGGGTGATTTGGGGATGGATCCAGCTGCAGAACTGTCCCTCACCACCCCATGGGATGTGGGGATCCCATTATGCAGCCAAGGGGAACCAACCCCTCCTGTGAGAACACCCAAAACCACAGAACTCCACTGGAGGCTTTTTGACCCCCCAAAATACCCCTGACCTCTTGCTGCCCCTCCTCTCCCGTGACCCCACACCCTCTCTCCCCACAGAACGCAGCATTTTGGGGGCAGCACGGCCCTTTTTGGCCGATCCCCTCCGTGCCCGGGCGGCTCCCATCCATCCTTCCCGGGATGCTCCCGGTGGGAGCGGCTGCGGGGGCACTCGGAGCCGGCACGTTCAGCCTCCTCCAGCTGACGAGTCACTGACTCACCGAGGAATTGAACCTATTTAAAACCCAGCCAGGTGTGCAAACAAGTTTATCCTCTGGCAGGGAACGGCGAGGGCTCCGTAAAGGTTGCGGCAGCCACGTGGATGTTCGGGGCTCCTTGGGAGAGGTGACATTTAGGACATTTAGCGCTGCTTTTGGGATTCGCCGCCATCCCCGGAGCTGCTGCCTTCAGCCAGGCTGTAATTCCTGAGATCAGCCTCATCCTGCCCTTCTCCCCTCCCGCCTGCTGCACCCCCGGGGGTTTTGGCTTTGATTTCAGATTTTCCTGCAGCAGCTGTCTAACATTTGTTTGCTGTTTGGGAACAGGAATTACGGCGCTCCGCAAACAAGCAGGGACCCTCCGGAGCTGCTGCTGGCACGGCCCCACCGCCTGGCATCCCAAAATATTCCTGCTGCTCCAGGTGCCATCTTCAGGGGGATTCAGCCATCCATCTGCTGCTTGTGCCTGCCCTGGTGCATTCCTGTATCCCGACGGGTCCAGCACTCTGGAATGAGCCCACCAGCACCACCAGGACATGGATTTGCCTTCCCTCCCTCCCCATCCCACTGACCACGCTGGGATGAGGTGAAGCAGGGGTTTGTCCCCAAGGAACAGCTGATTTCAGGACTGGAGTCAATCCAGGGTTATTTCATCTCTCCGTGTGCACCAGGGTGTTTTCCTTGCTGGGAGCTGCTGGGGGTGCCCATAAATCCGCCCTCAGCAGCAACTGTGTCACAGATGTCCCAGGACAGGAATTTTTTCTCCGGTTTTAGTGCTGGTGTAAAGCTAAATTACTGTCATTGTCAGCGTTAGCAAAAACCTCCATCCCCATCCCGCCCGTAAAGCACTGCAGGGGCTGGCAGGGATGGAGGGCAGAGGGGGCAGCTCCCCTTTGCTGGGAATTCCAGGGGGTTTTTGTGGAGCTGGGGATGGTGCTGGCGGTTTTGTCGTGGTCAAGGCCACCAGCAGGATGGCAGGAGTGGCAGTGCGGGCACCTCCACCTCCCTCTGTGGGCTGCACACTCAGAGCGCACCGAGAGGAAGGTGAAGGTGTGTTGGAGCTCACTGAAACCCCAAAAACCCCCTGGCACTGCCCAGGTTTGCCATGGACACCTCGGGAAACACCAGAAGGTGGCACCTGGGGGAAAAGAAAGTTTCACACCTTTGCAAAAAAAAAAAATCAACGTTGAGGAAGGAAAGGAGCAGCAAGGAACTGTAATTGAGATGGATGAAAGGGCGGCTGCCTCCCCCAAAGCATTCCAGGCGCCAGACTCGAGAGGAATGTGAAGTGCTGCCGCTCTCCAAAGATCGCCACGCTGCCGCTGAATTATTAATGAGCAGCAATGATTTCATATTTAATCTAAAGACTATTAATTACACTGCAGGAGAGCAACGCACCGCCCTGAGAGCCCCTCTCGCCCAGTGAATAATTCAGTGGTGCCAAATATTTTACCTCAATGTCAGGGCGGGCGGGGAGACCTCTCCTGCCTGAGCAGACAGTGGTGGCCCACCCCAAACTGTGAGCCCCTCAGTGTGGGCACAGAGGGATTATTTGGGGTCCCTTGGGGCTGGGGGGCACCGCTGTCCCTCCAGCCCAGCCTCAGGCAGAGCCCAGCAGCAGCCCCAGCTGTGAGAACACTGAAGACAGATGTTTATTTGTCCGGGATTATTTGCTGATGGCTGTTACAGTGATCCAAGATGATCATTAAAAAGTGAAATGGGCTGTTTAATAACGATGCTGGGAGCACGCAGTGTGCCTCGCATTACCAGGGTGTTTAAGCACGAGCCCAATTAAGTCCCTCGCATCCCTACAGAATTACCCCAGTTGTGCAAACTATTAGGCAAACTCCAGGCTCCTCGTACTCACAGGCAATCCTGGAGCCTGGCACTCTGCTAGAGACCCATTTCTGTCCTGAAGCTAAATTAAAATCCTATTGTGCCAGCGCTGCTAATATTTCCTGCTCTTGTTTCCAACAATTAAATTGTGACATTCTGCCAAAACATGCGAGGAAACGAGAAAACGCTCTCGATGGGCTGGAGGGAGAAGGCAAATCCTCCCAGCTGCCTCCTGCCACCCGGGTGCCACAGTGACAGGGTGACAGTGGCAGGTTAAGCAGCACCTGATGGATGAGGCAGTGCCTGCTGGAGGTGGGGATTCGTTCTCTGGGGGAAGTGGGGTTTTGGGAATTCATAAATGGAGTCGAAAGGTTTTTCTGCTCAGTTCAGCGGGGAAATTTGGGAGCTGGAGCAAAAGGAGAAGGTTGATGTGCTGGGTTCGTGTGGCAAGGGTTTGGGGGTGCAGGGTTTCGAGGGTGGCAGTGATGGAGCAGCTTTGGTGGCACCTGGAGCCCAGCTGGGGTCACCCCACCACAGCTGCTGCTGAGGAAGGACTTGAGGGACAATTCCCAGCCCTGCTGTGCCCCCCAGCACCACCTGATCCTGCCACCCTTCTCACACAGGTACTGTGCATCCTTTTAAATATTCCCCTGAATTCCAATCCTCTTTTCCCCCTTGATCTGCTGCTCCCAGTGCTCCTCAGGGAGGGCACAGCTGGTTCCCTGCCCCACACCACCTGCAAACCCCCAAAGTGACCCCACAGTGCCCTCAGAGCAATGTCCCCCTGCTCGGGGTGGGCTGTGGCTGCTCTTGGGCAGGAAAGAGCTGGTGGAGACCCCCAAGAGTGTTGGGGACACTGCAGTGGGACAAGGAGGGATGGCATCTGCAGAGCTGTGGTGAGATCAAGTTAAGTGGTGGAGGAGAAAGAGGAGAGAAGGAGAAAAAAAAGAAAAGCTGTTTAAGAAAGAAATGACTGTTTGGTCATGGCTTACAAGTTGGTACTTAGAAATTCCATGAATTTTAAAATAAAGACGTCGTGAGATTTGAACTTTCTTTTGAATACTCACAAACTGCAGTGCCTAATACCTTCCCTGGCCATTAAGGAGCTGTGCTGGGAAGCAGAGAGAGCTCAGTACTACACTGATAGAGCAGTTAAACACCGTAATGGAATTGTGTTTGGAGAGGCTGCAAAGCCAGGTACAGAGCCCATACATAAACAAGGCCATTACCAGCCAGGGTAAGTGGTGATAGAATTTCATGAATATCCCCACAAAAAGCTCTGTATATTTATAACAACCCGCAGAGTCGTTTCGAACACAGTCAGGGGCCTTTCAGAGTGACTCTGGAGTTAAATTGTACGATGGATCTGTGTCTCTGCATGGGGATATCGGCTCCAGGCAAAGCTGGGTGGGCAGAGGGATCCCTGACCCTCACTGGGCACCCTCCTGGGGTCCTGAAGCAGTGCTGGCAATTGGGTGCTTACTGCCCACAAAGTCTTCCAGTTTCCAGCTTAAAACACCCTTTCCAGAAAGGTTTTTAGGATGATTTTCTGTTTGCAGGGCAGGGGAAGCAGGAGGACGCTGCTTCCCAGCCGGGATGGAAAAGGGAGCAGGAGGAGTGGCTGCTCCTCTGCTGGCCGACTGCAGAAGCTGCCAAAGTGCAAGAGACAGAAGTTCCCACGTCTCAGGAAAAGGAGAAATCAATCTGGGACCCAAAAGATCAGGGTGGGGCTCTGTGAGAGCTGCACAGAGAATGCTCAGAGCCCAGCAGGGAGCAGGGGCACAGCTGAGACCCCAAACTGGGGCTGTGGGGCACAGACTGATCCTGCAGCTCCCTAGGGATGATCCTACACCAATCCCACAGCATTCCTGGGACAGCCTGTCCAGCACGAGCAGATCACGTGTGTGCTGCCAGAGCCCTGAAATCTCTCCACAAGAAACCCACACTCCACCCCTGCAGCTGGAGAACAGCAGAGCAAACTCATTGAGCGTGCTTATCACTTCAATTTAAACAAACAGGTGCTTTAAACTTAGGAAAACTTTGCTCTGCAACTCTTGCAAAACCTGAACCCACGCGATAGGCACAGCTCGGGCACGAGCCGTAATAAAATGCTAATTGCAATTCATAAATTACCTCGGGATGCCTGGGACTGTTGAAGCTCGTGGATGAAGTGTAGCGTTCAATTTATCGTGTGCCTGCTGCCGACAGTGCTGCCAGCCTCCTTCTTGTCCCCCTGTGTTGTTTTGTCATCTCTGTACTGTCACCAATTCATCACAAAGCCAACTGAACTCGCCGATGTCCACCCACCGGGTGACTTTGTCTCCGCTACTCTATGACTTCTAAATTAAATTGTCAAAACACATTACCGAGAAAAATATCGTGAAGGGGAAGTTCTTTAGCCTTTTTTTTCCCAGCTGAAGGGAGAGAGGGTTTGATTTGGAGAAAACATGTCTGCTTCATTATCCCTCCCGTTATCATATTTCTTCCCCGGGCGGCAGTGGGAAAAGAGTGGATGCACGAGTCTTGGGTGACATGATGGAGCATCCCACAGGAGTTGTCTCGATAAATTCTGAGATTGCCCAGCAAAAGCTGTGGAGGGGTGTGTGTAATTTTCACTCTCTTTTATTCCTCCCACTCTCAGATAATTTCAAAGAGATGACGGGGTTTGCTGGTGTGGATTCCCCCGAGCTGGATGTTCCCACTCTGCCAGCGCTGCTTGGTTTGGGATCAGCTCCTTGGAGTGTTTGCAAGACAAGAAATGAGCCCAGGAATGGGGCTGGGGAGGGCACAGGTCCTGCTCCCACACCTCTGCTCCTTGAATCCCAAAATGGGTTGGGTTTGGAGGGACCTTAAAGCTCCTCCCATTCCACCCCTGCCACGGGCAGGGACATCTCCCCTTATCCCAGGGTGCTCCAAGCCCCATCCAACCCGGCCTTGGACACTTCCAGGGATTGGCCAGCCTGTGCCAGGGCCTCCCCACCCTCACAGAGAAGGATTCCTTTCTCAAATCCCACCTAACCCTGCTCTCTGAAGCCATTCCCCCTTGTCCTGGCACTCCATCTCTGTGAAAGGTCTCTCTGTGTTCCTTGTCAGCTCCCTGGTGTTTTGTTTCCTGCAGGAACCAACACTAACACTGAGCTGTCCCCTGCTATTTCCCTGCACTGCAGGGGGGGTTTGAATGTTGTGGGCTCTGTCCCCTCTCCCCTGGCTCTGCTGTCCCCCCAAAACTGGAGCAGGCCAAGGTTGGGTAATAGGGAAGGATCCTGCTGCTGGATGCAAGCACAGAAAATAATTCCCCAGGGGATGTGGAACAAGAGGAGCCTTTCCTTTCCTCGAAGCCTTTCCTCCCCCTCTCCTCATTCCCACGTTGGTCTCTGGGCATAATGGATCAGCCATAAAAAGCAAGTAACACATTGTGCACTCATTCTCTTGGCTTTGGACAATATCAACGTAATAGACACATATTGTTTATTTACTCTGCCGTAGAGCAAGGCAAGGAGGCAGTGCCCAGTGTTTAGATGGGAGATTTTTAAATGCTCCCATTCCCCGGGCCCTTATGATGCATTAGCCATCAGTAGTCAAATTGCCTCGTATTTGCAATTTTATGGGTTCATTTTGTCAAGCACACAGGAGCTGCATTCAAAGCACAGAAATAAAGTATTCCACTTTTGTTAGGCAAGCGCTGCTTCAAAGCAAGAGATGGCCAGGAAGCAGAAATCTCTCTTTTTTTTTTTCCTTTTCCCTGCCTCTTCTCCAGATTCATCTCCAGATATTGCTTCTCCTTTGCTGCAGAGACTGCTGAGAGCCCCTTTATGGCTGAGGAGGGTCCTGTGCACACCAAGAGCTCCACACCACCGGATTTATCCTGCTGGGAGATCACTCCCTGCTCCCTGGCTGGTTTAAAATAACTCCCAGCAAAGCCTTATCCTGGCTGTCCCCAACTCCAGGGGCTCTGAGGCACCTTCCCGAGCCAGTCCCGGACTTCAGCTCCCCCCACAGAGCAGGGAAAAGTCATAGGGAGCAAAACCACCGGGAATCAGCAGGGAAGAGAAGTTTTCAGAGTGGATTTGGTGGCCGGGACAGATCGAGCATCACAAGGACTTGGGGTGACCCCAGTGCCACCCTCGGGACCTGCACTGTCCCCTCCTGGCAGCCCAGGGGCTCCAAGGCCGCCTTTTTGGGAGGGAAACTCGCATGATTATTCCCAAAGGGAGCTGCTGCTGCTGCTGCTGCCGGAGGAGAGCTGGCAGAGAAGGAATTTGCTCCCTCTCGTGGGCTCTGGGGCTCGGGCACAGCAGAAAGGGATGGGATTCCTTGGAATGGGAAATGTCGCGTTTGAGCTCTGGGGGCTTCTGGTCCCGCACGGAGCAAGGGCAAAGACCCCGGGACACGCAGCCTTGGGTTTGGCAGCCCCAAATTAACTCTGCTTTTTGATGGGATGGAGTTCTGTCTCTCCAAAGCTCTCAGCTCCCCCTCACACAACACTTTATTGCCTTTGTTGTCTCTGGGCCTAATTCCATCAGGATTTCTTTCTTCCAGAGCGTTTCAGCTGCCGTTTAACCAACCCCACGCCCTGTGTGCAGCACGGACATTGCAGGGCTCTCTCTGAGGGGTGAATATACCACAGATTCCTCTCATTTTTGGAACAATAACAGCTTCATTTCATAAATCAAAAAAACCCTCAGCAGCTGCAGCACCTTTTTTTTTTCATTTCAAGCGCCCTTCCTGCGTCCAGCACAACTGGGACAGATGTGACACCATTGGGACAGATGTGACACAACAGGGACAGATGTGACACCACTGGGACAGGTGTGTTTTGGGGCTGTCGGAGACAGAAACCCACACTCTCAACCTCTGCATCTGGAAAGCCGGAGAGCCGCTTCTGGAGCGAATTTGCGACTTTTAATTTAAATAAACCGGTATTTCAAACTCATAAAAACTTTGCTTTGCAACACTTGCTAAACCCGAACCCAAGCGACTGGCGCAGCTCGGGCACGAGCCGTAGGAAATAACGCATTCATGCGCTTGAATAACGCATTAAAAGTTTTAATATTAAAATATAAAAAGAAATAAACTCCCGCTGGCCGCGGATCGAACCCCAAGGGGAA
Organism: Pycnonotus jocosus; assembly: GCA_013400435.1. Lineage (NCBI taxonomy): Eukaryota > Metazoa > Chordata > Aves > Passeriformes > Pycnonotidae > Pycnonotus > Pycnonotus jocosus. Next base: position 814,807 of record VWYP01003819.1, on the reverse strand, counting down.
GGACGGCACCGGGCCGGGAAGCGGCGGCTCGCGGGCGCCCTCTAACGGCCGGCGGGGGAACAGCCGCTGCCCCCGGCCGCTCCATCCCGCCCCGCTCGGGGCAGCAGCATCGCCCCGGTGCCTCCCGGTATCCCCGGAGTGTCCGCGACCCCTCAGCCATGCCCAGGCCGCCACAGGGACCCCCCGAACCCCGAGAGACGGAACTACAACTCCCGGCGTGCAGCGGGCAGCGCCGCAGTCCCAGCGCGCACCGGGACGGGCGGAGACACCGCGAACCCACAATGCAGGCGGGCAAGCCCGTGTGAACTGCGGCGCGGAGGAGCCGTTGATAAACGGTGTTAAACGCCATTAAACGCCATTAAATGTCATTGATCGTTTATTGAAGGTTTAATAAAGGTTTATTAAAGGTTGAAAACGCCAACTGCCCGCCCAGGGGCGTGAAGGATGGGGGTTTTACGCCTTCTCTTCCGGAGGAGCCCCTCACTATAGAACTACATCCCCCAGCACGCCCCGGCGCCGCCCGGCATTTCCGTTTCCGACCGCGGCGGGAGCGCCGCCGTGTCCCCGGAGGGACGGCGGAGCCGGGGCGGTGACAGCGGCGGTGACAGCGGGCAGGGCCGGGCCGGGCACAGCCAGCACCGCGTTCCCCGCACCGCCCGGGCC